>JAMXBB010000002.1:14433944-14861220 GCA_024138015.1 Lumnitzera littorea
TATATATATATATATATATATATATATAATATGTATAAATTCATTTATTGCAATTATAAAATAACATTGAAAACTGAAATTTAATAATATAACAAAGAAATAATTAAAAAAATTTTCATAATGCATTGCAATCGATTTTCACATTCATAATTAAATTCAACTTCCTAAACCACATTTTTTTCTTTAATATATATTATAAATATTATGAAATTTTAATATATATATATATATATCTATATTATTTAAGCCCCAACAAGTTTATAATCTTTTTTCTACATTTTTCATCAACTTCCCCAAATATATATTGAGGAATACTATTAAAATATATGTTACAATATTCTAACTTAATAATATCAAAGGTAAATGGGTGATTTTACAAAACCATTCTCTTTCTCTCCCACTTATACCATATTTATGATCTAAAATATTCCTATTTGGAATTTTACAAAATCACCATCTTTCTCTCTCTCACTTGTATCACATTTGTGGCCTAAAATCTTTATATTTGTTAATAGATGACATATTAAAAGTAAGTGAATACATTAAAAGATATAATTAGTACTTTAATAATTATATATTCTCAAAGGAAGAATCACCATTATATGTTTTATGCATTTAATAATTTTATATATGCACACACAACGTACATGCGTGTTCACTTGTTGTAAATATGAGTTTACTTTGTTATTACACATGGAAAGGAGTATCATAAATATGTTTAATATTCAATGTGTGATATAATTTAACTCTTAAACAATGTGTCATTTAATAGGGTTCAATACCCATTGGAATGAACCTTCTCAGATGCTACGTGTACATACATTTTCGCATAAAAGATACTTTTGGTTGTTCGTTTTCCCTAAAATAAAAATGTACAAACATATCAATGATAAGATCATTGAAGGACGGGTTATCGTTGCCTTATTTTCTCGTGGCGGCCTAATTGCTAAGTAAACACAACAACGAATGGGGGCAAGAAACACAATCTTGGGATGGGTTTGGAACATTTTGTTATCGATCACTGAGCATACAATTATAAGACACATAATAAGTAGGGAGTAACAAACATAATAGTAAATAACTTAAGCACTGAGAAACTACAGAATAAAAAAACTGTATAGGGTATTATAATTCTGATTTAGCCACTTTGCCATTTTCTACCTAAATGCTCTTCCATAATGGGGACTTGTAAACATACTTTAAACCAATGTTTCACAATGTCGAAATCTTATGGTACCACATATTAAGGGTTCCCAAGTCTAACGTAATTTAGCATCCATGTAACATCAAATGTTCATAGTGTAAGGTTTTGACTTGTACTTACCTTACCTGCATGTTATGTAAGTCTAAAAGACACGTACTAGAAGTTTGTCTAAGAGTTGTATGTCTTGTTATTCAGAATATAAAATATTTTGACATAAAAATGTATGAAGCACTTTCTTTTATTTCAAAAATCAGATTGGACAATACTTTGGATAATCTCGACGCCTAGCATCCATTTTTAGCTCTTTGAGCAATGGGTAAGTTGACTAATCGCATCACTAACGTGTCGTTGTGGACACCACCATCCCCACTTGTGCTGCTTAACTTGGTTTGAGCAAGGATCCATAAATTCTAAGCCTTGCAAATGAGTATCACTGGTTTTATGATTTTGTAATTAACATCTTACCCTAGTGAAGACCAGCCATAACTTTCAGCTTAGGGAAAGCTTAGCCTATTATAATAAATTTTTGAAAATTTATTTTTAAGCTCTATAAGAAGGAAGACCTACCAGCTAACCTAGTTCTCTAGGCACTAATTGGTCTAAGACAACTAACTATGCAGGTGATCTCAAGTTATATCGCAGCGTTTGGATGAGTGATTAATTAATACTAATGATGTGTCCACTTGGGGGAAATGGCTAATCCATTCTGCCCCTATTCTTTATTACACGATTTAGTTGGATTTTAAATCTTAGAATCACAATTCTTAGGAATCCTCATTCCTTAAAATCAAGTAATAGAAATTCCCTATATTAATTAAAGAATCCCAATTCCTTATCTTCTAATTTTCTTTTTCCCAAATTAACCCATCCACTCTCTCTTCTCTCTGTTGTCTTCACTACCCATGAACACCACACTATTCACATTGCACACCATCACACATTGCTCATACTACCACTCATTACCACCATTAGTAGCAATACGCACTGCCACCACTATGTTCACAACACCAACAAGCACCATAACCACGACCATGTACCACTACCAAATAGTGTAACGCACTGTTCACACCACCATCCATTGCCACCATCAATAGCAATATGCATTACCACCACAATGTTCACAACACCAATGTGCACTACAACTAAACCATACACTGCCATCACACATTAGCACCATCACCACTATTACCATACCACTACTATACTATCACCACATTCATCACAAATTTGAGAGATTATAGATTGATGGGAGAGAGAGAGAGAGAGAGAGCTGAAAGAAAGGGAGGGAGTTCGAATTGGTTGATTAGAGAGAGAAAGTGTTGATGGATTAAAGAGAGAGAGAGAGATAGAGAGAGAGTACCAAAAGAAGAGCATAGATCTAATATTAGAGAGAGAGATAGAGTCAAAAGAGAAAGAAAGGTTTGATTAATTATAGAGATAGAAAAAGAAAAGAGTGAAAAGGAAGGAGATGGGGTAAATATGTCCAATAATTTTCTGTTACGTGTTATTCATATTAATCTATATTTCCAACTAAATAATGTAATATCAACTCTTCCTTTATTCCATTCCTAATGAATCCCAATTCCATTTCTCTCTTATTTCAATCCATGAGTTAAATGAGCCGTAATGATATTTAAATACGTAATATTAATAGTAAGTACTTTTTGAAGATCACCATTTATATTTCCTCATAATAGAATTTTATTAATAGTTACTCGCCACGAATCCATCCACGTGGTATTTTAATACCTTTTGGCTTGAGCCATCTTGATTCCAGCTGTATTTAATTCCTTAAGATGTTTAATCTTTGCCCTTGGATGGTGAGGATTCACATTAGTTCTTTGAGAGATTTTTCTTACTAGAACTAGTTTAGTATCCAATAATTAACATAGTCCCGCCCTAGCCCAGATTGGATTCACATATCATATAATAAAAGGCCCAGCCAGCGTTACTCAATTCAACTTTATCGTCTAATTACATCTTTAGAGCCTAAGGATGCTCTAACCCTCTCACTCTCAACACTTGCTGAAGAGGGGTTATTCCTAAAGCATCAAGCATATCTAGTTTATCTTGCAAAACATCTAATTTATCATAAATCAACATTTCTAGCAGCTACTAGCTTAGAGATAACTGATGCTTGTTTCCCAAATCCTTTTATTACTTCTCTATAGAAAGATGCTCATGACAAATGGGCCTTCCACCTCCGCTTAACATTTTTTTTTTTTTTTCCTTTTTTTAACATCACTAAGGCTTATCCCTAAACCATTGACTCAAGCCTCTTCTCGAAAATTTGATAGAATAGCATAGACCACCTAAAAGAGCTATGTGTGTGTGTGGAGAGATGCATTCTTTTATGCAAATAATGTAATTTTTAGAATACTTGCATTCTTTGCATAATTTAATGTGAAGCAACATGATTCTTTGTATTCATAATTTTCCAATCCTATTTTCAAACTTTCTAATTCTTTCTCAACCATGCATCCTTTCGCAAAAACAATTCGGTGGTCACTTTAGTAAAAATTATGTCACAATAGCCACGTGAATCTTGCATAGTTTTCACTTTTACACCTAGAGTTCAATATTATTAAATATCATATTTAATCAAACTTTTAGTTATCGAATTTCATGTGAAGTTCGAGTTTACTAAATTATATACCCAACTATACTTTTACTTATCGAATTTACCACCTCCATTTTCTTTAAACAAATTATATGATAAATAATCATTGGCCAGATAGAATAATTATAGGTGGAGTAATAAATTTAATGAGTAAAAATTTGATTTAATGTGACATCTACAACTTAAAACTTTAAGTGCAAAATTGAAAAAATATCCAAAATATCAAGTAGTGATTTTGACATTATCTTAACTTCAATATATTATATTTTTATATAATCACATATAGTATTTACGCCATACCTGTATCAATTTACAAGTATATGTTGTCAATATATTAGTTATAATAAACGTTTATGTAATTTTCTATTTTTACTAAAAAAGACATTCTAAACTAATGATTGAGTAGGACATGCGGCTTTACCCAATTATATAAGAATTTTACCTCTGATTAAATTACCATTTGATTTTCCTTGTCCATGTATCCTCTTGAACCTAGCATTTGTTTGAATCTTGGTTCACATCTGCATGGAACGGATCCCATTCACCATTACTAATGCAGCCATTCAAGGACAGTCCAGTCATAATACCAATTAAATTCATCTTAAAATCTAACTAATGTTAAAGTGATTAAACTAATAATTCAGTTACTTCTCTTTACATGAAGATTAGCTTATCAGTATCTCTACAGAAGCAGCTAAACATAGAGAGACAAAACAACACGTTATTATTCGAAATCAAAATGTTATCAAATGAAACTTCTGAAAATCCAGAATCTCATATCTAATAAATTTTATGCCGACGCCATCCAGCAATCAAATTCTTGACTCTCTTATAAGATCACGGTTAATAATCATTCCATGAAAAGCAGAATAGAATTGAAGCTATTTATACATTTTAGAGACACTAAAAAAAAAAAAAATTGAAAAAAAAAAAAAGACAACGGGTCTGAGGAGCAAATAACTGCTAACTCATATAGAATCATCAAACCGGCCCAACCAGCAACTAAAGGATCAAACGTGTGGCGCTTAAGGAATGATCAAAGGAACTTGAATTTGCAGGTAATGGCTAATTGTTAATTGATACTAGTCCTATTGGTTTTATATGGTTTTTTGTTGGGTAAATCTCTCGCTTTATATGTGCACATGGCAGCAGCACATAATAGGTAGAAAGTCAACACTCACATTTTGGTTAAAGAAAGAAAGGGCACACACATGGGTACAAGAAAATTATTGATTCTGTAACATTATCTAAAATAACTTCAGAGGATCCGGCTCCAGAAAATTACCGTCCATTCTGGAGGACTACAATAGGAAGATCATGCTGTGGGATACGAATCCAAAGACTCTTCTAGACCGCTAACGCAATACTCTACATGGATCTCCTGACTCAAGGCGATGGACAGTGTACATTTCAGTAAAGTGACTCTGGACAAGGTTACTCACAAAAATCAGTCACCTTTCTTTCATTAAACAAATATCCACTGTACACAAATTCTATATGGAAAACTACAAAATGACATGATATTGACCGTAACTATGTCATGACAAGAATCATTCGTTGCAGAACCTTAAGGTAGAAACAATAATGAATGGTTATTTCTTGCAGCCGAAGTAGATCCCAGAAATTATGGCCACTCCAGCAACTACGGCACCAGCAGAGGTGAGGATCTTGAGAATTGAAACAGCCGGTTTTTGTGAAGGAACTTCTAAAAGGTCTCTCATCTGGGACAAGATTCATCAGGCAGTGACATGTAAGATAAGAGTAGTGGAATCAGGAAACATTATATATCCGACCTTCTAAATCAGATGAAATAGTCCCATACACTACAGAAGGGATCGAACACGCACCACAACAGGTTGCTGCCAATGCTTCCTAATTCCTTGTAGGTGACCCTTGCCAACTACTGCAACGACTGAATTATGTTCACTGGCAAGTTTTAGCAACGTAGATGACATGTACCTTAAACAGGAAAGTCAAAAGTCAATATCTTATAGCATGCCTATATCAGCTGTCTCATCAGCAGCGCTTTTCCCCTTTTTTTTTTTCATTTTATGGTAAATTATTAAATTATAACTGGAAGACACAAATCAAAGGCTCAGACACTCTAAAAACGAAACTAATGGGAGGGAATCAAATGTTGATTTTATTCAATTTAAAATAATTACAAACACCTAATTTGGTGGAACTACGGCTAGAAGACACACATTCCAAAGAAGAATGCTCCTCATTCAGAACATATAGTTCATACCCCTCAAGAGAAAATATGGAAAATGGCTACATGACTCTCCCACTACTACTCCCATTATTTATACAATAAATCATCTATTTATGTGCCGCATAGCAACATTTCATATTCTAGCTAGAATAACACTACTATATCTATATCTAATACATAAAAATGCCACCCTCTAAAATCGCCTTATCCTCAAGGCGAGCAATTGAAACTTTCAATTGATGGCTTTAGCTAGACATCTTTCGCCTAGATGGACAATTAACATGCAGAAAAATCATAAATCAAAAACAACATGAACCACAATCCACCTCCATCAAAAACAACAAAAAACCAAAAGAATGAAGTGCCAACTCATCCGCTATATACCCTTCCATGCCACTAGTGTTGTCATACACCCTCAACACAGCTTTGCTAGGCCCATCCCATAATACCCTTATATCAATTTTACTTTAGCTCAACCTCAAAATACTTTGCAAACTTTTCCTAATAAACCTGCACATTTACTCCAGTGGTTAATCTAATAAGCATCAATTCATCATTGATAATCTGATTTGCAGTTTCTTTTTGGTGACAAATTCCCTGACATCTTGAATCCTTCAATTCATGATATCAAGGGTTGTTGGGGACAGGGATCCATTGGTGAAAGAAGATCTCTAATGAATCTACATTTGCAAATACGTAGACTGACTTCAGGTCTCATTTTATAGAAAATTTCTGTCCCATAAGAACCACCTCCATCCTTAATCATGTTCTTGACTCCCCTGAGTAACTCTTTATTGTGCACATTCGTAATCATCCCACCTTTAACAGCGGTTGCAATTTTAGAGTTCCCCCTCCCCCTTCATGACAAGACCCAAAATGCTTCTCTAATCGTTGCCATAACTCCTCCATGGTAGGAACTCTCCTACAGGGCTGCGCTTGTTCCTTGGTGTTCATAGGGTTCAACACATAGGATTTCCTCCATACTATTCCCTACTCCAGTCACTTTGAACAAGGAGCTTCTTCCCTTGGAAATTTCTCCAACTTTGCACCATCAAAAGCCAACTCTAATTTCAATTTCTTCATTTTCTTGAATGAACCCTATGGCCTTCGCCATGCATTCTTTCAACTCATTGATCAAAGATAGATGTCATTAAATGTCAATTGTCTGCTTGTTAGTCTTTGAGAACATATAGCTTCATATCTCCTTTGAAAGACCTAGCACCGTCTTCTCCAAAACATTGCTTGAGTTCCCAAAGTTGCCATTCAACAGGTGTGTAGGTCGGGTGGAAAGATTCCAAGTGAGTTTAGGGGGTTGGGATTTCATATGAAATACTAGGATTATGTATATATATAAATATATATATTGGTTCGAAGGAATGAGGATGATTGGGTCACTAATTGGCATCAGTGGGATTATTAGGTCTTTGCATGGTCAGATGGTGT
Source organism: Lumnitzera littorea (assembly GCA_024138015.1). Lineage (NCBI taxonomy): Eukaryota > Viridiplantae > Streptophyta > Magnoliopsida > Myrtales > Combretaceae > Lumnitzera > Lumnitzera littorea. The sequence goes on from JAMXBB010000002.1 coordinate 14,441,427, forward strand.
TGACTGGGTCCAGGTGATTACACAAGTGGTAGGTCCTTCCATATCCGGTTCGCTGATGAACGTTTTTATTCTCTCTTTCTTATGTTGTATCCAGTCCGCTCTCTCTCTTTTTGGCTCTCTTTCCCCCATCAATTCTCACTCTTTTTTCCTTTAAAATATAACAATTGCTCCTCTCTCAGCCAATTATCCGGGAAAAGCAGCTTTTTTCCACAATCTGTGTCCACTAACCAACAATGATCATCCCATAATTGCCCCCTCCCTTCAGATACAGCAGGTCATACCAATTGATTGGTACCCCAAGACTCAAACGATGATTTTACTTCATATGAAGTCATTGCAAACACTAACTTGGTGGAATCAGAGTTAGAAGATACACACTCCAGAGAATAATGCTCCTCATAGAGAGCTTATAGATTCTTACATACTTTTCAAAGAAAATATGGAGAAAGATTTGTTGACTCTCCTACTACTACTTTTTTGGATAATTCTTTCCTACTACTACTACTTCCCCCATTCACACTAGCATTTTTCTCTTTATGTGATGCATGGCAATATTCCATTGGACTCCTCTACAAGCTATACTATTACTAATACTAGCTATACTAACACTTATATCATCTATATCAATGCCCAGCAGAAACAGCAACTCCAAAATGCCTAGGCCACACTGCATGGAATCCAAAAAGACTATTGCTTAACACTATGCAAAATGGCATTTTACCATGGCCAGTTGTATCTTTTTACTTCAATACAAAAATCTTTTTTGGGAAAGAAAAGTGAGAACTCCTTGCTTGCTCCACTCTTAAGCTTAACAATTAGCAGTCTTACCTACTTACATCATAAATTGGAGTGAAGTGCAGAATAATTTTCATCACTAATATAAACAAACACAATTGCAGTATCTCACAACTGTTGAGTGAACGTATGATACACTGCCTATGACTTTCAAATATGGAGGCAACAATCGAAAGAAAGCATTTCTAGTCATGCGGGTAGCATGTAAAAAACTATCACTCACAGCAATATGATCAACAAACAAAGAATCACTTTCTTAAATGGTCCAAGCAGACAATATTCCGACCAAATATCACTAAAGATAAAACACATTATTTTGGTTTACAGCGATTTCATTAGACAAATCAAAATTATAAAAATTCTAAGCATCCTGAAAATCAAATGTGTACAAGATAGCAAAATAGGGGTGAAAGAATAATCCACTCTATGCATATCAACATGCTGCACACCCAATCAATCAATCATAGAAATAAGAATTCAAGAACCACTGATGTATAAATGGCCGTAAGAATGATAACAATAACAAAAGCCATGGGACATCAAGTCTTTAATTGCAAAGCCATGCCAAGACATTATAATATGGGTGACCTCAAAAACCCCCTTAGCAGTAACCAATTGATCAAATACTGAGTAAATTCCATAGTAGTAACAGTTACAACAACTACACTCAACATTCAGTCATGGATAAATTTCATAAGATGAAGCCATATCAAGTGGAGTGCTTATTCTATTCCAATATACTTGTACTAGCAAAATATGGATCACTAGAATACCGTATTGACACATGATCAGGACAATTGTAGTCCACATAGGCATAGATAAGAAATGAGAATCGTACAGCAACACTGCTAAAAAGCATGAGTCAGTGCAAGCCAGAACAAGCATCCAGTGAACCTTCAAGCAAATTCTAAAAGATAATCATTGTTACACATCTACACTTTCTAATACCCAAATGTCTGCTACTGTTAGTGATAAATAAATTGAATGTGGATGGATGATTTAAGGATCTTAGCATTTCAGAAAAGTTTAAATTTTTAGGTAAGATCAGCAACACCTAGATGTGCCACTGCTCTTAGATATTTCATTTTCATACATTCTGTTAAACTAGTAAAATGGATGAGTCTTTTAATGAATTTCACTCACAAATGGTTCCTATTTTACCCTTAATTACATCTAGAAAGCCCCATCTGAACTGCTTGTGAAGAGATAAAGGCAAGAACAAGTGAAACAAACAATACAAAGTAAAAGATGATGGATGACTGACATTCTTAACATCTAGTGGAGAAAGAATGTACTTGGTGAAAAGATAAAGGAAAAGAAATACTAACTGATCTCTCTCATGTACAAGCGTCTCCATAAGAGTGGGGAATTCTTTGCTCATTTGTTGGATAACAAGAGTCAGCATATCAACATCGTCCATTTCCTTGAGCTAAACAGAAGACAGTAAAACCTCAAATTGCTATGATGCACTTCCAGATGCCAAAAAAGAATCCCACTGAAATCATGTATAAAGCAATGTGAGTTACCATTTTATTGAGATCTTCGGTGCTGGGCAAAAAGAATGCTTGAAAGAGCAAGGAATACACCAATTTCATCTTCTGCCAAAGTGGCATCTTGCTCCATGTTCTCCGTAAGGTTATCTGCAACAACCCAATGAAGTTAAAATTTGTATCTTCTCTCTCTAGATCTAATTTTACGATGAAGAGGGAGATATTTGATTGGGCTCCCCAGCAGAAACTAACGTGCACTTAATGAATGAAATTAAGCAGCTAAAATGTTGGTCTCAAAGGTGATCGGTACCAGCAAGGACAAAGGACAGAACAAAAGATATGGAATCTGATTCCTGGAGCCACTTCATGGAATTTAACAAAAGCTAAGGCAAAGAGTTAGCAGCTAAAATGCCGATTCTCAGAGGAGATCAATGCTAGTAAGGACATGGACAGAACAAAAAAATATGGAATCTAATCCCAGGACCCACTTCAGACTCTTGAAGCATAATTGGGCCAGACACTGTTGACAAAGGCCCTGAAGCTACTAATTAAGACTATGTTTGGCAACAAATTCTGATTGCAACATCTGAGATTCTCATTAGGAAGATTAAGGATATAGTAAGGACAACAATGCAATTACATTTGAAAAGAAGAGATTCAAGAGTAATTTCTAGCATCGGAGATAGAATTAAATAATCTCCTATTCCACAAAACTGAGATGCCTTTTCATCTTTCATCACCTTAAACTGCTTAGTGATGAGCATTTCAAATACAAAATGTATCATTACTAGTGAAGTAGCCTAAAGAAGTGCATTAAAAAATTTTAAGCCTTTAGACCGTAACTAGCTAACAATTAACTGACAAAAAACCAAAATGAGATTATATATGAATCTGTGTACTGGTATGATTTAGGAAATACAAGGAATTGAGGCAACAAATATATAGTTTCTATTATATAACAAATACCAAAAGAAAATAACATGTAAAGATCTCTTTTGCTAAGGCAATGGACTAACAATATTTGCACAGGATTTATCCAAAAAAAAAAAAAACCCAACACCTGCACAGGTCTGTCCCCAAGTATTACCCTGCCTCCATATTTCATTGCTTCTTCATAAGCCACACGAAACTCGGAACCAGGAAAAACCTCGAGCTTATTAGCAACCTTGAAAGTAACCAAAAAATAAGTAAGATGCAAAGCAGTAAATCACCTAACACCTCTCAATGCCATTTTGAAGCACTTAATGTCTCCATGGAAGGTTCATCAATGAGGAAATGATCAATGGTACAATTTAATTTGATTCAGATATTGCATAAATTACTAAATGAAATGTTAAGAGTTCAGAGATACATACCTTAGCAAGAAAGTAGCTGTAAAGAATTCCAAAAGCATTGTGATTCTTCTTCCACATTTCTACCATCTCTCCCACTGTAGGTATCTGGTGAACCACAAGAAAATGCCATGCAGATGACTATATGAGTATTTCTGTGCACAGCCCTGCTGTATTGGCAAACAAAAGAAGCAGAAACAAAGTAGCAAAAGTAAAAAAAAAAAAAGGAGAAAGCTGCAATCATACAACAATGACAAAAGAATAAAATTTAAGATAAGAAGATTGCGTGGACACAAAGAAGGGAGCAGAACAGGAGAGATGATACTAACCTCCCATTCACTTCACCTAATATAATAAGTCCTTGATTGCATTCCTGTATCTTTTTTTTTTTTTTTTTTGGGCCACTCACAGGAAAAATTGAATAGGCAAGTGATAGCCTATCACTTTATTTAATTGGACTAAAATATGCTATATGGAATATAGTAGAAACAGAAGCGAAATACCTAAAATAATCCTACTTTTGTTCATGGGCTAGACAAAAAGGTAACGGCATGTAAACCACAAATTCTTGAATAATATTGCAGCTTTTGTGAATCATCCATGTCCAGCCCTTTCCTTAATATGAGATATTTAAATAAAACAAAAGCAGCTTGATCTTTAAACTCTATATTCTCATACTCAAATTTCACATACTTTCTGCTGTTTTATGTTGATAAAAAGAGAGAGATTTTTCCAACAAAAGCAACACTTTTTTTCCTTCCTCTGTACAAGTATGTACTCTTTCTCTTTCTCTTTCTCTCTATGTGCAACTTGTGGTGGTGATGGGTATTGGATGGAAAGATGATTGGAAGCAGAGAGAGAGAGAGCAGAGAGAATCAAGATGAATTTTTGTTTTCTTCTTTTTGAGCTTTTATCATATACTAATGCAATGTAGATTGATGCATTTGACTTTAGTTTTGCTCAAGTTTTTGTTATGGGATTCCATTTGGGTTATGTTTTTGGGGCCATACTGTGTTTTTTTTGTATCCAAGAGTAGTATGAAAATTTTATGGGGAATTTTCCAAATTCATTCAAGAGGAGACTGGAGGTCTGATGAGTGGGTATGGATGTGAAGGGCTGTGTTTGGCGTGTCAATGTGGATATAATGCCTAGGTCCAGTAAGTGATGGATGTGGTCCAGTGAGTGGTAGAAGTGTTTGGTGAGTAGGCAATGTAAAAGAAGAAGAAGTGGAAGGGAAGAAGAAGGCAGGAAAGGGGAAGGGGTAGTAAGGGAATATGACCAATGAATAGAGGGAGAACAGCAATGTTGGGCAGTGTTTTGCTCTGCCAATAAGCTATTCATGTAAAATAAACACAGTAATAGACCCAATTTAACGAACAGAGGGAGAACAGCAAATTCCATTCCACCTCAATTCATTTAAGTGAACCAGCTATAAATCCAGCAAGATCTACATGAATTGAACAATTCTGACACAAGTCAGCGATTTCCCTTCAATTTAAAAATCCCTTCTATTGGCTTTTTAGCCCTTGAAGGGGACAAGTATAATGAGTCCCTAAATGACTGTAACTTAGACAAACTTAAAAATCAAAACAATGGCATAATAAGCGCATATCATACTGCATCTACTTACTACAGTAATATCGTTAGGATCCAATAGGCCCTAGTATGGCGCAAATACTGGTCTTATTGTTTTGTTACTATTAGGGTTAGAAGGTTACCACATGTGCAGCATACATGGGCTTTAGTAGGGAGAGACAGAGAGATAAAAACGTTTAGCATGGAGTAAACAGCTTTGTTTCCTTTTCTTCATAAGAACCTTCTTTCATAGAAGTGTTGGAGCTTTAGCCTGTGTTTAGAATGAGGAAGGAATTAGGATGGGAAAGAAAAGTGGAAGGAAAATTGAATTTTCCAGGCACTTTCAATTGTTTGGAAAAGGAAGAAAAATGAGAGGAACGGATTCAAGACAAAAATTCTTCCCCGAGCCCCACCTGATTTTATTTACTTCCACATTGAGAGAAAGGGGAGGGAATTTCAATAAGGTTGGATCTTGGTTGTCCCCAAAATAGCAGCTGATTATGGGTTTCGTGATCTACTATGTTGGGAAAGCAAGGAATGAGAGAAGACCTGGTCTAAACACTTGTGTTCCTTCAGATGTAACCCGCATCATTTTCGTTTGTTTTTATGCTAGTAATAGTTCTCTTTGATTGTTTGTACCAAGATTTCGATCTTAGCACCTTTTCTTGTTTTTCTTAGGTGTCATGCTCAAGTTCTTAGGTCTCTAGGGAGAGCTATTTTTGTGTAGTGGATGTTATCTTTTTGGTTTTTTTTGGGGGGGATTACCCTTTGTTTTATGGGTGGTGCCCCTTTTTCATGCTTTCTTTATATTCCTATTATAAATACAAATATCTGACATCTCATCCAAAAAGAAAAAAGTGAACAGATTTGTTTGATTTTCCATTCTAACCTTTCTTTATCCTATCTTTCACTTTCTTATTTTTTCTTATGGGTATACATTAGCAATTTTATATTATACTTTATTTTGTCTCTTGTAATAAATAAAATTCTTTTCATTTTCCTTCTCTTCATTATTAAAATATATTGGAAGTAATCAAATACTCTTGTGATTCTTTTCTTCCATATTCATTACTCCCACGTTCTTTCTCTCGTAACAAACAACATGATAAGCTCTGATATCTTCCTATCATTCTCCTTAAGCAACACAAGCTACTATCATGCTTTTCTCCATCCCGTCATATCCTTGAAAGTGGTCGATAATGCACACAAAAATAGTTGTATTTTCTCCTGCACACAAAAATAGTTGTGTTCTCCCCAAGAAGCTAAACTGAAAGAAACAATTCATTGACAAGGATAACAGATTTTCACAATTTTGGAGAAGTTTAAAGAACTTTAAGTGTCTCACTTTATCTAGCCAAACAATTAGAAACATGCATATAGAAGGAAACGCTTTTTATTGAGAATAAAACTAAGCAAATTCTGCCATAAACCCTCCAGCCATGCAATGATTGATGAAAAGTTTGGATCCAGCCTATTAAATACGTTCTACTCCGATGAGACTATTGTTGCATATCGGATTATGCTAAAAAAAAAAAAAAAAAAAAAGGCATACCCACCAATGTCCTCTCCCAAATTCCACACAAGAATGGACAACCCATGGCATGGTTACCCCTCAGATAAAGAGAAATAAATGCAATCTATTAAATATGTTCTGCTCCAATTAGACTATTGGATACCCACCAATCTATTAGATATGTTCTACTCCAATGTCTAGCCTATTAAATATGTTCTACTCCAATGAGACTATTGTTGTTTACAGGATTATGCTATAGAAAAAAGGCATATCCACTAATGTCTTCTCTCCCAAATCCCACACAAGAATGAAAAACCCATGGCATGGTTACCACTCAGATAAAGAGAAAAAAATGCAATCTATAAGATAAAAGCTGCTATCCACACCTTCAGATTCTGAGGAGTGAGCACAGCTACTCGACTTGCACATAACTCCAAGAATACTGCCTGCATGCAAATAATTAACCTCAACAGCTAAGCAAAATTCAACAAAACATTGAAGACATAAGAGAGGAAAACAAAGCAGGCATCTAACCCGCTAAAGTGATCCCTCAACTGATTAAGCAAAAAGCATATTTCAGAGAGGGAAGCACCTCTGGTTTCACATAGCTGACAACAGCTTCAACTTCTCTGCATGATTCCTGCAACCCAACATTTAAAAAACCCCAGCAATGTAAACATCACCACAATGCATATAAATAGACGAAATGCAGAAGACAGCAGTATTCCATAAGCAATCCATTTACAAGAGGACAAAAAGCTTTCCACTTTGAGTTCATTTCCAATTTCAAGAAACTAACTTTAACTAAATTATGTCTGAAAATCCGCTCCAAACAACCTCAAACATGGAGGGGCACGGCCATATTCCGTCAAAAAAAAATTAAAAATTAAAAATAAGAAGAAGAAGAAGAAGCATCATTTCTAGAAAATACTGAATATCAGCAACAGGTTACACCTTCAATAAGACATGTTGATATCCCAGGTCAATTTCAATTCCATGTAATTAACAAGCCCCAAAAGAAACCAACCATATAGCCCTAACTATCAATGCTGCAATTCAAGTAATAAATTCAATTGCTTCACATTCACGAGATTGAATTCACCTGCAATCTATCATATCAACCTCAGGATTTGCTTTGGAATCAATCAACAGTTCCCATGAAAACCGAATCCAAACCTCATCAAGATTCAATCTTTTTTCACCAACTTCAAGAAGCAATAATTCTATTCGGGATACATTACTTCATTTACAATTCAATTTTGCAAATAGAAATAGAAATAATTAATTTGAAAGAAAAATAAAAGCAATTCCTGTTCGATTTTGACAGTTCACCTGAGAAACATGCGCAGTTCCAACCAAGTGGACATGGCACATGCCACCTTCCGTGACGGAGGACGGGCACGTGAGAGTCATCACACTTCTAGAAAGTTCCTCGGGAAGTTGAAATTCCGATTCTACTCTCCCACCACTTCTCTGATCGGCATCATTCTCGGTCCCACCATCTGTTCCTATGGCACTCGCCGGAACGGCTTCCCCTTCTTCCTCCACCTCAACGCCGACATAGCTCTCGCCCAAGCTGGGGTCCGGTTCCTCGATATGGATAAAGTCTTCGGGTGGGTTCGGGTCGGACTGCGGTCCGGGAGGGTTCTCCATGGTGGAGAATTTCGCCGGAAAGGAGAAGGTGGTGGTGGTGGTGGTGGTTATGGAGAGAGAGAGGGTAGTGGGCTTTGGAGGGTAAGAAACAGAGAAGTGCAGAGATGATGATGAGGGGAGACAAGAAGAAGAAAGGAAGGAAGAGGGAATGGGGAAGAAGAGAGAGAAAGAGCGAGTTGGATGAGTTGGAGTCAGACTCAGTGAGTTTGGTATGACCATGCGAGTCAGGCGATACATTTAATCCCACGAATTAGTGAAAAAAAGGGGAAGAATTTAGGACGATACCGTCTTTTGGGGGGCATGACCTGCATGGATGCAATGAAATTCGCCAAAGATGGAACTTGGATTTGTAAGATTTTGTACATTCCACATGCAAATAAATCAATAAATTTCATCCATTAAAATTTAATAAAGCCAAACTCCAACTTAATAATCGATGCAATTTGAGTTTTGTAGAGGGCTTATAGGTAATGGCCAATATGAGTTTCACCCAAGTTTTCTTTTCTATTTTTTTTTTTTTATGAGCTTATTTTTTTGTTTGTGATAGGACTTAAAAAGTGAAACTCACTATATGGTAAATATATTTAACTTAATGGTTTACAACATGATTGTTTGACCTATCCACTTGTTCTTAAATTTTTTATTTTTTGCTAATTAGCACTACACTTAATAGACTTGTTGTACTCCACGGACTCATCAAACGATTAATAAAGGCAATCAAACATTTGTCACAAAAATTCATTTTTAGAAACCTTATAATTGAGCATAGATCAATAGCACAATGAAGATCAAAAGGCAAAAGGAGGTGGTGTTGCAATAGCATTACAAAAGGGTAGAAGAGATAGAATTTTAAAGGTGCAAGTTTTGAGTTTTGTTCAAGAAAGCTTCCATACAGTACTTAAACCTATTGATGCCTATGAGAGTGTTAAATTAACCTAACTTATAAGACATACTAGAACTTAAAGAGAGAAAGTGGATAAAGATATTTTTAGAGGATGTAATTTCACCATTTACTTGATAGTTTATGATTAAGGAGATAACCTTTATATATGCAGGAGATCTACCCAAATATAAGGTTGAGGTTTATTTGGTCTAAAGAAAAACTAATTCTAACCTACCATTATATTTAATGCATCCATCAGTGTATATCAACTAAGGTATCAACATGAACAATTATTAAATAGAAGTTTCCTAAAAAGCTCAATCTTAGATCGATTTGACCAGGCCGTTTTCATTAGACCCTTTTAGCCTACAACATAGAGCTAAGTAATTTATTTGTGATACTTTCCTTCACCCAATCGAATGACATCATTGTTGCATCTTCAACCTTAAGCCTTTGTTAGCTCTATTCTTTTTCACTCTTAGTAGATTTCTTTATCAATGTCCTATTCCTTTTCATAATACTAACATTTCCAATGGTTTGTTTAATCTATTAATATATATTGAGACTTTAACCTAATCCAGTAAATCCATTCGATCTTAATCTTCATTAGTTCCTATTGTACTTCCTTAAGACTCTCTTACCAAAGACAAACCATTCTCTTCCTCAAGTGATGTCAACTTGATTGTCTTATCCTCCTCACAATATGCATTGCTACAATAAACTCTATAGCTTGATAAATTTTCCTAATTACTCAAATTATATACAAGGACCACAAAGTAAGCAAACATAATCGAATCGAGGAGTAGTAGCGGTATTAATCTTATCCAAGAAGTCCATATCAATGATAAACTCGAAGTCATCCATAGGGGTTATCTCTAGCTTTATAGCTTCCATCCTGTGCCTATTACAACTGTTAAATTCCACACTTTTAATAACTCTTAACATAGGGACCTCATTGGAGTTAACTATCTTAAGCTAAGCTTTACTGTTCCCGACCCTTATCCTATATACATTATGAATCTCCTTTAAAATGAATAGATGCAAGGCTCTCATGTCCTTCTCATTCATATTATTCCTAGCAACCTTAACATTAATATACATTAAGCCCCTATGCTTCCTATGCCTTAGGATTTCGTGGCATTAAAGGATAGGAAGTGTACTTAACCGACACTTCTCATTTTGAGATTATACTTAGTTATGTTTGATAGATAGTTTACTTATACGCATGCCTACGTGTACATGTTTCTAGGTTTAATTGTGTGATTTTGGTTTAATGCTTTGAATTGTAATTGTTTGTCTTGCGTTAAATGCTTAAACGCCTTAAATTGGACATAATTAATATATGACTGATAAATGTAAATTGAACATGCATTACAACTCATTTAGGGAAGTGTTTATTGTTCTTTAGCCAAATACCAAGTCTTTCGAAAGGGATAAATTTGGATAGTATAGTTGTTTCTTTTTCATCCTTAATCGAACTAAATGATAAGAAAAAAGGTCACGGTAAAGGTGAAGGCAATGGTTTAAAAGTAATCGCGGGAGGAGCAATGTCTCTATGGCATAAGCTTGAGTTTAGTCAAGAGCTATTGATATTTGCACTAAACTCCTTAACTCAAATTAGAGAGGGTGTAATTTCTCTAATATCATGATGGACCGGATAACATCGTACGATAACATTTTCTTGTCACGTTGCATTAAAATAATTTATTAATAACTCTGTTTATGTTTGATGTATAATTTTAAGGCTCCATCCCAACTTACTAAATAGTTGGTTACTCACATCCCTATAGATATTGTTGCAAGTGTTAGTTAGGAAGTGGTTTTATAACCACTTTGAAACTAGTAACTACTGAATTATGAGGAGTGAGAATATAAAACCGATGATCAATCACATTTTAAGGTATTAGTTCTTATTTTTTAATCTTCTATTATTAAATTAAGTATTATTTAAGTGAGGTTAGATTATTAAATCATGTAACATTGCTTGAAATATGGAATTTTAGTATATATTTTTTACACTTTCACATGCAAATAACATAGTTAATTTGTCAGTTATTTACTTTAACGTGGATTAATCGTAAACACCTCGTGTAAATTAAGTTTAAAATAATGGCTGTAAGGTCGGCTTCTATCCTATGATGATTTGTACGAAAAGACTGTTATGATTTTTCCGCTTCAGAGCATAATAGGCTACCCATTAGGTTACCATTAATAAAATACTCCATTTTCTTTAACCTTAAGCTTATGAACTAAGTCCATATTTAGCTTCTTCTTCTTCTTCTTCTTTTTGAGCAAAAGTTAGTGGCAAGTGACATTAGGAATAACGTGTAAGTAATATCAAGTGAATCATAAGTTCGTATGAGGCATTTGATACATAATATCTTAGTACTTGTACATGAGATTAGCTCAAATATCAACTACTACTTAGTTTTCTAACTATCTTGAGATTAGGACCCACCTCCTAGTTCATAAGATAAGCTTATATGTGTTCACCCATGTTAAGACCCCTATCTTCTTGGTATCAGAGCTTTGGCAACATTCACTATAAGAACTACTGCTATTGGTTCCTTAAGCTATCATAAAGTGTAAGCAATTATGTTTGGAGTTGAGGATGCTAATATTGTTGTCGTTGTGTAGTAGTATTGTAGAGCGAGTTGGAGTTGTATAGGATAAGTTCTGTGTTGAGGTTGCAGGTACAATTTTGTTTTACTATGTTCTCATTTCTAAGTGTTGGATCCCTCCGTAGTATGTTTTGATGATAACAAATACCTAAGTTCACTAATGAAAGTCTGTTGATAAAGAACAAAACGCGAACTTATAAGTAAAGATAAAAGTAAGAATGGACATATGAATCAATAATAGAATCCAAAAATAGAAAACTTAGAAGAGTTAGAAGCGAACTTAAAAGAATCATATCCAAAGTCCAAAGAAGAAAATGACTGAACAAATTTAGAAGCAAACTTATAAGGACCTTCGATAAGAATCAGATTGATCGGAAGAGCTTTGAAGACTCAAAAGCAACTACAATAAGTTCATAAGCTATTCAAAAGTAAATCAGCAACTTAAAAGTATACTTAGAAGTAGTTTCAACAAATACAGAAGAAGTGTCAAAGCACTTAAGAAACTTAGAAGCAATCTATAAAAGTTTTTGTCTAACTTTGTTTTGCAAGTCAAAGCCCAGCTCTACTAAGTCAGATGTATTTGGGAAATGCATCTGATACATTCCACTATTAAGGAAGATTAATTTATAACCTAACATATGAGACTTAAATACGTGGAAGTGTAGATAAAGTTACATTTATCAAGAAGGATATAGATACTTTTTCGGGTGTATGAAGATTTTATTCAACTATCCTTATCCAAATTAAAGATCCAACGTTTATTTTGAGAATTTCAGATTTTGTGGCAACATATCAACAACTAATTAGATATTTTGAAGAGAAAATCAAATGTTCAAATTATTTAAGCTTGAGATAAGGATCAACTAACTTATGGAAGATTTAGTAGCTATTGCAATTGAATTTTAAAAGGGATGAAAAATAGATATGGTACAAAACTGATATCAGTTGAAAGCGATTAAAAAATTTCTTAAGCTAATATGATCTTTTCTATTGTTTATCAAGTTCTATACATCAATAGTTAAGAATTTTCAATTGTTTTTCATCAAAACATTATTTCTAATCTATTGTAAGTTAGATTCAAGAGAGAGAGAGAGTAGATCATAGTAGTTTGTATAACTAGATACAAGCTTAAAGACAAAACTATGTTAACTGTAGTCGTATAATTGTATTTGTACTCTTTCTTGTTTATTAAAATAGTGGAACAATTGATGTGGAAGATAGGATCCCCGATAGGTAAAGATGAAAAAGATGACTGACTCATAAGGAAGAACATTTATAAATCCTCAACCTAATTTTCTTAAACTCTTTTGCTTTTAATTTCTATGTTAGTTTTGTTGTTTGCACATTATTTGTCAAACTATAAGCCATTAAATAAGTGATCAAAAGAGGCTGTTTTTTATTGGAAATAGTTTTAAATTTTTTATTTGAGTAATTAATTGAACACACCACCCCCCACCCCTCCCCTTTCCTTGATTGCTTGTAAGGGACTAACACTAAGGAATAGGGGTAGTAATGGTAGTAGTGACAAGTTTTTGAGTTGTTTAGGTTTATATTACGGGTGTCGAAGCCTCTAAGTAGGAGTTAATGTATAAGTTTGAAGTTTTTTGTAGTGAATGTGTTTACTGCTGCATTGGATATTGTTTACTATGGAAAATGAATAATTCAAGTGTTAACGCTAGTGTTGGTAACAACGATAATGGGGTTGTTCATCGTAGAAGAGTTGCATCAACTACCCCAAGGTCCACCACGAGCAGATTGATGAACTTATCGCCATAATAACTAAGTTATCAAGGAATGTTAATAGACTAATCGCCTCCCAAACTGTTGAAGAAGCCCCTATGAATGTCCAAGCTGTTCCTCAATAAAGACAAGGGTAATGTATGGGTCACCACCTTGAACATGATTACCGAGCAAGTGAGTACGCAAAATGTAAGCCCTAAAGATAAGCCAAGTAACTGTAGGATCAAACTTAGTACATAAAGTTTAGGAAGATCGTTTAAACGATTCGATCAAACTTAAATTATAAACTATAGTTAGAAATATTAGTAAAAATGAACTTGTAAACTTGAATTTAAGAAAATAAGTAATAAAATAAGAGACTATAAAATTTTTAAATTTTAAGTATATTACTTGTTACTTATCGGAAAGGTAAAAAGTGCAATCTAATAACTAATAAATTGCTAGAAATAGATTATGTATATACTAAAAATCCTAGAATGACCTAAATAATAATTAGGAATGTTTACTTATACCCCACATGTATTTACGTGTAGATAAAAATACGCGAAATTACCTAAATTGCCTGAAATTAGCTAAAAACTTATTAAATAATTAAAGAAAATTATAAAATAATTAAGGAAAAATCAGAAAAAAATCAAAGAAATAGGGAATGACCCAGATTTGGTCGTAACAGGTCAGGAATTAAAGAAAAAAAATTAACCAATAAAAAACAAGCAATACAAAAGGCAAATTAGAAGATATTTGAGTATTGTTTTGTCTAATTAATGCATAATAATTCCTACAAGGCTCTATAAATAGTAAGAAAAATTACATAACTCATTTGGATAGTTAGAAGCTTAAGAAAATTGGGAAGAGTCGAAAATAAGAGGAAAAATTAGGGTTTAGAAAATTCTTTTACAAATTTGTGCAGTAAGGGCTTGTGAACTGAACCCACACATCACCACCATTTAGAACCGAACCACTACCACCACCCCACTCCAAACCTACTGCCTAGACTAGCCGACACACCTGAACCAGTGTTGGAGGCCAAAAAGCAATCGAATTAGGTGAGTCTTACATTTTCTTCGATTTTGTAAAATTTCTTAAAATTATTTATTTTTCCCAGAAAATTATGAAATTTATTATTATGAGGCTTTATTGTATGTAGATTTAGGGAAAAAATAGCGATTAAGTTTAATCACGTCTGTAAATATAGGGTTCTTAAGAAATTAGATAAAACCGAGTATGATTAGAATTAGAAACAAATAGGCTTAAAAATGTAGTTTGAAGCTCAAATTTTTTCTATAGAATGCTTAAGTGATATAGAACAGTACTATGAAGTCATTTTTTTAAAATTAATTTTTGAAAATTTTAAGTAATTTTTTAGCCCTAAAATGATGAAAAAAATGGGTAATTTTGGGTTAATTAGGTGATTAAGTGATTAATTACTTATTTAAAAAGTAATTAGATATTTAAAGATGTTAATCTCTGATGTGGAAATCTAATCCTTGTCTTTGGAGTGTTAAGTGTAATTAATATAGGAATTATGCGATAATTGTAAGAAATTAAGAATATGTAGAATTGGAATTTTAATAAATATGAAAAAAATTAGGTTTATTTGGATAATATAATAATAAAATCAGTATATAATAAATTTGAAACAAAATTTAATTTTAGGTAATTGTATAAAAAATGTAAAATTTCCTTACATCAAGAGTAAATCCGGTATCCCAATTAGGATTAAAATGTACCGAATAAGTTATGATACTAAATTAAGACCCAGTGTGATATTAGAATATTCGAGCTTAATGTGATTAATTTTACATTAAGATTCGAGCATATTTAGGATTTTTCATAGTTAAAGACAATGTAAAATCAAAACCGGAATCTAATTTAGAAACCGAACCCTGAACTAAGGTAGAGTAAATCATTAGTAAATAATAGGTATAAGTGGAGAAGTAAGTTAAATTATAACTTAGAATATGTATCATTAAAGTATAAGTACTAAAAAAACGTATTTGTATTATAGGATACCCGAAGATGTACCAACCTACAATTAAGTGATTGGATGATCGAGAATTCCAAGTAAGTTGGGTTTATTACTTCACTGTATTGGAGTACTGTTTTAAGGTACTCGAAGACTTAGGATTGTGTATGATTGTGATTGTGAGTAGTTTATGCATGTGTTTGTGAGTAGTTTATGTTTGTGTTTGTGTATCTGAATAATCCGAGTAATATGCTGCCCTACAACTATCCAAAGGTTAGTTCTTTTGATGCCTGGGGTATGAAGATTAATTCGCCTAGTGTTTAATGTATATCTAGAGTCTCTTTAATAGCTTAAGACTAAAAGACTGATAGTTAATATGTAAATTAGCAGACTGTTATGTTGATGTAGAATTTCCTAGGAAGTTTTGTGGAATGTACATGTAATTATATATGTTAACCTAAAGTTCTTGATAATTACTGTAACTTTAGCTAAACTCTTAATTAAACTGTTTACTTCAAAGCGAAGAGTCGTCAACGCCTTGTATAAATCATGTCTATTGTAGGTATTATGAGGCCAATTACTATCATAGAATGATTTACACGGCGGAACTGTTGTGACTCTGTGACTTCGTGACTTTAGGGCGTAATACAAGGTAAAACAAAGGTGTTGATAAGGAGATACCTGCCAAGCGACAACTAGTATTAGACAAAGTAGAGGAGGTTGAAAAGGAAGCTAGTGAAGAGTATTGTAAGCCAAAGAATGCAATGTCCAAGCTCCCCTGGTAGAGAATCTGAAGTTGAAGAACTCGAGCTTTTTAGGTAGTAGGGATGCTGAAGATTACCTTAAATGGGTTGACAAGATTAAGAAGTAGTTTGAATGCTATGAGATGCTCAAGTATGAAGCAAGGTTAGCTATACTAGAATTTACTAGCTATGCCACCCTGTAGTGGAAGAACTTACAAGCCACTAGGCAATGAGAAAGGGAATGTGAAGTCAGGGATTGGGAAGAGATAAAGAGAGTAATGAGAAGAAAATTTATGCTAAGCTATTACTTGCATGATACATTTAGAAAGTTGGGAAAGTTGAAACAAGGTAAATTAAGTGTGGATGCTTATACGAAGGGTTCTAAATTGATGATTTAATGTGAAGTAGTAGAACCCAAAGACTGTACTATGTCCAGATTTATCAGCGATCTAAGTTATGAGATTAGAAATATACTAGAGACAAGGGAGGTTACCACTCTTGACCAACCTATCTAAGCCGTACAACGGATAAAGAGAAGGAGAATGAGTAGATTCCAAGCTCCACTAACTGAATCCCACTCAACCTATTTTGAGTAGAAATGTGCGATTGGACCCAAGTAAAACTAAGAAGCCCAAACTGACTTGAGACTCTAACATATTCAGAAAGAGTTGCTGAAAAGATTTGAGAAGGGCAGACTCTAGTAGAAAGATGAGCGAGATCAAGTACTTCAAGTGCCAAAAGTATGATTACATGGTTGTTCAATGTGCAAATAAAAGGACAGTGGTTATAAAAGGGAGATACCAACCATTGAAGTTGATAGTAATTATTAAGAGGTAAAAAAGGAGGAGGAAAGGATTAGACACCAAACTGCTTACCAAAGTAAAGAACTTGCTTAATGAATTTGCCGACCTACTCCTGACAAGCTACCTAAGGGACTATCACCAATCCGAGGAATTGAGCATGTAATTGACTTGTAGCTAAGCGTTGCCTTACCAGATAAGCTCGTGCATTAAATGAATCCAGAGAAAGCTGTTAATCTTCAGAGGCAAATTGACGAACTGATTGAGAAGGGTTATGTTCGCAAGTCCCTTAGCTCGTGTACAGTACCTAATGGGAATCAAGCTACGGGGCCCTTGACCCGTAGCAGAGCTCCAGGACTAGAGGGGCTTGCACAACGAATCTTTATGTTCTAACTTACCCCTACTAAAGCTGAGTATCTCCTTGCTGAGTCACCTCTAATGCCGTGCCGTATGACCGCCTATTATTATGTGGTATGCTAAGTTGATAATTACTCTTTATTGCCAAATAGACTAATTACTCAGCATCTTCCTTATCGAGAAACCGAAAGAGGGAGACTAAACTGACTAAGACATCCCTACTTGGACAAACCCATCTGTCCGTACTTTTGTTCGCATCTCCTAACAACCTTGCCAATGCAGTATCACCACATATATAATATCATGTGTCGAATCTACAGCACCAATAATTATTTTCCTTGTATATTCATTTTTATCCTTTTGTATCATGTATATTGCTTCTTTAGGAAATGTCTTTTTTGTCTTTTCCCCTTTAGGCAAGTTGCCTTAGTTTACGGGAATAAATACGCCTATACTTGTAGTTGTAAGAACATCAAATTACCTTCAATATACTTGAGTACTTTCTTCTTTGAGTAAACACTGCTTGTTTACTCTCGGCATCACTCTTATTCTTTTCTTTAGGCAAGGTTAGGTGGCAAGTAACCCCATTGGACCAATTCATGCATCATATTGAATTGTGACGTAAGTCTTCAGAAGTTCCATTGGTACATCATATTCTCTAGAGCTGTTCGTGGGTTTGCTTACTATTTTTCATTCTTCATTTCTTACCCTTTTCGTACCCTTCCCCATTTACCCTTTTCGAGCTTTCTGCAAGCTTAAACCTATCCAGCGACCAATCTTATCTGTTCTTGGTCATGGTTTGCATTAGTACCAGCCTTACTCCCAAGAAGGATGAATCTTGGAGAATGTGCATTAAATTTCACATTTTAGAGTTATAGTCAAATATACTGATAAATATCCCTTAAGCTCAATCAAACCGAATAAATTAAAACCAATAAAATTTTAAATCAAAACCTTAAAACAAACTAAAAAACTCTAATCGCATACGAAAATCTTAAAATCCTAGTTAAGCCTTAATACGTAAAAGACTCTAAATCAACACTAAAACTCTAAATTATTATTAAAAAATCCTAAATTAATTAATAAATTCCAATTATATAGCTAAACCATTCACTAATCGCTTATAAATCAATTAATCACTGAAATGTTTTAATTTACCTTTGGAATTGTAATCGCATAATAATTATAGATTCCAACCCTTAAATGCACTAAATTAATTAGATAAAAGGATCCAATGATCATAATTAGTCTAATTAAAAAGGAAAAATGCAAAACTACATGCATGTAAGTAATTAGGGTCAAAGAGCTTAATTGCATCATTCACTTATTGAATTCATGCATCTTAATTAACTAGACAATAAGCCCAATTATACATGCAAGACAAGACAAATAGATATTTTGGAGATAAGTTTAGGTGATAGCTTTACTTTTAGTAGACAAATCCTTGCCTTAATTGGTGAAAATCATAAAAATGAGTGGTCCCAACACAAAGTTAGTACTTGGCAACCAAAAGAGGAGAAAATTTGTCTTTCCCTTATCCTACCTCCATGATTTGCCATTTCACCCCACTAAAACCCTCATTTAACTCCTTTCTTCATCCTTAAAAAACCCTAGAAAACACTTTTAGAAATCCAAACAAAAAATCAAAGGAAAAAGAGAAAGAAAAACAAAAAGAGTTGTCGAGTCTCCTTGTTAACCTGACCTCTTGGAGCTCTTATCGCCACCATACACCTCCAAATCACAAATGGACACCTCTATTTGAACCATCACTCCCCTTACTTTCTTGTTGACAAACCTTATCACTCAAAGGAGCACATTTCTACTTCATTTTCGAGCAAAAAAGTTGAAACTCATACAAACAAGCTTAAGGTAAAACTTACGTAACTTGAGTTTCCTATTTACACTAGTTATACTCATGATATCTTGAGAATTTAAGATTAGAAATACTAGCTAAACATGTTATAATCATAAACATGTCATGTTAAAGTCATATAGTCATATATTTATGCGTATATTTAGTTACGTATTTACTTATATTTTTCAAATGTAGAGATAGATCCCCATAGATAACTTGAAGAAAGTTAGGAAAAACTTCACAAAACCTGTAAAACCTCACAAACTAGCAATTAGGAGATTAACATAAATTTTAGGGCGATCATAAAAGTTTATTATTTAAGCTCGAGATTAGCAATGGAACCATAAAAAACTAGCTAAGGAAACCGATGAATTTAGATTTCAGAAATGCAATAATGCAATAATAATAATAAATATAGTTAAAAAGGCTAACTATATTAATACTACTTGGTATATAATGTAAACAGGGAGTTCGAATTTCGATAATTAACAAAGTTATTAGAGATAAACTAGTTAGGTTGTAAACATAATAAATAACATAAAATAATACTTAGAGTAAATGTACATTAGACATATTTGATGAGTAAAATATATGCACGTTAATCAATTAAAAACTTTATATATGTATGTGTGTGTGTCATAAAAAATTAGCTAAATAATTAACAATTAAATAATGATAATAGCCTAAATGCAATGTATATACAAGAAACAAGCATGACAACACTTGAATTAGAGTAAGCAAGGACTAATCCCATTGTTTTAGATGGGACAACACATAATTGGAGGCAATATGCTAATATAAAATGGAAGACATTAATTCTTACATCAAGGAAGTCTAGGCAAGTATCTTAAGCTAAAGTACATAGTTGCCAGCTAATTATTATATGTGTATAGTTAACACTGATATATGTATATTATATTAGTATTATACTTGACCAACAATATTTAGAGTAGTATCATGATTTACACCTTAACTTTACTACTTTTTTGCAATTACGCACTTAAAGTTTCAATTTGTTTAATTATATATCAAATTAAAAATTTAATTATCACGGCCTACACCTCAATTAACTTTAATTTATATCGTGAGTCCATTCGGTATGATGAGCCAGCGGGAGGCTACCTACAGCCTTAGGGGGCTTGACTAACTTCCCATAAGTGGCTGCCGGCTACTAACTACCGACTACTGGCTACCAGCTATCAACTACCCCTTGAGAAAAATGTAAGTCGTGACCCACTTAAAAAAATGTATGTCACATAACCTACTAGTAACCATCTATGGCCGTCTACAACGCTAAAGGGGTTGTATGAACCCCCTGAAGCCGTAGGTGACCATTCCTTTAGTAGATCATTTTGATTGGACTAACAATATAAATTGAAGTTTATTAAGATGTAGACTATGACAATTAAATCTTCAATTATGTATATAATTAGACAAATTGAAACTTCAAGCGTACAATTATAAAAAGTGGTAAAGTTGAAGTGTAAACCGTAACATTGCTCCTATATACTTATTAAAAACACAAATGAGTAATAAGCTTGCTCTCAATATGTAGGTGATAGATCTCTTAGTCATTTTCACACATAAGAGCAATAGAAACACTATGTAAGCTGAAAGTTTCTTTAGATTTATCGCAAGCTCTATAAACCTTCAAAATCGTCATATCTAGAGTTTGACAGAACTAAAATTTCTCCTAATTTCATTGAGGCCCATGGTAGTTTTCCCTTTATGCTTGACAAGGCTTCCACCATCATCGAAGCTTCGACTAAAATAGCCCATCATACAAATATTAAGCCAAGACCATTGGTTCTCTAAAATCATAGATAAGTCTAACTTCTTTTCTTTCTTTAGTTTGATGTGTGAATCCTGTGTTTATAATTTGGATATGAATTATATTAATTCCTTTAGTGATAATCCTATTAGACTGATAAGATAAATGAACATTTTTAAAAAATAGAAAAAAAAATTGAAAGTGTCATTCACAAGGTAAGGTTATGGTTTAGTTCATACATCACTTAATTGAAAAATAATAAGAGATATTAATATGATGATTATAAAATTAAGTGTCTTTTAGAATAAGGCATCTAAAAATTGTATGTTTGATTACTCAATATTACATGGGTAAATATATATAATAATCTATCTAACACAAATTTACTAGTATATATAATGTAACTATACATACAAAAATATATATTATTCCAAGTACAAGATAATTCAAATAACTTATAGTATTTATGAAAAGTATCATCTTACTATAGTTTTTAGAAACATTACTATGATATGAAATAATGATATCGATGTTTTGTTACAAACTTAACAAGTTATCTTGTAAAATATTTAGATCACTGCATCTAACATTACATAAAATATAGTTTTTGCATTATAAGTTATGTTTATATATATTAAATATATATGTAACACATGTCATGTCATTTGCATCAAGAAGGATTGTTAATATGTACATATAAATATTGCATATGCTCTATGGTAGATTACGTATATCTACTTCTATAATATGAATCATAACCTTACAAAGTTTATATGCACATATATTCATGTACACACATACACATATATGACTAATTTTGTTTAGTATGTTTCCTATATAATAGGGAAATGACTAATTCCCTCCATTTATCTAACACTTCAATTTAGAAGGTATATGTATAAGTACTGTGAAGTGCATACTTGTTTATGATTGTTACTATGTAACAATATGTTTTTGCAAAGAATCGTGAAATATAAAAAGAAAAATGTTAAGATTTGACGAGTTTATAGAGAGTATATTCGAGTTAGAAGATAACTCAGAAGGTGCTTTGAACTAAACTTTAAACTTGAACCAGTTTAGAAGGTAAGTCGGAAGCTCCATTAAGTAAGAGGTCTACATTAGGATTTACTCAGAGGTTGCATCAGAGGTTCCTCATAGAAAAATTTTAAACTTAAGTAGACTCATAGGATCAGTTAGAGATTTCTCTGCTATCAATTATAAACCCGAACTAACTTAAGGGGTGACTCAAAAGGTGACTCGAAGATTGATTCAGAAGGTCTTTAGGGAAATACCAACAAAGGAAGCCTGATATCTATAACTAACTAAAACAATAGGACTTCTAAGTAAGTAGCATCAATACTTCACTACATTTCAAAGTATTATATCAGAACCCTTGGAGGCCTTAGTATGTATTTGTTTACGGTTGTAAATTAGTTGACTATACGTATGTAGTGCATGTACATGAATATTGGTTTACTGCTTTATGAGTTGAGCTCTATGTATTGTTTATTATGTGATTATTACTTTGACTGGATTGTTTAAAATCAATAGATTACCCTGAAAACAATCTAACTTAAACTCATCTTAACTTCTAAGCTGATTCACATCACAACTCATTAGGGAAAACAATTAGGATTTTCAAGCCAAACACAGACTCTTTGATGAGGATAGCTGAAATGACTCTTTTTTTACCCTTAGTCGAATTAAGTGATAGGAGAGAGGTCACAGTAAGGTTAGGGACCGTGATTCCAAGGTAGTCTCAGGCAAAGGGTGTTTTCCATTACATAAGCTCTAGTTTACTTTCTATTTGTGATTGTATCATCAAACTCCTCAATCAGGATTAAAGTAGATGCAATTTCTCTAATTTCATAATAAACCAAACAACATCGTGCGATTAACTTGCTTGAACATGCATTAAATCTAATTAAATTGTTTGAAAACCTTGGGCGTTATGTGCAAGATACATATTTCTGTTTTCGTTCTACTTATTAAGTAAGTTGTCGCCCATTCTCCTATAGTTTGCTTTGCCCATTCTCCTATAGTTTGCTTTGTAGGTTTAGAGATGATTTACAAGTACAACACCTAAAACCCGAATATTAGCAAACAGGTCAAGGAGTGAGGATCAAGAAGAATTGGTTGGATTCTTTTTTTTTTGTTGCTGACTTTTAAGAAAACTACTTGGGTCTCCTCATACAGTTTAATAGTTTTTTTTTTTTAATTTTCTGGTCTGTATATCAAGTAACATGAACTTGTAGATTTTACAATTATTCTTTAAAAAATTAAACTACAAGTTCGTTTTAACAGTTATTTTAAAAAGATTATACCACAAGTATATATTAAACAGGTGCTGAATTAGATACTTCAAAGTGATTAAGTTGAGTACACTTGGTGTGGACTAAGTCTACAATAGCAACTATAAGGCTAGCTTCTATCTTAAGATGGTCAACACGGTAGGACCATTGTGATTCCATCTCTTCGAGACATGATAGTTTTGAGTCAGTATCAAATCATCATTCTTAAGAGCTCGATTGAAAGCATGATTCCTAAGAACTCGCTTTGAAACATCTAACTAAAATCAATTAAACATCATAAGCAAACATTAAGAGTAGGTAGTAAATGCATAGTAAAAGATTTAGACTATATGTTTATATTTATAAATATGTGTAAAAGAAATATGGGATATCCTATGAGTGATATTAAGCTCATTGGATTAGGTTAGAGTTAAGATATAGGCTTTAAGACATGAGAAAAGCCTAAATTGAACTAAAAAGCCTAGAAACCAAGCCTTGACCCTACCTAATCACTCATGACCAGCAGGTATATTACATAAATAAAACTTAATCACAAGAGTTTATTAAGCCTACTAAGTGATTCAAGGAGCCCATAATAAGCTTAAGTGTATATAGAGCCCATGACTAGTTAAAAGGAGTGATTTAAGCCTTAAAATGACGAGAGATGGACTTTGGGTTTATAAAGATTAATTAGTAGCCCACGTAATTGATATGACCTGATCTAAATTGAATGTTAGATGGGTCATTTAGTGGGTTCAATAAGTTATTTAGCTCATTAAGATAAGTTAGAAACAAGTTTAAGGCCTTAAGATGCAAATTAGGCTTAAGATAAGTTAAAAGGCCTAAAAACAAATCCTAAGTCTACCCAGAAACTACTTGACTAGCTACAATAACAATTATTTAACTTCTAAATGAAAGGTCCATGAATCTATTCAAGTGTTCTAAGAAACCTATGATAGCCTTAGATAAAAGCTAAGGTGCATAACCTCTTAGAAATCTCAAAACAAGCCTTTAATTCATAAGAAATGGATTTCAATGCAACCTAAAATAGTCTAACCAAATTAATGACCTTAAAATAATGTGATAAAAGTCCAATAACAAATAAAATAAGTCCATTAACTTAAAAATAACCTTAGGCCTAAAATATAGCCCACATCTTCGTAAATTAAAAATTAAAATTACTAAGTAAAATAGAAGAAGCCCATAAGTAGAGACTTAAATAAAACTTGAATATTTTAGGCCAATAACAATATAGGAGCCCAATTAATAATAATAAATGCCTAGAATAAGGTGTTACATACTTAAACACTCAATTGAACTAAAAAATCAACTAGTTAAAAGAGGAACATAAAAAAACCTAATATGGCCCTTACCTAAACTTATGGTTATGAGTCCCAGCTCATAAACTGGCTCCCACCATGCAAAAGTACATCTGAAGTTATATAAAATCGACTATAAGAACGCAAAAAATGGACTTAAAATGAAGAAGTTAAGCCAAAAAAAGTTTTAACCGTACTTGAGGATCATGGTGGGTTTTAGTAATTAGGTAGACTTTTAAGACCTTAAAGAAACCCTCTTCCATTTATTTACATAGATTTTATTATTATGCTTTAGGTGACTTAAATTTTAATTTAAGAATCACAAAGGCTAAGACATGTAGGCAAGCAAGCCAGATGATGGAGTTCTGATGATCTACTATCTGCTTACGTTTAGTGATCGCTCGATGTTATGTTGTTTACCCTTGATTGTTTGTCTAAACGACTGATCGTTTATATGCTAACATCCGCAAGATCACCTTACTAATATAGTAAATTTTAAATATTTAGCCAAAATAACTAGATGTATTTGTCACATGTCTGTAATCCAGCAGTTACAAGTTGGAATATCTATAGCTTTGCTAAGTTTTTTGAAAAAAATTTGCAGAACACATTTTGGAATGTTTTATGATTAAAAAAAAAGATTTTATTAAACTCATTGAGCACTCGTAAAAGACACTGATGACATTTTTAATTAGGTAAAGCTACTGTACCTCCTTCAATTGCTTGACAACGAGTAACTTAAATCAAGACTCACATAGTTTACCCCTTGGCGCATTTTATAGATTTGCTGATAGTAAGCCCATATGGTATTATATTGATTGTTGATAATGGATGGCCCTAGTTCGGAGCCACCCAATTAATTAGTATGGTATTCTTGACTAAGGTAATAATAGAGTTCCATCTCTTGGCATGGTGCCCACATACAGCCTCATGAGAGGACAATTAACACATCCATGGTTTTGGAGCCCCATAGATGTGTTGCTTGCATTCATAATGTGTATATTAATTTCATATGTAGTTAGATTGCATGTGTATTAATAATGTTTGATAATTTACTTGAACAATAGTGGTGAGGGATAAACTCACCAAGCTGTGGTTTGCTCACTCCTTAATAGTTTCTTTTTGCAGGTAATCAAAAGCTAGGAATAAACTAAAATCCAAGTGTAAAGTGTTCCTCTAAGCATGTGGATTAGAAGAATAAGATTACTTTAGTAAATTGTATCAGTCTAAATCTTTATAATATTTAGTAACTTGTGATATTGTTGAAGTTTAATTATCACGTCTTGTTATTTAATAGGTGATTCCGACTCTATGCAATCTTAGTAGACTATGGATTGTTGGGTTGCCTATTGCTTATATAAATAAGTAAATGTTTGTAAATTGAATAAGCATTCTTAGAAACTCACTAGTTAGAGTTTGGTAACCTCTGACTTATAAAGCAATATTTATATTATGAATGCACACATAATATAAATATTTGAGGCAATCCTATCAAGCTCCCTTTTGGGGCATTACAGTATCTGATCTCGAAGCTAAACAACATGTTAAATGATTGCAAGGGGCCATAATCTTCTCTAGAATCAACTTGAAGTCCATATACCATCAAATCATAATGCGAGTAGGAAATGAGTGGAAGACCGCCATCAAGACAAAGCATGAGTTGTATAAATGGCTTGTAATGCCCTTTACTTTGTCCAACGCTCTAAGTACATTTATGCGGCTAATAAACCATGTGTTACACAATATAATATGTAAATTTATTGTTGTCTATTTTAACGACAAACTTGTTTACATCACTGACCTAGAGAAGCATTGTGAGCATCTTCGAGTTGTGTTTTCAACCCTCTAAGTCAAGAAACTCTATGGGAACCTAAAGAAGTGTGATTTTTACTAAACTAAAGTGGTATTTTTGGGTTATGTAGTAGACAAAGAGGGAATCCGAGTTGATGAGGAAAAGGTATAAGCCATTACTAAATGGCTAGTTGTCGAGTCTTATTTTGATTTTTCTTAATTTAACTTATATAAACTCAGTTTTCTTAATATAAGTTACACGACATAAAATTAAAGAAAAACATTTTTTTTTAAAAAATGTTTAGGAAAAAAATATTTTCAAAAAGAAAATAATTTAGAGTCGCCAACCAGTAAAATTGGTAAAAAAAAAAGAGTCAAATTAAGGTTTTCAGGTAGGAAATCTACTAATCTGCAAATATTCTAAAAAAATTAATTTTGTAAAAAATTTAACTAGAAAATTTAAATTCGAGGGCTAACCTATTAAAACAAAAATCATTATGTAAAAATTTAATAAATTAACTAATGAGCCTTTATTTTTGGAATTTTTCTAAAAATATGAAAATATAAAAAATGAAAAATTTAATTATTTTTATTACAAAATTTCCCTAAAAAATGAAAAGAAAATAAAATATCTTATAAATTTTACAGTTACCTCAAAGTTGCTTACGTACCTGCTAATCAAAATTAAACTTATCGTAGTTTTCATCTTTTTGAAAAAAGCTTTATTGGATTGATAAATTTTATTTATGAAAACGGATCAGGTTTACGTTTTTTATCTAATTTATTCTCCTTTTCTTTTTCTTTTTTTAAAAAACCCTAAAAAAACCTAATTTTTCAAAAGATCCTAATTTAAGACTTTTTATTTAGAAATAAACAACTAAGTGACTAAATAATTTTATTTTAGAAAAATTCCTAAAATGCCTAATTTGTTAAAAAAAGATGCAAATTTAATGAAAAACATGTAATTCTATCCTAATCGTCTAAGATATGTGATCTGCAGGCTAATTTCAACGAAAAACATGAATTTTGAGAAAAAGATGCAATTGTATCCTAAAAATTTATTTTTTTATAAAAATGCAACTCTTGTAAAAAATATGCAATTTCTCTAGAAAATATGCAATTTTCGTAAGATGCAGATTTCATGGAAAATGCAAATCTTAACATAAAAGATGCGATTCTTATTAAAAGATGCTAATTCATATAAAAGAGGTGAAAATATGTAGTTTTTTTTCTTATAAACAAATGCAAGAGTGTTAAAGGTGCAATTTTTATGTAAAAAAATGTGATAAAAATACACTAAAGATGCAATTTTATAAAAAGAAACAAGTTATCCAAGAATTTTTAAAAATGTGGAATTATGATGCATAAATTACTATATATCAAAGATCGTATAGAGACTTGCAAAAGAAACCCAAATTAGTACCTATTAACAATAACAGTTTTAAATAGAAGCTGATCCTATGTCTGTACTAAGAAATATAAACATACTAACAATGACAAAAACCACTACTAGAAAACCTGCAAATATATATATAGTCAATAATAAGAGAACTAATTAGGACCTGCAAGAGAAAAACAAGCAAAGTTAGTATGGGGCTCTTTATTAAATTAACTAAACAAAAGAAAGAGAAAATAAATAAATAAAATAGAATAAAATGGAACTAAACCCACTCGTTTGAAGCTTTGGATTGGATTAAGGAGTGAACAATGCACGAGTTGGGTCGAATCTAGGTTGCGTTTGCTTTGGATGAATGTAATTGCAAATTTAACTACACACAAGCAATTCCGATAGTCCTTTCGATTGAGAAATCAAAGTTTCATGAATTTCTTACTAGCAATTAAGGGTCCGGACATTATACCTTAGCTAATGGTAGCGGTTTTAATTGTTTAAAGAATGGGGCGGCGATGGTGGTTATGGGTGATGTGATTGGGGTGGTCCAACACAAAATGGATGCGTATTCTAATGTTTTTTAGTATGGGTAAAGCAATGGTAGGGTTAGTTTCGGGTGATACTAGTCAACGAGTGGTGTTTTGTAGGTGGCTGTAAGTGGTTAGGTGGTTACATTGCTAATGGATTTGGGTTGATAATGAAGCTTGTATTAGGCGTTACTACAGTGATGGGTGTTGGTTTACTATGGCTTGCAAGTGGATGGTGTTAAATAGAGTAGTGGTCACATAACTGAGTGGTGCTTGGGTTCGCTGGCACTAGATAGTTGGGTTGGGCTAGTGTATTTGTACATATGTAGGTTGTACCTTATGCGTCAATTGTATGTGTTGGAGTTTTGCTACGTTCATACATGGATGGAGTAGGTGATAGAGTGGTCCATAGGATAGTCATGGAGCATAGTGCTTGCACGTAATCGTTTGGATGTTGAGTTGGGGTCTTTGGTTGGTGACTATTCATGTTGCGTGTTGTATCGGCTGTATGGGGATTGTAAAAGAGAGTGAATCGTGATTGTACGTGGGAATTGCTGTAGTAAGGGTCACATAAGGACGACAAAGTAGTCATTGTAAGTTGGGTTGAGTAATCTTGAGAGCCTCAAGTTGTAGATGGCGTGTAGGCACTATGTAGCTTCAGATTAGGTTGTATCGGGTTTAGCTTTGGGTTACAAGCTTACGTAGTTGCACTATTGTAGTTGGTTCACGGTGGAGGATAGGGCATGGCGTTAGGTGTAGTTGCGTGGTTATGTGTAATTGATTTGTTTACTATCGAGGGTTAGGTTTTGCGGACAAGAGATATAGGTCATCAGGTTGTGCAGCTGTATGGTTGGAGTTTAGTACATAGATACAGTACTTGGTAAAAAATAATATGAGGTGAAAAATAATACGAAAATAAGTTCCAAGTGAAAGTTAAAATGAGAATATAGTAGTGAAGTTACATGCTTAATATCCGAATTTTTTTACACTAAAGTCGCATGGCCCCCAGATACATGATTTTTTATGAGAGTGGACTGTGATTGCTATATGGAGTTTTCGCTAATTTAGTGGTAACTCGTATAATAATTAGGGGCAAGATAGTAGATTAAGTGAAAATCATTATCTACACACATGGAAATATTGTGAGAGGCAACCTAGGAGTGGAGTATAATAAGAAGCTAGTAAAGAAGTTGAAGATGAATAAGGGGTCAAATTATGCCCATTTTTTTAACAAAATATGCAATAATATTGGGATTAGCATTGTTAAGGTAGAAATTGTTCACAAACATCCAACATATTACGAAGGTGGTGTCTACTATGAGTTGATGCCCATCAAAGATGACGATGATGTTGAAAACTTTATTAAGATGGTTGAATCGTTGGGTGAACGAGGTATTCAGCACATTTATGTTCGGTTGGGCGGTCAAAGTAGTGTTAGCCCTATTAATAACCCCATGAATATTGCATCACAATAAGTACAATCGTTTGGAATTGATTTTCCCATGGCCGATGATAGTTACCTTCATACTACAAAACAAGACGTGGTTCAGGATGATGCTGTTAATGTTAATGTGAACGAAGAAGCACTTGATATAGAGTATGGGGAAATTTGGCAAGAAGATCCGAGTTACAATCCTATATGGAAAGGATTGCTATAGGTCTCGATGATAGTAACAATGAAAATGATGATGACAATAGTGAAGAGGGGGAAGAGGAAGGCGAAGCCGATTATGATGACAAAGATGATGAAGGTGGGGACAGGCTGACTTTTGCTGTCTTAGGGTGGTGGTAATTGGGAGAAATCGTATAATGATCTTCCAAAACTTCTAAACGCCTTTAAGATAACAAACCTAGGATTAGAGGTTATGTGGGGGTGGAAAGGTACGGCTGAGCCAAGTGTATCGGAGATGAAGTGAGTGTTTTGGACATTTGGACCTTGTGTACATGCATTTAGATACTGTCGTCCCATTGTTTGCATTGATGGCACCTTTTTGTATGGTAAGTATGGCCATAAGTTGCTCGTTGCATGCACAATGGATGGAAATAACAACATCGTGCCATTGACTTTTGCACTTGTTAACATAGAATTCGAGAAGATGTGGTCTTGGTTCCTTCGGTATTTAAAGAAGTATGCAGTTGGCGGATGGGAAGAGACAATATGCTTGATCTCAAACAGGCATATTGGTATTAAGAAAGCTTTTGACAATGTGAATAATAGTTGGCAATTACCCTTTGCAATATGGAGATATTGCATAAGACACATAGCTAGTAATTTCAATTGCAAACATAAAAACCAAGTATGTAAGAAATTGGCAATAGCAACAGGCATGCAGGTGCAACAACGAAAATTTTCTGCTTTAATGGAAGAGATGTCAATAGTGAATGAGAATGCTCCGCATTAGTTTGCAAAACTTGACATCGATAGATGAGCATTGTATGCAGATGGTAATTACAAGTTCAAATAGATGATATTCAACATTGTTGAGAGTTATAATGCAGTTCTTAAAGGTTCTTGTGGCTCACCAATTGCAGCTTTAGTACGAAGGATATTCTATAACACTGTTGCCTTATGGGAAAAGAAGGATGAAGAAATTTCAAAAGCCATGTCGAAGGGTATGGTGTACACTACATACATACAACAGTTAATAGAGAAGTGGTATGGGCGGGTAAGTGCATATAAGGTTATCAGTTATAATAGGCGCAATGGACTATTAGAGGTAAGAACTGGTAGCTAAAGAGAGCCAAATGGAGTGATAAAAGGTGGGGGTAGAGTTCACATAGTTGACATAGATAACCAATATTGCACGTGCTGGAAATGACAAATATATAAAATTCCTTGCTCCCATGCAATTATAGCCACAGCTAAGTTAAGGACAAATGCCCTAAACTGTAATGGTTAATGGTACAAGTGGACAAACCAACTTGATGTATACAAACGGCATTTTTTCCCTTTAGGTGATGAGATTAATTGGCCAGTAATGAATTTTCCAAAGCTTAAGCCATGTTCTAAGCTAAAGAGAGACAAGGGGAAGCTTAGGACAAAACATTACCACATGGAGATGGATATATGCGAAGTGCCTGATAGGAATATATATAGTTACTGTCGAAGGGAAGGACATAATAGGCATTGATGTCCGAATCTGAATAGGGCTGGTAATTTGTATTACTATTTTTTGCATATGCATATACATAAATTTACCACTAGTTTGTAATATCTATCTGTTTTATATTACTTGCTTTGTCACTTATGAATGTTAATCATAATTGCAGGTTAAATGGGCCTAGGACCATTTGACCCTTCAATTTTGGGTGAGCAGGCATCCCATCGCTCTCAAGATGTATGGGAGGGACAGGTACATTATTTAATGATTTCTTCCATTCATATAAAACATAAGTTAGGTATGGATATGTTAATATTTATGTCTGTGTAACTTCATATAGGCACCAGGTGCACTCACAGTTAGACGGCGTAAGCTAGCAATGAAGAAGAGCGAGGAGCTCATACCATTGGATCCACGCATGGAGCGATACTTAGTGAAGGCAAGGTTTATGGTTGTTAGTTGACTTCCATTCATCCAGATAGACTAGCACCTGATTATCGCCCTTGTGGAGAGGTAAAGGCTAGAGATACATACATTTCATATGGCATATGGTGAAATGACCATTATGCTCTAGGAAATTGAGGTCCAGCTAAGCCTTAGGGTTGATGGTGCTACTGTCACTGGCAGCACTAGCAAGAATTGGCTAAATGTGGCGAGAAACCTGTTAGGTGATGTTCCACCATCTGATGATGTGAATGGTGGCCGTGTACGACTGTCATGGCTAGCTAGTAGATTTAGAATTATACTGAACAATGCCAACGAGGATACGGTCAAGCGTTACACTCGTGCGTATATCCTCCAACTGATAAAGGGATTCTTATTCGTAAATAAATCTTCTAGCTATGTACATCTCATGTACCTTCCCTTATTGGATGACTTCTAGATGACGGGAACGTATAGTTGGGGATCGGCCTATTAAGCATGGTAATATTGACAACTATGCAACACTGCATGGATAGGTGTATCCGAGATTGGGGAGCCGATGATTCTATTGTAAGTTTGGGCATGGGACCATTTCCTACACATTACACTCCTTAGTCGGTCCGGCTTCATGATTATAGATGGTGTTCGTTTGGCTGGTAGATGGCAAATCGAGAGGAACACTACATAGGGATCGACTTATGTAGTTTAGTCGTATCTCGAGGCGTTTGATCTATAGACGAGTCATCAGGTACACTAGATACACTGTTTGATCTTGCTTAAAATGTTCATGTCATAATTTCTAATTTTTTTCTCTTTCAACTCACATACATTTCATTTCAGGTTGTATGGTAACCTTATTCAGAAGACATTCTTCAACTTTTACCTCCTACATGCACAATTGATAGGGTTCTTTAGATGGCTAGGGTACCTCTTATCTACTTCCACGTTGTAGAGTTCTACTTTTCGGATCGTGTCATCCGACAGTTTGGTGGCTTTCAAACAGAGCCCCAATTAGTGCAAACTAGTGAGTAGCTTCATCGACAAGATCTCAGAGATCGTATAGATGTTGATTGGAGAGTAGTGCATGATGGTTACATCTGACACTGGGCAAATCGGCTTGCTTGGATCGTTCATCCACACCTGATTTTCGGTGTGGACCCTGACTATTTGCAGTAGTACATGCAACGTACTTGTCAATACATAACATACTTGGGTGCGGTAATGGGTCATTTAGTAAGTACAATCAATATAACAACCTGTGTATAACCCCATTTATCATGTAATATTATTGCTAATTGTTTTTCTCCTATGTAGGTCGATACCCTACAGTCAGTTCAGTTGATTGATGACATATAATTGGCCCATCAAATCATTGAAGGTGGCTTACAGTTTTTAGAGGACTATGATGATAGTATCTTGCACCATCCATTTGCACACCATCCACCACCTAATGAAGGCGCCTAACCTGAGTAGCCAAAGCCAGTTGCACCTTAACTACCGCATGACATAATTCGTATTAAGGGAGGTCAAACTGGGGTCAGACGAGGAACAAGTCGAGGGGATTTAAATGTTCCATTTGTGGGGTGACATTCCATTGACTTAGGTTAGATTGGTTCCAGCTCAGGAGCTTCGCATGTTACACCACCGTTTCATCAGCCATTCCATAATATGTCGACGATACCCCGTAAAAGACGTACTACGCACTTGCAGATCTCTACCATTGGTGAAAGGGTCACCCAATACCATCTACCTTCACATATTAGCCCTGTTCCGCTTAGAAACTTATCAAACTCGTTGGCTGAGCCTTCTACAAGTTCTTCTGAGAGACAACCATCACTATTATCTAAACATGGGGTGTTTTTTGGTTGGTGTAAGGGTCGGTATTAGATTTTATTTTCTGGATTTTTTTTTATATTCTGATTGTAATAACAACTGATGTATCCAGATATTATTTAAAATTTATTTTTTATTACACTCTTATCGTTCGTACATATGGTATCAACGAATAAATACATTTTTTTATCTAAAATATAAGCGTTTAACATTCCTATTAAAATTATAAAAAAAAAACAACCCACACGATTATTGAAGTCGCATTAAGTTATGCAATTTTTACCACATATTCGTTTAAGTATGATAATAAACTGCAATAAAGTCAAAATTTAGAAAAAAAAAATTACACTAAAGTTATAATCTTTCACGAAAAATTTACACTGAAGTCGCATGTTCTCGTATTAACTTTCACTTGGGACTTATTTTTGTATTATTTTTCACTAAGTACTGTATCTATGTACTAAACCCTGCATGGTTATGTTTTTGATGTGGTTTTTCGATATTTAATCCCCATTCCTTGAGGACTCGTATAAAACACTTCGTCTAAATATCAAATCATATTTGACAATTTTTAGAGATAAACCTCACTTTTTTTATTTGACCCAATCCCATCATATATTCTTTAATCTAAACCTAAATCTCTTAACAAAATTGTATCTTTGATAATTTGATATAGATTTTCATTAAAAAAAATAAAATTGAATCAATTTGACTTAGATTTGATGTAGATTTGCGCTGGCCATATCTCTTGCACTGTCTGAAGGGGAAGAAGGAGCAATCACATGATCAAAGGAAATTTAAAAAAAAATACCAAAGCACAAATCTTGCTTGGAGTAGTTTAAACTTGTGACCTCATGTTAAAGTGTACACACCTTGGTTAGCTCAACTCAGTTGAGCTACGTTCTTATCAATTGTTGTAACCAAAAGATTCTTATTAAATTACCCTTAGATTGAATTTTCATTAATTTTTTTTTAAAAAAACCTAAAACTAAATCAATCCAATTTATCTTCAAAATTATCTACATACCCTTAAATAGTAAAAACTATACATATCAAGGGATTTTTCTGCTTAAGCTCAATTTGATAAATCGAAGTCTTATTTCTATTTATCTAGTAAAAATTATAATATGGATACTTTTTATAATGAAGCCCCAAAGACTTAGGATTTACTAAATTGCTTGTATATTTTTGGCTATTGCTCGATTTGACTCTAAATGACTGACTAACTCGACTTAAATGCTTTTGACATTTTATATTTTTTCAAATTTTATATTTTTTTTTGTATTTTTTCACTTTTGTTACCTTTTTGGATTTTTTATATTTTTTTTAACCTGGCCTAAAATAAGAAAATAAGGAAAGAATCTAAAATAAAAGAGTGGCAAAAATGGAATGTTTATACTAGTACTGACCCGCTTCGCCAACATTTAAAGCTTTCACGGACTATCTTCATTTTACTAATGGTTTAACAAGAACTTCAGTATCGTAGTGTCTCTGTTAACTTAGTTGGCAAAGAAGAATGTTGAGTTCAACTAAGGAGCAAAAGAGCTTCGATAAGGTGAAAAAAAAGTTGACTATTGCCCCTATCCTTGCTCTCCCGAACTTTAGAAGGTTTTTGAATTGAAGTGTAAAGCATCGAAGGTGGAATAGATGCTATATTGATGTAAGAAGGCCAATCTATAACCTACTTTAACAAAAAACGTTGAGGAACTACTCTCAACTACTTAATGTATGACAAGGAGTTCAACTCTATATTCTAAGCTTTAACAGTCTAGCAATGTTACTTGTTGTCGAAAGAATTTGGAATATATATTACCACAAGTCGTTGAGGTACTTGAAGAGCTAGCACAAGTTGTCCAAACGGCAAGTCAAGTGGATCAAGTTCCTAAAAGGATTCTCTTAGGTAGTGAAGTATAAGATTGGTAAGGCCAATATTGTGGCTGATGCCCTATCTAGGCAACATACTCTCCTGGCCTGCCAATAGACAAGTTGGCTTGGATTCCCAGTAATTAGGGGCTTATATGCCAAAGACCCATACTTTTGCTTTATCTATTCATAGTGTGAGGACAGATGAACTATTGATGATTATCATAGGGAGGACTGATATTTGTTTCGAAGGGATAAACTATGTGTTACAACCCGTTCTATATGAGAACTATTGTGAGTGAAGTTCATGGAGGTAGATGGCATCATGCCCCAAAGCGATTAAGTCGTAACAATCACGTTGTGTAAACCATTATAAAATAGAAACTGACCTTACAGCCACTATCTTAAACCTAATTTATACAAGACGTCCACGACTAATCCGTTTTGAAGTAAACAGTTCACAAATTAAATAAATTATTTACTTAAGAAAGTATGAAAAATATATACTAAGATTAAAATATTACAATTAATATTTACATGATTTCGTAACATTATATTATCTAAGTAATGCTTCATCTAAAAATGGAAGATTCTAAAGTAAAAACTAAGACCTTAGTAATATATTTACTCTTCAAATTTATTTCCTTACTCCCCAAGATTCAGCAGTTGCTAACTTCAAGATAATTATAAGGTCGCTTTCTAGTTAGTACTTGCAACAATATTTATAGAAATGTGAGCAACCAATCACTCAATAAGTTAGGACGAATACATAAGACTATACATCAAGTACAAATAAGATTATCAATCAATTATTTTAATGCAATGCGACAAGCAAATACTGCTGCATGACTTTATTCAGTTCATCATGAAATTAGAAAAATTATACCCACTCTAATCCGAGTTGAGAAGTTTAGCACACATTTCAACAACTTATGACTAAACCTAAGCTTGTACAATGGAGACAACGCTCCTCCCGCTACCACCTTCAAATCATTGACTTCACCCTTATTGTAACTTCTTCTCTTGTCAGTTAGTTCAACTAAGGATAAATAATGGACTAATTATGTTATCCAGCGCCATTCCTTTTAAAGGGGTCAGTATTTAGTTGAAAAATCCTAAACATTTCCCCTAATAGGTTGAAATGCTTACTCGATTAATTTTACAAGTTGTATATTATTAAGTTTAGTTAAGATGACTATTCCATATCACGCAATACATAACAATTGTAAACTAATACAACAAGCCAATAGTACAATGTACAGTGAAGATCACACATACATAAACATATGCAGAATCAAACTACCTACAAATACAAACAAGTATAACCTTAAGTCTCTAAGTACTATGAATCAGTACTTCAAAATATAGTAGCGTATTAATCCCAATTGTCACTCAAGTTCAATGTAGGGTTAGATCATCACCGTTTAATCCTATATTGTAAATATCATTTTAGCATTTATATATGTATATATATATAAATTTTAAATAATTAGTTTTTAGTTTAAAATTATAATTTTATTCAATTATTAAAGTTTTGTATTTTCTATAACCAAGCTAGTTCTAAACTAATTTGTGATTCAATTTCTGAATCAAGTTTTGTTTTAGCTTCTAATTACTATTTTTTTTTTGTAAACCTTAGGAATTCCTCTTGAACCAATATGTGAAATTTATCTAACTATACTTAGGTATCCTAAATCTCCATTTTAACACCTAACCAGTATTTTGGTCGATATGGTATATCATATTCCTAATTTAACTACTGAATTAGCTCCCAATGTAAGAATAACATACATTTTTCACATAATTACCTAAATTTATATTCCAAATTGGATTTATATCATATTTCTAATAGTATAATACCATTAATTTGTACCTAATATTTTCTACTTATTTAATTTTCCAATTTCACATATTGTGTATTATTACATAATCTACGCTTATATCACCTATCTAACATTTCTAACATTACATATATCATCTCTCATCACCAAATAATATATCAAAATGTCTAATTATTCCTTAAATTAGAATTTATACCTTTAATAGCTTAATTATTCACTTTTACTCATTATTCATTTCCTAATATGAATAATACATACAATTAACATCCCAATCTCCACAAATACCATCATACATCAAAAATTTACATCTAAGGATATCTAATTACATATCAAATTAGAATTTTCATCAAATCATCATTAAATCACTAAATTAAGGCTATAAATTGTCTTTTATGCATGATTTTAGAGCTTAAAAATTAAGTAAAAATTTAGAAAATTAAATGTAAGAAAAAATCTTCATAGCATTGTATAATATATATGCTAAATAATCTACATAAAAATTTTAAAGTCAAAACTACATTATTAAAGTAATTTAAATTTAAATTGAAAACCGGATTGGGTTTAGTCATTTTTTAAGAACAGTGTATCACATGGCTTAAATTTATCAAATCGATATTTTTTTCCTAAATCTACATACTAAAATATCTCATAATACCAAATTTCATAATTTTCCAAACATATTTGATATTTTTAAGAAATTAAACAAATTCAGAAGGACAATTGGAATTCCTCGTTCGATCGACTTCTAACCACCAATGGTAACTCCACCCTTGTTGGAAGCTCCAAGCATGGGTTCCACTATCCGATGGCAGTGGTCGTTTCTCTTCAGGTGGTCGTTGGGTGTAGGTTTCTTCCTAATGCCCTAATTGTATACTATTTTTCTAATTTTTCCTAAAAATACTCTCTCTTCTCTTCTTATTCTCTCTTAAATTTTTGTAAACTCCTAAGGATCCAAAATGAATTATATAAGTGGTTTTCTTTTAATTTCTTCTGCAATTGAGATAGAGCTCAGTATTGTAGAGATGCATTAACCATTTAAAGCCTAGATTATTAATCCTTTTTCCTAATATATACACAATTGATCTAAAACATATATTTATCAATTTCTAAGCAAAATTTACCATAAAAGTACAAATTACATGTATGAGTGTATGCTTTAAGTAGGGATAAATGAGCAACTTTGCACATTTATCTGCCACTTTGGTGGAAAATGGACACTTAACTTATTGAAATCACCATTATTTTGGTCGAGGATGTTGAGGGATGTATACTTGATCTTGAAAAGGTGTGCTACTTATAGGAGGGCCAAGAGGTGAGCTGAACAAAGGCCTTATTTGCTTTTGCCCATCCAGACCAAACTGTAGTCTAAGCTAAGTATAGATTTTATGCTTGGCCTACTCGAGACGTCCCAAGGGAAGGACTCAATCATAGTGGTTGTTGATAAGCTCAGTAAGATGGCATACTTCGTGTTGTGTAATTATATTACTAATGCTTCGGCTATCTCTTTTTTATAGGAAGTGGTCAAGTTGCATGAAGCATCAAAGACCACAGTGTTTGATAGGGATCCAAAGTTCTTGAGTCATTTCTAAAAGACTTTATGGAGATGCCTCGAAACCAAGCTCTTGTTCAATACATCATGTTACCTACAGATGGAGAGACAAACTGAGGTTGTCAACTGAACCCTAGTTATCTTACTCTGAGTAGCCATTAGAAGGAATCCTATAGATTAGGATTTATGCTTACCCATAGTTGAGTTCGTCTATAACAAGATAACACACGATATGATGGGTAAGTCGCCATTCGAGATTGTTTATGGTTATAACCTCGACCTTCTACTTGACTAAGCACCTTTATCGAACCACCTAGAAGGCCTAACTGTAGCAAATCGATATGAGGCCCTTAAAGCAATACACCAAAAGATAATAGACCACTTGACCTAAGTTACTTCTAAGCTTAAGCAAATAGGGTAAGGACAAAAGTTTAGAGAGTTCCAACTTGGCAACTTTGTATGGATTCATCTAAGTAAAGACCAATTTCCAAACTTGAGGAAGAGTAAGTTAGTTCCCAAGACAGATGAACCATTTTAGATTGTCGAAAGGATCAACCAAAATGCTTATAGGGTAAACTTGTCGAGCGAGAATGGAATCTTGAATTCCTTCAACTTTGCCAATCTCAACTTATACATCCCTAAAGACAAGCAGTCAAAAACCAAGCTAAAATTTATCCCAAATCTCAAATAGCTCAAAGGGGATGATAGGAATTATGGTTTAGTCACATGATCTCAAGCATGTAGACTTGCTACTACGGTCCGTCGAGCTCTCCAACATCAATTCACCAAGGAAGAAGCAAGTTCCTTTATGCTGATTTATTGGAGTACATAAGCTCTTACTGGCAGATGATTATTTCTTAGGTGGAGGGACTCAACACCACTATTGAGTTGACCGGGAACCGGAACCTTGGAGAACCAATGTGTTTAGATCCTTGGTGGGAATGAAGGACCTAGCTTGGCTAATTGAGCTAACAACTGGGTCGGTCCAGCGCTTAGCTTTCTAACAAGATGCTAGCTCGATAAAGAACATCAAGATTTCTCTCTCCACCCATAGGCTATCAATTGCTGACCTACCTCTTTCTCCTTATCCAAAAGCTCGCCCATGACATTTGGGACCATAAGATAAGCTACTAACACATGTTCCTCAATCTTCCTAAATTGTACTAATTTCAGAATGTCCCTTTGTTTGCTTTCCTTATTTTGCCCCTTACGTATTCCTTATAATCTTTTTTTAGCATTATATCATTTATAGTAAATTGATCTAACTTAATATTTGCCTTAAATGGGTAGTATAAATACCCATTAATGTAATGGCCATATGTCAAGTTACCAGTAATAGAATTCTCCATTTTCTTGAACCTTAAGCTTGTGAATTAAGTCCAAGCTTTATTCTCATCTAGCTTGTGCGTAATATCAAGTGAACCTTAAGTTTGTATGAGGCATTCAATGCGTACTATTTAAGTGCTTATGCTTGATACCAGCTCAAATATTGACTACCACTTAGTTCTCGATGTTTAGACCTACCCCTTGGTTCATAAGATAGGCTCACATGAGTTCACCTACATAAAGACCCCTATTAAGAATTGTTCGGGATAGGGACTATTGGACTCTTATTTCCAACATAAGCTTTGAAAACTGTTGTACGTATTGCCTTACTCTTCTCTTTTGAGTAAGGTATCAAAGTTTGATCTTTGCCTTCCTTTTGGTATTTTAGGAGGAGACCTGGTCCCTAAACCTCATTCAAACTCCATTAAGGACGTAATTTTTTTACTCTTATCCTTTACCAAATCATTACAATATCTCTCAAAGATGAAGTAGCAATTTATACTCACCTTACATTCTTAGTAAGCACAATAACATTGGAGTATTGTTCAACCACCCATAGGAAATTATTTACCTCACTCAGGAACTATGATCTCTTGAAATAATTTGGCTTTGAAATATTCACATGAAGAGCTAATTGAATCATTACTCCATTAGCCAATGCTACCTTATAAGTTGTCAATTGTGGCTCAAGGCCGTCCATCTCTTTCCTTAGGGTCATACTAACAACATCCATTCTTTCTTTAACCTCTTCTATCTTGGTTTCCAAATTATTGATTTCGATCCCTATATCTTTTATCTTAGTGTCGAAGGCATTGTCTCACACTTCCAAGTATCTACAATATAGTTTTAATCCCTTTACAACTTCATATGGAGATTTTCCTCTTTCTCCTATATGTAAGCTTTTAACTTCTCAAGCTATTACTTCATCATGGTGATACACATCTTCGCCTTGCTTAACCTAGTACTAGGTGCCATCAACATGTCTCTCGATTGCATCCTTAGTGCTTGGCAATGTAATGTTCCTTATCTTTCTTTCTAAAGACATCTTTACTTTTACTCCTAGGCCCATCTCTCTTATGCTTATCATGGAAATTCTAGTCAAGAGCAGTCTTTCGTAGCACTTAGACCCTCCATAGGCTATTTAGTCCTAAGTCAAACCTACCTCACCAAAGTACATAATAACTAAGAGAGAAAGGAAAGAAATATGCTCTAAGAGAATGTGATCTTACTATAGGATGGATGACTAAGAGAATAACCCCTATATATACATAAGGCTTGCTTAAACATAAGGTATAGATTTATTTAAGCTAATGGCTACAATTGATTCTCATCTACTAATATGATTAATGCATCCACTTACTCTTACCTATTAAGGTATGATGAAATTAAACAATTAGTGAAGTAAAGCTTCCCAATAGACCTCGATCTTAGACTACATTTGATGGGGCCATTTTATTTCCCCAACTGGGTCGCAATTTGAAGCTTTAAGCAATCTAACCATGCCACAAGCTAGTATCCAATAATGAATATAGAGTTGATAATTGTATTGTCAATAATAGTAGATAGAGCATATGTGGTTTGTTCACCGATGGTGAAGTAGTTGTAAATAGTAGGGTTGGTAAAAAAATCAATCAAATTGAATCAATCCATGAATTGAAGCAAACTAAACAAAAAAGGTGTGGTTTTCCTTTCTTTTTTTTTTTTTTTCTCTCTCTCTCTTTTGCAATTTGCTTAGAAAATTTCTAAAATAAACAAAATAAAAAATTTATGGTCGTTTTAGAATGATGAATCAAACAAAAGTTATATTTTCAAAGGGACTTCTAAAACCATAGGTTTAAGTTGGCTATGTTACAAAATTAAGAGTAGAAAACTATTAGGCCGCATAGGGGGACTTGATTAGTTTTGCTAAAAAGTTACTAAAGATGGCGATAAAATACAAAAGTCTAGTAGTATCAACTCTATCCTTACTCCTTAACCTTATCAGCTATTAATTAAAGGAATTTGTGAATCTCGACTTATGACTTAGAAGCTACAAAATAATCTACAGGGGGGTAAACGACAATTAGCTTTGTAAGGAGGATAGAATAGAAGTACGAATTTAGCACAGGACAAGCATGGTTTTTAACCAAGTTAGTTAGATGCAATGTATGAACAAGCAAGCGCCATCGCATAATGTTATTTAGTTCGTTATAAGATTAGAGAAATTTCATTCACTCTAATCTGGGTTGAGAAGTTTGACACTATACACTTATGAATCAAAGTAAAACCAGGGCTTATGCAATAGAGAGCACTTTCCACACATGACCACCTTCAAACCTCTATCCCCAACCTTATTGCAACATTCTCTCCTATTACTTAGTTTAACTAAGGGTAGGGAATGGATAATTTCAAC
Organism: Lumnitzera littorea; assembly: GCA_024138015.1. Taxonomy (NCBI): domain Eukaryota; kingdom Viridiplantae; phylum Streptophyta; class Magnoliopsida; order Myrtales; family Combretaceae; genus Lumnitzera; species Lumnitzera littorea. Next base: position 14,484,166 of record JAMXBB010000002.1, read on the forward strand.
TATCCTCATCAAAAGGTCCATGTTTGGCCCAATAATCTTCGCTATTCCTTCTAGTAGATTGCGATGCATGTTTAGTTAGTGGTTAGATCAAGTTTAAGTTAGTTTGTTTTAGGGGTAATCAACTAATTTCTAATAATCTAAATAAAAAAATGTACACAACACAGCGTAGAGCTTAACTCACATAATAGTAGATCAATACTCAAGAACATGCATTGGACATGAATAAACAACTATTTACACCTACAAACAAGACATAAAGTCTCTAAGTATTATAAAGTAATACTCTGAAATGTCATAAAGTATTGTTCCCACTTACTTGGGGTTAAGTTACTTAAATTTATCATATTTGTAAGGCTTTACTCAACTTCTTCAGTTATTTCCAAGATACTTTCTAAGGTAATGTTGGGGTTAATTCAAACTAAATGATCTTCTTAACCTACCTTCTAAAACACTTTCTGCTTCAGTTGCAAGCCCTATAGTCCACTCCATTCCATATGTTTTGAGGTCTCTATATTGCCATTATTCCTTAATAGCTCCCATATTGTACCCGATACTCACAATTTCCTTAAACATAAAATCAGCAATTTCATTGTTAAATAAAAACATATGATTAGGTTAATTGTTTTTAGGTTATTAAGTCATCAATACCCAAGTGGAAGATTTAGAGTTACTACTCAGGCGAATTCTATTCCAAGTATATTATGACTTAAGTTCTACCTTAAATGTAGTATTTAGGTCCTTAGTTAGTAGACTTTCTAAGTCACATTCTAAGTTTGATTTAGTGTTATAGTCTAAATAAGATACTTTCTAAGTTACATTCTTAAACTCTATTATTTTAAAGTCCTTATTAGAAGCACTTCCAATATCAGCTTCGATCCCTATTCAATTACATAAATCTACTTCAAGAACTTCTAACCTAGCTCTTGAATGGTAATTAAGCATAAAGTTTCAAATGATACACCTTTTGCCCTTCTTTTTAGCTCACTCGAATTGCTTTATAAATCACCAAATCTCAACATCTTAATCCATTATTTCTGCAACAAATCAACTACTTTCATTACTCCAAATCTCAACCCAACTCTTTCTAGCACTCACAAAATGTCCAAAATGTTATATATGAGCTCTTAATTATTAGTTAACATGCAATTCATCTCCAAAACCATTCTTCGTACATTTTTTTTAGAACCAATCCTTATATTTACAAAATGTGATACAATCTAATGTGTTACAACAAGATCGATAGCTTAACAATTGTGTACAAACTTCATCTAACACTGCTTCATGGAAATTTAACCTCAATTGCATCAATTCACCTATCTAATGCATGAGTGTAATAAAAATTAAGCGGTTCTAGTCTTGGATTTCAATGAAATCACTTTATAAATGAGCTTTCCACTTAAAATCAAATGTTTTCTTTAACCGATTGTCATAAAAAACCACTTAACATTGAAGTTATAGTCAGATCATTGACTTTTTTCAAAAAAAAAAAAAATTATCAAAAATTCAACGTCACAATGTTGTAAGAATCTTTACATAGGTTAAATTCATACTCTTTAAGGATCTTGTATACAAAAATTGAGACCAAAACTACAATATTCAAGTTTTTGAAAATGTGATAGAAAATTAATGCACATGCATGATTTCTTAAGGAAGTTCTACACGCATTCAAATTTTCAAAAATATGGCCTCTTTTTTGGATTCTACAAGAAAAATTATGTGGGAAAACAAGTTCCATAATTTTTGGACATCATTTAGTATTTTTAGAAATTTAAGCAAAAACGAGCGAAAATCGCGACTCATCGACCTTGCAACTTCTACCCACCTCCTGGGGAAGGGGGTGTATTGGCCATGCTAGTTGTTGGCACTCCTATAGGGCAATTGTGGTGGTTCACATCGATCTCACTCCTAAGCTTCAGAACTTGCAAAACTCATAATCACCCTATTTCAATCTAATCTCTCCTATCTTGCATGCAAACTTACTAAATTTGCATCTATTGAATTCTTACTCTTTCAACTAGCTAAAGGATTAAATAAGGGTAGGTTTGGGGGGGTTTATAGCCCATGATATTGAGTTTAGGATTTAACAAGTGTCATTTCCCACTATATTCCTTAATTTGCATATGGAATTATGTTATATCATATGTTAAATCCCAAATTTTGATTTCATCAATATTTCTACTATTTCTCCATCCCATAGGCTTCATTTTTCTTGATCTTGTATCCTTTACTCAATTATTTGTTAATTTATTTAGTAATTTTTAGTGCATTATGTGCAAAATTGTAAATTCTCTATTTATTTACGAATATATTCATATAAATACATATATTTATATATTAAATACATTTAAAGTATATACATTTTTTCAATATTGTTTTGTCTCATTTTATGAATTTTTATAGCTAATTAGTTTATTTCTAAAGTCATTTAGCTAACAGCATATAGTTATGTGTTATCAATAAATACATAATAATTTTTAGTATAACTAGCTTTTTCAATATATTGTTATTTTATTAATACATTTCAATATCTAAATTCATGGGATCATTTTATCTAATGGTTATAGCTTTGTTGCAAAAATCCAACTTAATTAGACTACCTGCGAAGATGCTCTAATTTAGATGTTTGTATCTTAGTAGCTAAAAACCTAGGATCTCACAAATAGTTATTATTATTAAATGAAATTAGTACTTTTCAAACGAGATTACATCTTATGTTAATATAATTTGATTCATAAACCAAACTAAGTCAAACAAAAGTTTTGTGGTATGGAAAAGTATCTAATCCGAACAACATGATTTGATTTGATTATAAAAAATTGAACCATATTTTTATAATTTAGTTTAGTTGGAAGGATAGTCGAATTGAATTGACGCCTGTAAACCCTAAAGCTAAGCCAAGTAACTATAGGTTTGAACTTAAAACCCAAGGTTTAGGGCGATCGGTTAAAGGATCCGATCAAACCCAAATTATAAACTATTTAACAAAATACCAGTAAAAATGACCCTGTAAACTTAAATTTAAGAAAGTGAGTAGTAAAATAGGAGACTATAAAATTTTCAAATTTTAAACATAATAACTGCTAATTACCGAAAAGGCAAAAAGTGTAATATAATAACTAATAAATTAGTAGAGATAGATTATATGTATACTAAAAATTTTAGAATGACCAAAATAATATTTAAGAATGTTTACGTGTACCCTACATGTATTTACGTGTAGATAAAAATACGCGTAATTGCTAAAATAGGCCGAAAACTAAGTAAATAATTAAAGAAAAATACAAAATAATTATAAAAAAATCAGAAAAAAATCAGAAGAAGATAACTGCAACAAGATCAGGTCGTGGACTGAAAAGAAAAAAATTAACCAATAAGAATTTGACAAACTAAAAGCCTAAAATCAAGGAAATGGGGCAAAATCCCATCAAATTAATGCACATTAATTACTATGTTTGTCTATAAATAAGGAAAAAATTCTCAGAAGACATTTGGACAGTTTGTGATTTGAGAAAAATCGAAACACAAGAAAAATCGAGAGAAATTCCAGAAAAAAAAAAAAAACTGTGCAGATTAGCAAGGTGAACTAAAACCACCACCCACCACCACCTGGGACCGAACCACCACCACCACCCTACACTAGGACCAGTGTCTGGACCGGCCGACAGCCTTGGACCGGGTTTGGATGGCCAGAAAGCTTTAAACCGGTTAGTCATTTATTCACCCCGATTTTTATATAATTTTGTAAAATTAGTTATTTTGCTTAGAAAATTATGAAACTTGTTATTTTGAGGTTTTATTGTATGTAGATTTAGGGAAAAATATTGATTTAGTTTAATTATGTTTGGAAATATAGGGTTCTTAAGAAATTGTTCAAAACCGAGCATGATTAAACCGGAAATTAAATGGGCTTAGGGATGTAGTTTGGGGCTCAAAATTTTTCTGTAGGATTCTCATATGATGTAGAACAGTGCTATGAAGCCCTTTTTTTTAAATTAATTTTTGAAAATTTTAAGTTAATTTTTAGCCCTAAAATGATGGTAAAATTGGGTAATTTAGGATTAATTAGGTAATTAGGATGTTAATTACTGATTTGGATCTTGATTAGATGATTAAGGAAGTTAATCTCTGTAGTGGAACCCTAATCCTAGCTTTTAGGTACTAATTATGGTTAATTAGGGAAATTAGGTAAAGAATATGAGAAATTAGGAATATGTGAAAATATAAATTACTAAATTTTAAAAAAATAAAGTTATTTAGATAATATTATAATTGAAATCAGAAAAATAATAAATCTGAATTAATATTTAATTTTAAGTAAATGTCTTAAAATGTAAGATTTTTATACATCGGGAATAAATCCGATATCCCAATTAGGGTTAGTGTGTACCGAATAGTTAGAATACCAAAATTACGACCCAATAAGATATTTGAATACCCGAGCATAAGGTGATTAATGTCACATTGGGATTCGAGCCTAATTACGACTTAGGAATTAAAACTAGAATCTAGTTTAGGAGCCGAACCCCGAAATAAAATACAACGAATTATTAATACGTTGTAGGTATACATGAGGAAAATGAGTTACATTATAAATTAGAATAAGAATCCATAAAAATAAGTACTAAAAGGACCTCTTTGCATTATAGGACACCCAGAAACAAATCAGCTCGCAATTTGAGGATCGAGCGATCGAGCAAATTCAAGTAAGTTGGGTTATTGCTTATTGTAATAGAGTACTAGTTTTGTAGTGCTCGGAGACTTAGGCTTGTATATGCTTGTGATTGTAAGTAGTTTGCGCATGTGTTTGATGTATCTGAATTCGTGCTGGAATTTGTGCTGTGAATGATTTTGTGACTGATTTAATTGGTATGAACTTGTTTGAAAACCTTAACCAGAATTTAATCTTAGTCGACCGTAATAACCGAAAACGTCATGCATTGCAACCCGTTAGGGGATCATAGGACTCTCCAACCAAATACCGACCCCTTCGAAAGGGATAGCGCAGGATTGCAAAATGGTCCCTTCTTCATCCTCAGTCGAACTAAATGACAGGAGAGGAGGTCGCGGCGGGGGTGAAGTCAATGGTTCGAAGGTAGTCGCGGTAGGAGCGAGGTCTCCATTGCACAAGCCTGGGTTTGGTTGTGAGCTGCTGCATAACATGGAACTCCTCAACCCGGATCGGAGTGGGTGAAATTTCTCTGATTTCACAACGGACCGGACTACGTTGTGCGATGACTCTTGATTGTTGCATTGCATGAAAATAATTGTTTGATAACCCTGTTTGTGCTTGTATGCATTCATGAGTCTCCAATTCAACTTACTGAGCTGTAGTTGCTCATACCCTTATAGATCCTTTTGCAGGTTCTGATTTGTAATCTCTTCAAGTACCATGCCGCCCTACAATTATCCAGAGGTTAGTCTTTTTGAAGCCAGGGGTGTGAGGATCAAGTTATTTAGCATAATGTGTATCTAGACTGACCTTGTAGTTAAAGGTTGAAGACTGTTAGTTATTCTGTAAATTAGTAGACTGTGGTGATTTTGTAAATCTTCCTGGGAAGCTCTGTGGACTTATTTATATAATTATCTATGTTTAGTAGTAATTTGAGATAATTATCATATTTGTAGTATAATTATTAATCGAACTGTTTACTTCAAAGCGAGTGGTCGTCGACGCCTTGTGTAGATTATCTCTATGGTAGGAACTGTGAGGCCAGTTTCTATCATAGAATGGTTTACACGGCGAGACTGTTGCGACTTCGCGACTTCGCGACTTTGGGGCGTAACAACGCCTCCCTAGTAAATAGAGGGTCGGTTATTTTGTGAAAATTTAGTTTAAGACATTGGATCTAAGGAATGAACATTCCTAAAAATTAGTATACTTCAATTTCATGGCATGTGTCATTTTCAAAGCAATAAGAACTTGAAAACAAAAAGTTTCAATCTTTTGATCATATTGAGATCTAAAATCTTGCTTTTGAGGGAAGAGTTAGCAATTTAGAACTACTATTAGATTTTTCAATGATCAAAAGCTAAGATAGATAACGCTTTTTAGAATTATTAATGGGCTTATAAGAGACGTGTAAATTTGCTAACCTTTCCATGGACCTGTTAAGTACATGCCCATGCATTCAAAGGTTAAGACTAACTAAGTTAGTCATGCATTTTAGTCACTTTGTAACATCTCACAAATGAAAATCACATGCATAAAGTGTATCTTCTTTGAGTTTACCTTAATAATGTTGATAATTAAGTAATGTATTTACCAATAGTAGGACTTTAAGAAGGATGATGTGAAGATTGTGTTCATGTGAAAATCTAATGCACAAGCAAGACACAATTTCTCTATCTATCGTGTTTGTTTTCTCTCTCCACCACAACCCTTCTTGCAAGCTCATACTCCTCTCTCTCTCTCTCTACTTTGTTCTATTTCTCTTTCCACTTCAGTATACTCTCTCTCTCTTTATGTTTATAGAAAACGTATAATCCATTGTGAAATTGAATCAAGTACATGATTTCACAAAAACACACTTACAATGTGTGTTCTTAATTAAAATGCATTTAGGGGCTCATTGATGTAAGAGAAAATGTGTTTTTGCCTTTTTACTGTAGTATTTTAAATGCTTTGTGTTCTTTTTTCTTATTCTTTCAAAATTTGCCTTAAAAATGTTTGTACATTTTCCTAATTTGTTCGCATTTAATGATGAAATCTTTAGCGTTATCAATTATATATCGACATTCAAACTAATGGAGTGGGGGATGTAGACTAATTAAGCCAACTAGCAAATTACTTGAGATCAATACAACATTTGCTCCAGTTTGATTCATATATAGTTGAGAGGGTTCTCAAAATTTAAGCTTCTTAAATTTTTATTGAACAAGATCAACACCAAGTTTGAATCTATTTATTTTGATGAACTCACATGCTTAATCAAGTAAAAATAAATATTGACTTTTATTAAGCTTAAGTTAAACTATGCATTAATTTAAATTAAATAAAAATATATGTAATTTTCTAAACTAATATATGATTTGTTATGCAACACCTTAACTCGAGTTTCAACTAAAAAATTATGCATTAATTTAAAAAAATAAAAATATATATAAGAATGAAATCACAAATATTTAAGAATAAAATAGATAAGTAATGGTTTTTCTTAGTCTCTTGAAATCTCATAAATAGATTTGGAAGGATGTTGCAAAAGACCAAATGATAGCTACTTTTAGGTCCTATTAGGAAAATACATTCTTTATTTTGCAGCAACAATAATTCTATAAAATAATCATTCTACTAACCATATACTATAAGAAATCAGTAAAAAAATATTTATTCCACTCAATCCCTAAAAAGTGAACCAAACATGCGAATAAATGTAACTTCTCATCATTGATTTTACTATTTCATTCTCATCTTTTAGTTTCCAACCATTGATATTTAAGTTAAAACAAAGGAAACCCATAGAAAAACCGAAGTTATTGTTATGATAAAGCCGACTTTTTTTTCCTCTTTTTTTCCTTCAAACAATTTCAAGAAAATAGGGGAGAGATAAATTGATCAAATTAACCTAATATAAATAATCTAATGAAATACAATAACATAAAGTGTCCAATAATTATCATTGACTAACATTTTCTAATATCAACAAATTTTTTTTTTTTTTACCATAAAGGAAACAAATTTTATTGTTAAAAAAAAAAACCTATGGCTACCCTAAACAACTTTTAGAGGGCTGAAAAGGAGTCCCTTGCTAACAGATTAATAAGCTACAAAAGAGGATTACATTGGTGAAAACAAAACCTCTTACCTTGGGACGCAACCTAATCATCACAAACATTTACCGATCTATTCTCAAGAAAAAGGGAAAAGAAATCAAAAGCTAGAATGATAGGAAGACATTCATCTACAAAATGAGAAATTGACAAAAAATGTGATAAGTTCTTAAAAGTTGAAAACACCGCGATAGAGTCCATCTAAAACACAATTTGTTTCTATCCCTTCAAAATAGCAAGTCTTAAACGTTTGAAATAACACAAGCTTCTCGGCCTTTAACTCCAAAAGTTGACACTTGTGCAAAACATCTAGCTAATGAGCACCAATGGTAATCATGAGCTACCATTCCAATACCCGTTGTACAATTTGATGCACCTTAGGCCCCATTAATGTTGATTTTCACCATTCCTTTGATAGGAGCCACCTACCTTCAAACCGAGGAAGAGAGTTATTGTTGTGTAGCTTGATTCACAAGAGAACTTGCAGTTGAAGCTAATTTAGAAAAAGTGAGCTTTAATGGAGTTCATGGTTGTCATAGGGCTAGGAATTCATCTATTAAATACTTTAGAACACCAAGCTTTCCATAAGAACCATGCACAGACCGCAACTTTATGTACATGGTCTTCTTCTACTCTAATCCATATTACATCAAACCATATTCGTTTAATCCATTCACATAACAAGAGAAAATGCTCTAGAGTTTCCTCTTTTTGACAAAAGCAACAAAGAGAACTATTTCTTATGTTTCTCTTAAACAAATTAACATTTGAGCTAATAAAATTGTTGTAAGTATGCCAAAGGAAGTGTTAAACTTTAGGAGTGACATCAATAAACCAAACGGTCTTCTATGGAACAGAATTGAGTTACAAAGCATTGGAGAAATTCATACCTCCAACTTATAGACAGTCTTTCATAATTTTCCTACATCCACTTCCAATTGAGTATACCCCATTCATTTCCAAAGGCTAAACAATCATATCATCAGTATCTTACCTTCCCAAAGGAATTCTCAAAATGCTTGCAACAATTACATAATTAAAAAAAAAAAAGATTAAGAACATCAATAATCCAGTGACAAGAGTTTCTATCAATAAATGTTTCTACTTTATAGTCCTCATCTATGACAAAGTTTAAGTTAGGAATAGGTACCTTTCTATTGCTTCATACAGCCCATGGATCCTAAAAACATCTAATTTTCCTTTCATTATCTACCATCCAAACCAAGCTATCTTTTATTACATCTCTTCCTCTTAGAATGCTTTGCCATATCCATGATGCACGTCTTCCCTTATTGGCCTCCAAAAAACTACTTTTGAGGTAGTATATAGTCTTCAAAACATGAGTCCAAAGTGAATTCAAGTTAGACACCAATCTCAAAGCTAGTTTACCCAACATAGCATCATTAAAAGCCTTCAAATCCTTGAAGCCAATACCTCATTAAACCTTTGGTAGTATATAATACTCCATTTTTTCTAGTAGATTTTGCACATCTCCTTTTCTCCTCCCTACCAAGATCTACTAATCATGGAAGATACTTGATCACACCATTTCTTTGGGAATTTGAAAACTACCATAGAATAAGTCGAAGTGGCATATGCTACCACTCTTATGATCACCTCCTTCTCACTACAAGATAGTAAGGAGCTCTTTCATCCTTTTAATTTCTTTACAATCGTATGTTTGGCTGTCAAAGCTAAGGCTTTAGACCTACCTTGGACAGTAGGTGATGCGTCTCTAGCATTGGACACATGGAAAGGCACCACGATGAAGCAAACTTGAAAGAAACAAAAAAAAGGCTAGCAAAGTCCGGTAGCTACCGAATGGATATGATACAATACTCGATCCTACTCGGCTAACAATTAGCTAGATACGACACACTAGTCCAAATTGAAGGGTCACTCGCCACTACTCCTTACTAAAGGGAATAGATAAGAGTTGAATGATAACAATAACATTAAGGTTGCTTGAGGTGAATAATTCTCTATTGAAAGCTGGATGTTTGCGTACGAGGAAAGTGAGGGTTTATATACTTGCTTACTAGGGTTATTTTACATTTATGAAAAGATAAAAGGGTATTTTACAATTACGTTACATGAATCAAGCTAAAAAGGGGTAAAAAGGACAAAGAATATTTAGTACAGAAAAGAAAGAATTATTTTGGAACATTTTGTCAGAAGGCACGTGTCACTTGATGGCTGTACATTAGGAGTATGATACAACATAGGTAGAAACAGGAAGCATTGGTAGTCAAGGGCTGACCTGATTTGGATAAGGTAAGGAACCAATCAGTCTAGTTAGGAAGTTAGCTAAATTAAAGTCAGCGCCAGTAGTCAGTTGGAGAGTTCAGCTATGCTAGCCTTTCCTAGGTTACCTTCTGAATCAGGATTTCACATTTTGGTAGAAACATGTTAGATATACGTGAGGATCTGATAAACAGGTCGGTAGGAGGTTAGATCGGGATAAAAGTCTTCGTTTCAACTATAGCTTAAAGTTAGTATTTTCCGTGTGAGCCCTTGAAGTCCTATAACTCGGCTTCTTGTGATTAATCCAAGGGGTTGATCCATATCAGTAGGAAATCTTAGATATCTCCTTAGATTACTCGTTGATTTAATGGCAATGCAATCATAAAGAGAGACTTGCAACTCTTCTAATGAATTTCTGCAAAAGAAAATATTTGAATTTTGAAAGTTGATAGCCTGACTTAAAGCACAACAATAGGTATGTAAGATTTCCTTTAAATTCTCCAAATTTGATTGACTTGCTTACATGAATAGTAAAGAATCATTTGCAAATAACGAATGGATTAGCTTTGGACTTCCTCTTCACAATTTAATCCCATATAATCATTTAGAATTTATAGCATCCATCATCATTTTTGAAAGCACGATAGAAACTATAAGAAAGAAAAAGGGATAACAAATTCCCTTGTCGAATTCCCTTAAACGGTTATATTTTGCCAATCCTTTCACCATTTAACACCAAATTATAAGACATTGGTTCCATACTAACCATAATTCACTTAATTCATTTGTGACTAAAACCCATTTTAGATAAAGTGCTACAAAGGAAAAACCAATTAACTCTATCATAAGCTTTTGTCATATACAGTGTTGTTAAACTCAAATCGGGTAGTTGATTGAGTTTCACCAAAAGTTGAATCAGAATTGAACTGGTATCAAATTGGGTCGAACTGTAGGGGTTAACCTAGGTTTGATAACACTGGTCATATCAAGCTTCATAGCACAATATTTTTTTTTTTTTTTTGTGTTTCCTTTTCAATTTCAAGAAATGGAAAATCTCATGGGCTTTCACTATATCATCATCGATTAATCTGTCTAATATAAAAGCACTCTGATATGAACTAATGATATTACTAAGGAAAGGTTTCAACAAGCTTGCTAAAACTTTTGATAGGATTTTGTATGAGAAATTGCATAAATTGATTAGCCTGAAATAACTAAGAAGATGAGGATAATTGATTTTTAGAATTAAAATGAGATTGGTTTCATTGAAATGAGTGGGGAAGATACCCATTTCGATGAAGTTTGAGATGGCTTCAAAAATGGGTTTACCCACTACACTCCAGAAAGCTTAATAGAAAGCACCTGTAAAACCATCTGGTAGGTTGGCTTTGTTTGCTCCCAACTGAAAAGATGCCTCTCTTATTTCTTCTTCCATAACTTGTTCAATTGACTTGCTATTCATCTCACCAATCACCAACATTAGGATTCTTTCCAGGGTTTCTTTCATACAATGTACACCTTCTATTGGAAAAAATTTCTAGTAATAATCTAAGAAAGTTGACCTTAAGCTACTATCATTTTCAATCCAATGCTGTTCCTCACTCTTAATCCTCTTAATCTTAGTCATTGCTCTTCTAATGATGGTTGATAGGTAGAAAAAATTGGTGTTCTAATTACCTAAATTTAACCAGTTCACTCTTAATTTTTGTTTCTAGTAGATTTCTTCATTTTCAATTGCATTTTTCAACGAGATAAAGCTATTAGAAATACTCGAACTTTCATATTCATCTTAGCACCTAAACCTTAAATTTCTTCATTTTAGTACCCCCAACTTTTTAAATGAGCTAAATTAGTATTTTTGTTATAACAGCCATTATAAAGAATACTTGTTTGTTTTGTTTTAAAAAGTTGAAGTATCAAACTAAAATAAAAAATAAAGTTTGAGTACTAAAATGAAAGTTGATGTACTTATATTATTACTGTATCATTTTATAATAACAATTGTTATAATGAAGATACAAACTTGTCTCATTTAAAAAGTTAAAGTATTAAAATAAACAAGTTTAAAGTTTAGGTATTCAAATAAAAAAAAATATAAAAGTTCGGATATTTATGCTAGCTTTATCCCCTTTTCCAACTAATAAAGGAGCTTTCCTTCTTCCTTTTCATCAGTTTCTTAAACCCTCTTATTTTATAAATTAGTCAAAGAGGTAAACAGAGCATCGATCTCTTTTCCAAAATTCCAAACCTGCTCATTGCTCCTTTTGATCAGCCTCTTCTTACATTTATCCAAAGCATTCATCAACTTCTGAAAATTAATTTATAACCCTGGAACATCCCAAGCATTTTCTACATTCTCCTTGCACCACTCACAACCGAACCAAACTTGGTTAAAATGGAAAGGTTTGGGACTTTTATTTTCTTTCCTATCCAGTTCTATCACAAAGGGTGAATGGTCTAAGCCCTTTGTTGGTAATATAGAAACACAAGCATTTGGTTTTACAGTGAATTACATGCTATTGTCAAAAGCTCTATCAATCTTCTCTTTAGCATGCTTTTGCCCCTTTCTTCTACTACACCAAGTGAAGAAAGGACTACTTAAGCTTAACTCAATCAAATTTGCATCAAGTAATAATTGATTGAAAGAATTAATATTTCTCCAATCCTTTAGCCTCCCTCTTCTTTTTTCACCTTCAGTAACGATGTCATTCTAATCCCTAACACATAAGTATAGCTCTTCGATATTCTTGAAAATACATGATAGATACTCCAAAAAATTCACTTTATCATCAAATTTTGGTGGTGCACATATCCATGAAATGTGTGTTTTTGTTTGTCTCCTTCACCTGCAAATTCAGATCATCATGCCACAAGAGGGCTAGACCACATGAAATACCTTCAGATTCAACATAAAACTTATTATTAAAGTGAGACTATCTTCTCAAATAATCAAAATTGTTACTCCTATTCTTGATTTGCATCAAGAAGATAACACTTAGTTGAAATTTCCTAATAGCTCTTTTGAGAGCTCTACCTGTCGAGGTTCGACCAATACCCTGACAGTTCCAACTCAGGAACATCATGGCCTTCCATAGCTTCATTGGGCTAACTACCAAAGCCCTTAATTGACAAACTTCATCACCATAACATTATGTTCAAAGGTCTTTCTTCTCGAATAACTCTTACATACAACATGGGCTCTATGTCTTCTATGAACAACATTCTTCCTTTGCTTTTTTTTTTTTTAACAACATCCTCTATAAGCATAACTCTTCTCCTTCTTACATCTCCTTCATCAAAAGACTAGTCAAACTTTAATAATCTATCTCTCTTAATTTTAAGAGCATTTAAGGCTTTAGCAAGGGATGATGGTCTTGGTGATAGACTTTCAGGGTCATGTGAAGAAAGATGCACCAATTGACTACTATACCCTACTGATACATAACAACATGGTGATGCACAAGTCAAAGGGACATTTGAAACTATCTTAACTAAGTCTAGAGAGGGTTTAAAACATGAGGATATAAGGTAGTTTAAGGTTGTAATAAAATAAGGATGAGGGTTAATTTGTGTGCTAGGGTTTTGTGATAAAGCATCAACATCAAGGAATCATATCGGACTTCATTTTCGTCTTAGATCTAGTACACAACTAGCTTTAAGGTTGAAGTGGTGTTGAAGGATAAGTGATTTTGAGACAAAGGTAACTATTGGGTTTTAGGGTTTTGTGACATGGTTGAAGTTTTTAGGATAATTTCAAAGTTCCTTAGGACTCTTAAGGACAACAATTAAGGTTGCGGGGCTCCATGCTTTTCTTTGAGCTAATCGATTGGATGACATAAGAGAAAGGCTCAAAAATTGGTGAAAGCCTTTAAGCCTATTGCATAGAGAGGTCCAACCTACTAATCATGAAGGTAAGACTAAATAAAGAATCAAGCGAATAGATTACCACTCCTGAATCTATATGACTTTTTGCTGCATCTAATAAAATATTTTTTGAAACATTGGAAGGAGATTCCGAAATGATGACCTATCTTTTTTGTTCAAATACCTTAACATTTTCAAAATTTAAATCCCTTTACACTAATTGCATATTCGTAAATGTGGAGTGATTTTCTCTTAAAAAGATTCCAAAATTAGAATCAACATCTAAACTTTCCTGAAGTGTCGCTACTTGCTTGTTTTGTCCCTCCTCTATCTTCCTCCCCACCGAGGTTAACTTTTTCCTTGCCGACACTATTCTTAGCTACCCCCCAAAGTTTTTTTATATAACACCATCTTTCAATTTTTCTAAACACAAATACTCTATATGACCTAACAATCCTGATAAATGTGTAAAACAACACACTTATTTGAAGGATTTTTCTAACAATTGTATGTGATTTAATAGGATTTTGAGCCAAAGTGTGTGAATTTTCATTAAAATCACATATAATTTTTTAACATAAGTTTAATTCATATTTTTATGTTTTAATATTCAAAAGTTATGTTTATTTAAAAAATTTAAAGTCTTTATGCTTATTCTTATAAGTCCTGAGGCCACTATGCCCTTATATGAGAAGCCCGCCCCCCCTCCACCACCCCCCCCCTAAAAAAAAAAAAAAGAAAAGAAAAGAAAAGAAGATGAAGATATGGAGTAGAAACTACTAGCTTGATGGTAATCTCAACAACTGTCAAGCAGGTGTCTAGAATAGAATCTTCACAAGTATCGCAAAGAGTAGACCGTACCGTCCTAACGGTAGTCTCGGCTACCGTCATGATGATATCTACCGTATATCCTCTTGATATAAAAAGCTACAATTTGTAACTCATTTGGAGGATGCAATTTTTCTTTCTTTTTCAACTTTCTTTCTTCTATTCGCTCTAGGGTTTTTAGGGTTTTACCTTCTTAGGTTATTTTAGGTTAGATTTAGCTTAAATTAAGTTAGTTTTGGCAGATTCCAACCCTGGATGTATGAAAAACATTATTCCAATACGGATTAAAGATTAGAACTCGTTTTGTTTGGTGATTTTTGTCTCTACCCAATTTCTTATTGTTTTGGTATATTGTTTAACTTTATAATCCGATTATATTCGTGAAGATTATGAATTTTTTAATGTTAATGGATTAATATTTGGTGTTTGTGTTATTTATTGTGATTGTGTATTACATGAGTTGTGGGTTTTAAGCATTGAACATATATTTCACTTATGAAGGAATGTATGTAGATTGGGATTATGTGTAAAGCATGATTTCTAGTCATTTCCATACTTGTTTAACTTGGATTAATTGTTGGTACATGTTGATTCGGTTAAAATTTCACTTTTGAAATCAATCTTTAATCTAGGTAAATATGAACAATAAAAGAACTCAAACATCATGCCTCTTGTTAATTCATTTACTTAGTTCTTAATTGTAATCATTGGAGTGTTAGAATCCCGTGCTTTGTTAAATTAGGAGTTGTTCTTACATTTGGATAGTATAATAGAAATCATATCTTTATCCTTTTTTGTGTTGGAATCACTTAATTATCTGCATTAAGTTAGTTGTTGAGTTTGTATAATAAAAAAATCAAATTTTATTTGGCCTACCTAGATATAAATAATACTAAAACGATTGAGAGCTAGCATACTATTCATTTAGGAAATACTACCTTGGAGCTCACCCTATACTACTAATTAACCTGTACGCTTATCGATGTTTTCGTGATTTCCATAAGTTTTTATCAATATTTGCAAGCTTAATTGATTAGAAGTATATTGATTCCATTAATTTAAAAAAGAGCTAATTTTTTCAATTAGTGCATAACTTATGGAAGTGGTGAACATGATACCAAATCCACAAAAGTAACAAAAGTCAGCTAACCTTTCATAACGAAATTTAATCTAGCACTTTTTACCTAGGGATTCCTTAATCTATTTCCCAATTGCTAAAGGGCTGTTAACATCAATACATACTCTTACCTTTAGGAAATCTCTTCTAACAGTCAAATAATCTTCCACCATTACAGTCTTACCATGCATGAAGTAATCTTTTTAACATTTTCATTTATCATCATACCTAAATGTAAGCTGTAAATTTGAATCCGAAAACAGATCAAATTGAAAGGCATCTCCTTAATGTTACAGGTATTTTCCCTCTTGTGCAACATAAGGGGGTTACTCGTGATGAATCAAGGCTCCATTTTTCTAATTTTTAAAAGATCTTTCTATCTATGGAAAAAAAAAAGGAATCATTTCTATCTCTTAAATTGCAAAGAATGAAGTCTTCCTTTAAGAAGCTAATCTCTAATACTCCTTAGTTAAGCCGAACCTTTTTTAGAAAATTAATAAGAGTTTTATACGAATACAGGCTATTTTTTGAAAAATATTATGGAAAAGGCTAGTTTTTTAAAAAAATATATAAATATGGTATATTAAAGGCACATCAAGTGAATGCACCTTCAGTTACTTATTTTTTTTACATTGAGGGTGCATATAGTGGATGCGCTTTCAGTGTAATTAGTTATAACTGAAGGCGCATGCAGTACATGTGCCTTCAGTATGCCTAGTATAAATACCCCAATCCGCGCTACCATAGCTCATTCTTACTTATATTAGTTTCTGAAATTTTTAAAACTTAAGGAAACCCATAGTTGAAGTACTGGACCATTTTTTACGCAAGTAAACGTCTGAAACAAGTAACAATCTATAACTTATAGGCATGTTATTTATTTATTTATTTTATTTTATTAATAATCAACATTATGTAATTTTTATTTTTAGAAAAAAATTTGTTACGTTATTACATAAATTTCATAATCGTAGATATACCTAAGTTGTATAAAGCATTAATATTTCATAAAAATTTACTATATGTTGTATAAATTTAGGATTGTTTTGTATTGCGGTAAATAGGTTATACAAATATGAGTATAAATAATGTTGGAATGTAAGTGGAAATTGTTGTGTATATATATATATATATTTTCACGTTTTTTATTATGTTAAGTCAAATTAGAAAGTTAAAGCTAAGTAGTTATGTTGACGACACAACTTACCGAGATGATTAAGTGCATTTTGTAAAGTTGTTACTCAGTATATAGATGAAGTTTATAACGTCATCTAAATATTCGGTTCATTGTGACATTACTAGGATAGAAATGGCAAATTACGTGAAAGTTATTGTCTATTCGAACGGAAATATAGTGATTGGTAGCTAGGGGCCGGAATATGATAAGAAGCCCATTAAGAAGTTGAAAATTAGGAATAATTCAAACTTTTCTCATTTCAATAAGAGAATTTGTGGATGCGTTGGAGTTGACTTAAGTGGTGTTGAACTTGTGCATAGGCATCCCTTTTTTCATGTTGCTAGAGTTGTCTATAAGTTGATGGCCATTAGAGATGATGAGGATGTTGGGAATTTCATTGAGATGGTAAAGTCTTTTGGGGAATGAAGTATTCAAGAAATATACATAAGGCGCATAAGGGAATCAAGTGCTCGGAATGAGCATGAAATACTTAAGCTAGACAATCCAACCTTTCTGGATCCCAATGTGCATTTAACAATGATCGATGTGGAGCAAACAAATGTGGATCAATCAAATGAATCGTGCATGAATTTCTCTAAGTACGAAGACGTGAATATTATAGAAGCGTAGCTTAACGAAGCATTAGGTCCCATTATTGAATGTGAAAAGTCTTATGATTTGTATGTAGAGAGAATGCACATGGATATAAATGTCGATGATGGAGAGAATGCAGCAGATGTGGATAGTGATGAAGATGATATTGGCTTTGAAGATGATCATGCTGAGGATTTGGGAGAGGCTCAAGTGGGATCATATGTTCGCAAGAGCAGTGTGTCGGTCCGAACACTTCACAGTGACGACCCTAGCAGGCCATACCATCGAACTGGTGAAGTATTGTCAAGTAAGCAATTTCAAAACTTTCCGCAAATAAATGAACCCGTTGACAGGCTTATTAGAGACCATGTTCCATTTTATAACAGCCAGTACGATGGCAGCGGCTATGCAACATTCGAGAGAGATGTTAATGAAATGTGCAGTAACATCATCAACTCTGATAACTTGAGTGTCAGTATGCGTTTCAACACAAAGAAGGATCTCATAAATACAGCTAAGTCATTTTACCTAAGGAACCATTGTGATTTTCATGTAGACATTTCAAAACCAAATGTATACGCTGTTTACTGTAAAAAGAAAGAATAGGGTTGTAAGTGGAGGCTATGGGCTTGTTTAAAGAAAGTAGAGGGTCTTTTTAAAATAATAATTCTAAAGGGTTCGCACACTTATGTAAACACAATGATGAACTAAGATTATCCTCAACTCGATAGCAACATAATGGTTATACTATTCATTAATAGTGTATGGAACAACCCTGATATTAAGATAATTAATCTTGTAGCTAACGTGCAAACTATGTATAGGTATACAATAAGCAATAAAAGGGTTTTTGAGACCAAGTGAAAGGCTATTGAGATTGTATACAGTGATTGAGAGAAGTCGTATAATGAGTTGCCAAGACTATTAAATACAATGAAGTTAAGTAACTTGGGGACACAAGTGGATTGGGGCTAGAGTAGTTCACCAAAGCAAGGTCAATTCTAGTTCCAGTAGGTTTTCTAGACATTTGGGCCGTATGTTGAAGCCTTCAAATACTGTCGATCTATTATATGTGTCGATGGCACATTCTTATATAAAAAGTACGGGCATAAGTTGTTGGTAGCTTGTAGCATGGATTAAGACAATTTAATAGTTCCATTGGCATTTGCTATTGTTAACACAAAATCGGCAGAAACTTGGGGGTGGTTCCTTTGGAAGCTTAAAGTGCATGTAGTTGGCTAAAAGGGGGAAACCTTATGTCTTGTATTCGACAAGGCATTTGGTATTGACTTTGTGTACAAGGAACCATTAGTAGGCTAGCAACCACCGTTTGCAGTTTGGAGATATTGTCTATGATACGTTGCTAATAACTTCAATATGGTTCGCAAAAACCAGTTATGCAAGAAACTTGTATGGTTTACAAGTGTTCAAGCATAATAAAAGAAATTCGAATGTTTCATGTAGAAGTTAACCCAGGCTAAGGAGGACGCTCCTGCTTGGTTCGATAATGTTGATTTAGATAGGTGGACTCCCGCATATGATGGATGTGCTCTGCCTTGTCATCCGACACACATGAGTTAGGAGGAGTCGCGATTCTACTGCAAGTTTGGGCTTAGGATAAATTCCCACACGTTGCCTCCCTTAGTTGATATGGGTTTATTATCGATGAAGATAGGCCATTAGCAGTTAGATGGAGGGTAATATAGGATACGACTTAGCATTTGATGCATGTTGTAGATGTGTATTGTAGTGCTTTTGACATGTAGACGACGTAGCAGGTATGATATTGTAAGTTATCCTCTTTCTTAGTCGTAAGTGATAACTATTGTTGTTTGACTGGTTGTTTATTTTTATTTTCTTTTTCTTCTACCCTTTAGGTCGTTTGTGAGCCTTATACAGAGGAGTTACTGTAGTTGCTGCCTTACTTCTATATTGCTGGGTGACACATTTGGACTGCCCGAATACCACTCATATGTTTCCACATCATTGAGTGGTGCTTTCTAGACCGTATCGTCTCACAATTTGGTGAATTTCAATATGTTCTACAAGAGGTCGATACCTTAGAGCAGCTCCACCAATTGGACCTTTAGGGTAAGACGGATGTTGATTGGATCAACATACACCCTTCCTATATCCAGGTTTGGGGACAGAGATACAGATTCTTAATACATATTTAGGGTCCTCAAGGGGTCGATGAGAGCTACTGGCCATGGTATAGACAGATCACCCAACGTTATATTATACACCATGGCATTGTCATTGGTCAATTGGTAAGTATATCTAAAATCGTCCACTATTTTATTTTTCACTCGTTTATACTTGCTATCATATGTACTAACATTTATTTTCTTTACTTATTTTAGGTGGACTCGCTGAGAAGTATCAGATTGACACTTAACTATCCTACAGCGCTCGGTATTGCAGATAGGGCACTTGACTTCGTTGACCAGCATAGTAATCTCATCCTCTACCCACAACAAGAGGATGTACATAAGCCACCTCATAAGGACTATGGTGGGGAGCAGGGACTACCTGTTGATGAGGAGATGCCAGCTCCTTGTACACCACATAGGGGTGGAGTTAGAGTTCAAAGAGACAAGGCTCGAGGGGTACGTCATCGGGCAGACCTCGGTGACAATATCTCACCACATGCTCGTCATTTTGTAGACTTAGGGCATATTAGTGGGGGATACAGTACATGCCTTGGGTCAGGTGTTGCCTTTACTTCGGTAGCCGAATCCAGCTTTAAGGCTAAATCTAGCTCATACATAACTCCTGAGTTCCAGCAACATTTTGATCTCGTGACTCCACCAACTCCTTAAAAGTGTCATTCCAGCCTCACACAATCATCTATAGGTGAGGACGTTACTCAGTTGCATTTGGGCCATCCAGCTAACCTAGTTCCTCTTAAGGAACTTGAGCTTGATGATCCACTACCTGAGCCTACTCAGACACACAATAAATGGGGGTGTTCACTTTTTTCCCATGCCGTGAGGACCTTTATACGGCATAGGCGTCAGTAGATATGTTTAGTTTATTGTTTTTGTTTTCTTCTTTATTTTTCCATTATATTGATATTGTCATTGACTAATTACAAATTTTGTGTATATGCTGATTATTCGAAATACAATTTACTTTTCATCATATATTGCAATTAAATGCATTGTTTATTTATCATAATTTTACAATTTGCAATTACTTTTCCTCCTATCTGACTTATATGGTTATTAGATGATCATCCTATACGCTTATTTTTCCCTACTTGCTATATTTATTGACGCGTTCCACCAATTGTGATTTTATGTAATTTATTACTGTATCAAACTTTCCATTTAGTTTGTAAGCTAATGGTTGGAAGAATGTTACTTTATTGTTTCAACCGAGAGGAAATTAGTAGGTTAAATGGAAATTGAATTGAAGGTGTATACACTTGATGCGCATTCAATTCAAATTGTGATATTGAAGGCACATCGATTATATCTGCTTTCAATGTAAATATTTATACTGAAAGTGTATATACTTGATACGCCTTTAATTCAATTTTTACTAAAGTAACCTACTGAAGGTGCATCCATTATATACACTTTCAATATAAAAAACATAAATAATTGAAGATGTATGTACTTGATACGTTTTCAGTATATCACATTCGTATTTTTTTAAAAAAATTAACCTTTTTCTGTAATATTTTTCGAAAAAAAATCCGTATTCGTATAAAACTCGATTAATAGTACCGTTTCTATTAGGGGTTCTAATAGCATAAATTTTCCCTACCAAATAGAATTTCGAATCTGATTGTTTGGACTCTAGAATGATGATCTTCGGTTCTTCTTCTCGTTCTTCCTGATGAGAGATGGGTGAACCGGAGGCTGAAGCCATCCTATAGACCAGACAACCAGAATGAAAATGAAAGGCCAAGTTCACACGAATAATAAAAACGTAACAAAGAGATAAAAGATAAGGAAAGCTTAGGTATAACAAACAAGTTCAACAATCAACACTATAATGCAAATATTGACAGATTGGGCAAAAAAAAAAAAAAACAGAAGACTTGTTAATTAACACAGAAGATCTATCTTATTATAAAATAGGGAAAGAAATTATCCAAGATTACATGACTAAAGAGTGCTTCATATCAAACAAATACACCATAGTAGTGTAACAAAAACCCATAGAAGGGTAAGGAAAACTCTCACAAGGAGAGACGGAGTTGTTATGTTATTCGAGAATTGTTAATATCAACAACATAATCAGAAGAGATTACAATTGGCAATTGTTACAACTTTTAAAGATTAACATATTTGAACTGTTTTACCATATTTCATGTAACTTAACCGCAATTTTGTAAAAAAAAGGTGACGATAGTTATTATTTTCATAATTTACCATATGCGAACTTTTACCATTTATTAAATAATTTTAGCGTAGTATGTCACAAATATAACCAACTTATGATCCAAAGGTGCAATCTTTTTATCCATGCTGGCAAAAGTATCTTAAATATAGTAAAATTATTTAAAAGTGGTAAAATCACAACAATTATATTTGCTATCCACTTCTTTTTCAAATAAAATATGGTAAAACTTGATCAAATATGGTAAAATGGTTATAAAAGGGGTAAAAATTAATTCTTCTATGAATTTTTTCCATAGTGCAATAAAAACAAGATAGTTGTAGGATTTTTTTTTTTTTGTGCCTCGATGATTAAATCAAGAATATTACGATTTTTTATTGCAGTAAAATCACTTAGATTAAGTACATTGATTCATATATATCCACTTGTGCTGTGTGTAAAGGGGTTAAAATCGTGTTTCACCGAAAAAAGGGGTTAAAATCGTGCATTCGACTTGGGCTATAACAAACCAAGGTTGCGCGAGCTGACGCCCTGGTTGGTAGCACAATAAGTTAATGGCTGGTGGATCCATTAATTGACCCATCTAAGGATGTGTGGTCAAATGGAAAACTAGCTAATATGCTGGAAAATAATGATATATTTTTAAAATAATTAACTAGTAGACTATTTTTCTATCAATATTTGGATGATTTGAAGGTATATGAATTAAGTTAGATTAAATAGGTCTAATGGTTTGATTTGGGATCAAATAAATCGACTCTTTCTTTTTGTGAGTTAAATTAGGTGGTCTATAGTAAATAACTTCAAACAAATATGTAATTAGAAAAACAAAAATCACGTGATGTGTATAGTTTAGAAAAATTTAAAAGAAATAATTACGATCTTAAGTTTTATTCTCATTTATTATGTTCGAAAATATATTTTAAAGTCAAAATCGTGATTTTATGGAGTTGACGATTCCGATTAGAAGGGGAATCGGATTCAGCTTTTCATTTCCATTTCATTAATTGTAATTAATTAAAATTATTTTTCTAACCTTCAAAGAAATTATAACTTGAAATAATGTATTTAATGTTGTTAAGTCTATTTCATTTTACAGCTATATTTAAATATAGAAAATGATTTTTTATTCTATCCCAATTCATTCTACTTTATACTAAATGACATAAAAGAAATGCAAGAAAACTATGGAAATTATATGTTTGGAAAGTTAAAATGAGAGTAGAAAAAATGGAATTTGAGAGAAACGAATTGAAGATATAACGATGGAATTAATGTAAAATACTTAATCGCACTTAAAACTACGTAAAGAGAAAAAAAACTTTATTCTTTCCTTTTACTTTGGCTTTCGTCTACCTTCCCAATTTTCACTTTCCCGTGAACTGTCAATCACACTTTATCCCGTTCAAAAAAATAAAAAGAAAAAAAAAAATCATGCCTAATAGCATGCCAATATATAAAGTTCTTTATGTGCTTTACAAACTTTGTAGGAATGGAACGGAAAAGATTAGTCGTTCCTAGCATATACGCATACCCTTATATCTATCAACTCATGTCCATGAGGTGAGAAGAGATATAAAAAATTCATCATGTAGTATATGTTACGTAAAAATATATATAACATGTAATTATTAATCGAATTCGAATACGTGAAAAGATAATAAGTAATTATTTAAAATTTTATTATTTATATAATTAATAATTATATATATAAATATAATTAATAATTATATATTACTTCTACTTATACATGGAGTATATTATTTATTGAATCTTTTTTCATTTTAGACTATTATTAGTTATTGCTATTGTTAGCGGATGCTTAAGATACTTGTACCAAAATATAAAATAAATATGTAAAAATCTGTTTAACCCTAAAAGCAAATCCTTAAAATACTTATTTAAATTGATAATTTTTTTAAATATAATTTCTATCTTTCAATTAAAAGAGTATTTTTTAAATATACACATATATTTATTTTAAATCCCTCGGTACCCATATTACGATTGTGCGTTTTCTTGTAATTTATTTGCTCAATTACATTACAGTTGAATGAGTCCATAAAATAACTCTTCCTCAATATTTACTCGCATGTTTACATAATCTACAGCTGACCTGATGGAACCATTATATATGTTTCCAATTTATTTTACTTTTTCATGACCATATATGATACAATTTTGAGATAGGGTAGAACCATATCCAACCCATTTTATGATAGAAATCGGTAAGTAGGTTTTAATGATCTTAATTATGTCTCCAATTTATTACTTGCATCGTTTTAAATACAATTTAAGCAAAATAATCTATATTGATAAGGCATCTTTTCTATAATACAATAAAAACAAAATTCCAATTTTAATCCATTTGTTGAGAGATCATCTCTTATGCTTAATAAGTCTTTTTAACCAAATTTTATCAATACCAAATATAACCCCAAACTACTAAAGAAAGTTTAATGATATTATATATAATGTGTTTTAATAAATTCCAGAATGACATATTCACATTATTTATATATAAAATAAATAAAATTATATAGTATAATTAAATATATTATAATATTAATATATAAAGAAGAGAGACAGGTGGAGGTCTTGAAGAGAGGAAGAGAGAGTAGAGCAACTGTCATTGGAGGGAGAGAGAAAGAGGGAATAGTAAGATTGTGATAATAGTGGAGAGAGAGAATATTATGAACAGTGAAATGTGATAATAGTGAGAAGAGAGAGAATAAATGGGAAAAAAGAAATGAAATGTGAGAATTTTTTTTTTTTAAGTTGATAAATTTGTTTATAATATAATATATTTATAATTAATTTAGTATTAAGTTTTTTTGTTATATATTATAAAATTAGAAGGCTAAATAATAATTTTAAAGAAAAAACACTTACTAATGGCCATTATTTAAGTTTTGATCAGTTTTAATAATATATATATAGATAAATATATAATAAATAAATACTATAATATTTATTATATTTTTAGATATTAAAATTTTATTCCTTATAAAACTCACGCCGCGGTTAAAAACCACTGCGCTGCATGATTCAATTTTCAATAAGGTTAATGAAATCGTAGCCGGAATTTAGATGCACTTGCCTGTCTATGTCTCCAACCATCCAGACGCCGGATAAACGAACGCTCAAAGTCAAGCCAACCGCGCGACGCTTCGAATAGGGTTCAGTCTGTGCGTCCAGTTCTCCCACACCCTCAAGCTTCACATTTCTTGCCTCATTTCCTTCTCTCCGTTCAACGCTTGTGGGCTCGATTCGTACGTATCTTCCTCTCTGCGATTCTCTCTCTTCTCTCCGTTTCCTAGTTTTATGTGTGTGTGTATATATATATATATATCTGTGTATGTGTTTGTTCGCACTTATAGGTAACCTATACTCGAATTGTGCTTTTATGTGTGCAGGTTTTATGTTCCATTCCATTTCACGTAACAAACAGCTAATAACTGATTCAGCTTCGCGATTCAACTGACTTCTATGCGGTTATAACTGTTTATTGGCATTTGGTGGCTTATTTTGATCTTATTATTGTTATTATTGCGAAACTGTAATAAATTACAATGGTTGAGAGAAAGCTTTACAAGACGAAGCTGTGCGTATTGTATCAACGAGGTCGGTGTAATCGACAGACTTGTTCCTTTGCTCATGGCGATGCCGAACTTCGTCGATTTGGTGGAGGCGGCTCACGAGATGGTAAGTTAAAAGATTTTGTTCTTTGATTTTAAGTATTAGATATAATTTAGCTTCTGCAGATGGTGATTAGTGTCATATATCCGTAGTTATTGGTTATTAGGTTAGGTTTAACTTGGTATGGGAGTTGATTTTTGTGATATGTTTGAACTTTAACGAAAGCTATGTGATTTTGTTAGGTAGATTTGAGCTTGCTATGATTTTAATCAATGGATTCATAATTTGATTTGTGTTCTCTGCCTGCTTTGTCTTCTCAGTTTTATCAAAAAAGAAAGAGATTGCAGCTTATAATCACCATATTTGGCTGATTTCAACATGAATATATAAGTTCTCCCGATTGTTGTTTGAGTTTATTTATCTAAAGGTGACATTAGTTGGGTTAGTTTAGACAGGTTTGTGTTTTTTCATCTTTCATCATCTCAAACATTTGATTGCCAAAGACAATGGATTTTCAAATTGAAATGAGTGTAAAAAATTGGATGCTTAAATTTTGATAGATGGGCATGTAGAATATCTGACATATTATGAGTCACGTCAAATTATGAATCTGTCATGCAATGAGATCATGTATATAAATTTGTAAGGATGAAGTTTCACTTTGCCTTGCTTATGCAGATGCTTCTTGAAAAATTAATACTATATATCACTCCTCAACCTTTTATTTTTCTTAGTTATTTTACCAGAAGTGATTTTAGTTTTATATCATAAGCTGCTAGAGCATGTGTCCAATTACCCTGGTTGATGTCTAAGATTTAACAAAAAAATTGAAAGGCAGGTCATTTTGATGAAGTTCTTACATCTTTTAATGGCATGTGTTAGTAAAATTTTCTTATTAGGCAATGCAGGTAGCTAGTTGGAAATATTCCTTATTATTGCTGCTGATTTTTCTTTTAATATATAAAAGAAACACCGGCAAACTTTTCTGTTAGATAGTTTAGCAGAATCAATGTGGTAAACTTTTATGCAAAGAGAAAATATCAGTTTGAATTTAGGAAGTTGGATAAATGTTGCAAAATTGGGGATGCCATTTGTGTATATGTGTTTTTATGAATCTTATTGATTTAGCTGTGTTTTCTGTACCACTTCCTTTGTGATGTTGCTCTTGCACTTAGCTTATTTGGTTGCAAACTGCATTTATATGTAATGTTTGCTGAAATCTATACTCTATAATGTTCCTCTCTTTAGTTATTCCTGTCTTTGATGTTTTCTTTTGGTTAGTGACATCTGATGAATTCTCATGCTTATTTACTGGTCCTGCTTAATTTGGAGCAGAAGCACTATCCTATGTTTGACAAATTGATGTGCATACGAGAAGAATTCTCTTATCATGGCATTGCAGATTAGGAATTTCTCAAAATAAGTTATCAACAAATTCTTTCACTACACCATAGCGGCCACCTCTTTCTTCGAAACAGGAGATGCCAAGGGTATATCTTAACAATTATTATTGAGTTATGAACGATGAACTTCTTCTTCGCTTACCATAAATATTCAAGGAACGGTGAACCTTCACATCATCGTATACTTTGTGAAATATGCTCCTCTGTGTTCTTATATCACAAGCTGTTGGTGTATTGTGCTGGGCTTGTTCTATAGAATGACTCGATGGAGCTCATGGAACCAAGTTCTTCTATTACTTCTACCATGTAATATCTGAATGGAGTTGCGAGGCTTTATCCTCAGAATGATACAAATTTTCTTTGTGGGACGTTTTCCATATATATGAAGGCAAGAGGGATGATCTTTATTATGTGTTGCACAGAGTGCCTAGCTTCTCCTATACCTCATCATGATGAAGAGGAAATTCCAGGGACCTTTAATCCTATACCTCTTTGATAATTGAAGGGTTATTTCAATTATGTGGGTCTTTTGTACCTACTATAAAGTGAGTTGGCTTGTTTCCCTAGTCCTCTGGCCTGGCAAGGAAGCAATTTTTTATGTTCTTTACTGTGTTATTCATACTTTTAATATGATGGAAATCTTAGTTTCCTTCTTGTCACATGGTTATTTGTTAATGATTTTCCTTCAAACTGGAAGTTTTATCTCTTGATTACAGGAAGGAGAGACCTCCGAGGCGGTGACTTAAGAGATAAAATTGGCAGAAGGTATTCTCCTCGGAAAAGATACTCTCCAGTTAGAGATGCAAGAAACCGTCCATCATTTCGCGGTGAGTTTTCTGTCTGTTGTTAATGAAGCTGCTTTTCCATGCTGGGACATCACTTAGAAAGCTGGGCTTCAACTGGCAGTAGAAAAAAGATCTATAATTTAGAATTTTGAGATCAATGCAGAGAGAGAGAGAGAAGGAGAAAGATAGAGACAAGAGAGGGAAGGAGAGGGACAAAAACTGTGGTCAAAATCTAACTAGAACTTCCCTTTTTCTTATGAATTCTATTAATATAACTTTTTTTTATATCCACACCTTATATTTTATGTGTCTGTATACTTGATATTATCCACACCTTATGATTTATGTGTCTCTATACTTGATATTCTTTATTCAAATCTCATTTGCAGGATATGGTCCTTCCAGGTCCCCTGAAGATCAAACGTAAGTTGATCTCTCTACCCCCTTTATTATTAATAAAATATGATGGTTGTCCTAATGGCAGAAAGAAGAAACCTTTTGCCTTTCCATGCACTCACTTTTTTGTGAAATATGCAAACAATCTTACAAATATGAAAAGTTTCTTCTTTTGCTTCACCCTTTTCATTATTCTGATAATATCTGTTTTTTTTTTTTCTGGTAAGATTAGGTATATTTCATTTCAAAATATACACGGGAGATCTACAAAAGAGAGCACTCAATGATACCTACACAATCGAATAAAGTATCGAAAGAACAAAAGGATACTTGTTTCAATTATATGGCCATACATAACTAAAGTACTCATGATTGTTAAAAAATACAGCAAAAAATAGTTCTCAAAATATATTCCAAAAAGTTTGGTGCTTCTTCTACTTCTCCTATTTCTTTCTTTCGATAAGTAAGAGCACCTGGCTGCAAAAGATTTCCCATGTATATCCTTCATGGAAGTAATAGCTAAGGAAGCCAAAAATTGTGATAGGCAACAAGAAGCTGATGGTCTATGCTGCCTCCAGATAGTAGCATCTTCAATTCTTTTCCATAAATTTTCCGCAAGGGGACATTCCAAGAACAGGTGGTCATGACTTTCCACTCCATTTTGACATAAATAGCAACTTGTCCATAGTGAGTGGTTTTTCCTGTACTATAAGCCATAGAATTAAAGCATGTCTTGGCGGAATGGCTTTATGCCATACAAGAGAATGCCACCCAACCGTAGGTTCCCTATTCTTAGCCAAAATATAGGCATTTTGAATAGTGAGGTTTTTGGAAAGGGCTTTGTTCCATACAAGCTTATCTGAAGTATGTCCAGCAGGTTTTAGGCTTCTAAGTCCAACAATAATTGGTTGCCATCTTTCTCCTCTCGACCACCTCCAACTACTTCCATCGATAAAATTACATAGGAAGGAATCTGTAGAGCATCCTAATGCAATACTAGCTTGTTCCCCCATCCATTCAATTGGGAGTCCTTTGGGATACAATTATCAAACCAAAAGGATATAGAAGATCCATCCCCAATATTCCAAGTTAATAGCTAATTGGCTAAGGATCTAGCTTGTAGGATTTTCCTCTACCCCTAAGAGGCATCATATGGAACTTTGATATGCCAAAAATCCTTCCCTCTAAGTAGCTCCGATTTACCCTAACTTGGCCATAAAGAGTATCCATTATTCATACATAAAGTCCAAATGTGCTTCAGTTATGCAACTCTATTCCAAAGTTTGATATCTAGGATTCCCAAGCCGCCTTCCTTTTTCATTTTGCAGATGTTCTTCCACTTGATTATTGCCTTTGCCCTTGATTCTTCATTAACATTCCAAAGAAATCTTTTCAACTTGGTTTTGATTTGATCAAGAGCATACCTAGGTAGAATAAAGATGGAAAACCAATATACTTGCAAGAAAAGAGAATGCTCTTGACAAGTTGGAAGATGTTCCGCATATGAAAGAGCCTTATTAGTCCAATGGTTTATATGAGTAGTATATTTAGCCACTAAATCCTAACAATCTGTCTTGTAGATGCTAGAAGAGGACAAGGATACTCTAAGGTATCGGATAGGTAAGGTACTCACTTCAAAACCAAGAGTGCTTACAATTTGCTCTCTTTCTCTAATATCCACTCCACTAAGGAAAATATTACTTTTTTTAGGATTTGCTTTCAAGCTCGAAAGATTATGAAACTCCATAAGCCCATCCTTAATGTGTTTAATGGTATGTAGATCCCCTTTGGTAAAGATGAGGATGTGATTAGCAAAGCAAAGGTGTGAAAGTTTATCCTTCTTGCATCTCTAGTGAAATTGAAAGTCATCCATTTGTCCTTTCTCCTTCAGAATTAAGAAAAAACTTCTATAACAAGAACAAATAAGTAAAGGGAAATAAGGTCTCCTTGCCTAAGACCTTTGAATGCCTGAAAGTATCCAACAAGTTTGCATTTAAGTTGATGGAGAACATAGGTGTAGAGACACAAGTCATAATCCACGACACAAACTGTGTTGGGAAACTATAACACTTCAACAAGTGTTCCAAGAATGCTCACCTAACATTATCATAAGCCTTTATAAGATCCTCTTTGAGAGTACACATCTTTCCTTTGTAATTGTTATGATAACCTCTAAGGAGTTTTTGAGCAATTAGTATATTGTTCACAATTCTCCTATCTTTAATGAAAGCAAATTTACTCTTTACTAACCAAAGAAGGAAGGGCCTTCTTTAAGCATTCCACAATAATCTTTGATATGCACTTATAAAGAGTGTTGTAGTAAGAGATAGGGGATTCTCCTTTTTCAGTACCAAGGCTAAATACGTGGAGTTTATCTCTCTAAGCATCTTTCTAGAAGCAAAGAAATTTTTAATAGCTAAGCAAAAGTTCTCACCATTCCCAAGTATTTCTAAAAAAGTTAGTTCCATATCTGTCAAGCCTTGGTGCTTTGTTTTTGACTAAGGATCACAATGTACTCTTTATCTCCTCATCTGACACAAGGGCAATTAAGGATGCTCCTTTGAAATTAGAAATTCTTGATTCAATCAAAGAAGCAAGTTTGTCATAGGTTTGCTTGGATTCATGCTTTTCCGACAACAACTCTTGGAAATAAAGGACAGCTTTTGTTTTGATCTCATCAAATGAGGCCAAATTTTCACCGTGTTCATCCACAATAGAGTTGAAGTTGTTCTTGTATTGCCTTTGCTTCAAAGAGTTGAAGAAGAACTTGTTTTTATCTCTAGGCTTAAGCCAAGTGGTTCTTGCTTTTTGCCTCAAAAAAGATTCTTCTGGAGCACTTAGATAATGGTAGTCCTCATAAAGAATTTTTTCCTTGCACTAATCCGCTAAGGTAGGGTCAGCCCTATTTGATACCTGAGTGGATACAAGATCTACTCTTGCTTTTTTTGACTCTCTCCCCCAAGTTGGAAAATTGAAAGTTGTTAAGATTTTTAAGATGCTTCTCCAATAACTTCAATTTTCTAACCACTCTATATATAGGAGAACCCTTAATAAAATGCTTCCAAGCCTCCTTCACAATCTGCATAAAGGAGGGTTGTTCCTTCCAAAAATCAAAGTATTTAAAAAAGGATTTGAAATTTCTTTATATTTTTGTTTTCTCATGCTCCCTTACCAGAAGTTTGTCTACCTTAATTTTGCAATTGAATCTCATTTCACCTTTCCTCTATGTAACTATGTTATCTTCATCATGGAAATTATTGGGTTTTGTCCAAAAACAGTAGAAGGCACAGGAAGAAGCAGCACATGGATGGCCAGAGTGATGTCTCGGGTGACCCAAAATTTTCAGATGCAACTGTAGACCCTGTTGATGGAAGGAAGTCTTCAATTTCAGATGCCAATTATCTCCTGCAGGAGCAGGTTATAAGGATCTCTTTGCACGGGTCTAGAGAAAATTATATTCTTTTTTTTTTTAATTAAAAGCTGTTCAAGCTGATGAAAATTTTTATTGTGATGTGCAGTTAAAAGAAGTAAGATTAGATTTAAACATGCTCGAGCAACATAAAGCTGACCTAGAGGTGAATTTTTCATCTTTCTTCTTCTTCTTCTTCTTCTTCTTCTTCCTTTTTTTTTTTCACTTGGGTTTGGTAGATCTGCTGCTTTTATGTATGACATTGACACACTATTGAATTATCTGTCTGCTTCTTAGTCTCGTTTATCGAACTATTGTTCATCATTTAATTTTATTTCTTTATAAGTCAAATCATTTAAAGGAAAAAATGTAGATATTTGGAACCAATACTTTTATACTCCTAAGCCAAGTTGTATATTTTCTTTTGTCATGCTGGTCGAAGATATATAGCCGCAGTTTATCTCACAAGAGGGGACAAATAATTTTTGTTAAAGAAAAACTTTTCTACCTGTTTTATACTTAAAAAATATAAAATCAATATGCATTTACAAACAGCTCATTGTAAAATCAAAGGAAATATAAATTAACTAACTTTAAGTTACTGGACTTGCATTGCATGAAGAGCTATCTGCAAGAGAAAGTGCAAGAGGCAGACAGTCTTGCTTCAAAAATTCAAGAACTTGATGATCAGTTGTACAAGGAAAAAAAGGAATGCAAAAGGTAATACTTAATGGGTCTTGCTCGTATTTGGCAGCAATGGGATGCCTAGTAAAGAAACATTGTTGATGCTTTATTCCTCCATTTCACACTCTTTATCTGGCTTAATTGAATATGCAGGATCACTTCAAGGATCAAGAAATTCATCAAAGCGCACAATCGACATATTCGGTTGCAAGATGAACTCAAAAGGCAAATTTTTGATAGTATTTTCTTGGCATCTTTATGTATGCTTTTTCTGCTTAATATAATTTATGTTGCCACATAATTTAATCATCAATTTGTCAATTCATAATGTTCAGATCAGAAACTCAACTTCAGATTATGGGACGCCAACTTGGGTTGGAAGTTATGGATGTTACTACCAATGATGAGGATTCCAGTATCAACATTGCAAGCGACACAGAGACCAATGGCAATCATGAGAATAGTCCAAGAGTTGAGCTGCAGAGTGGTGTATCTCCAGTCAAAAAAGCACTAAACGTTAATCCAGTTGGTTCTGCAGGATTGCAGCTGCATGGTATGTTCATACTCTAATTATCTGGTTATAGTATCAAGGTTTTGTGTCTTAACAGAACTATTATGGGAGTCAAATTTGTAGTTTCATGAATTCTTGTTCTGATGTAATGGAGATTGGAAGAGGGAATGAAAATTTTCATCTGAGCAACTTAATGGTGATTCAAGCAGTGTTATTTGGAAACTCTGGTGTCCTTTCCTGCGGAAAAAGCAAATAATCTGGAAACAGTCTAATATTCTGGTTGTTATTTCTATTGTGGCGTTTTCTGCACATGCATGCCTCTCTGATACTTGTTTTAAGTTATAGTTCAGCGCATGTGAAATCTCCATAACTGTTAACTTATCCAATTAATACTAGTTTGTTTTATGACCTTATCACATATTTTCAACAAGGAATGTCACTGTTTAGGAAGGGTTTAATAGAATTTAGTGCCCATAGTAAAAATTTTTTTTGGGTTGGTTATGTGTAGCAGTCTACTCCTGTGGAAATGGAGAATCCCCCCAAAAAACAATTACTATAAGGATGAAATTGCAAAAATGTATGATAGGGCCTAAAACATTCAATTTAAACATTCAAATCCAAATATTTGTAGAATCACACAATCAAGTCTTACCCATTTAGCATATTTTATAATTTTGCTTGTTGCATCCTCTGCCCAAAAAATAAATAAATAAAGAGAAAAAAATAAATAATGAATAAATTAAAGAAAAGAAAAGAGAAATCCTCATGCTACCTCCATGGTTCTTATTTATTTTATCTTCTCCAAGATGAAGCCTACTGGTTGAAAAACTAAAAACATAAAACATTGTGAATATGCAATGGTGGATCTTGACCTACTGTGTTTGTCCTCAAGGCAGGGATTGTGACCCACTAGTTCACCACTGAACATTGAGAGCAAGCTTGAGGGTTTTACTATTCTTATTATTATTATTAATTATTTTGGGGTAAAGTGAGTATTTTTTTTTATTTTGGGTATTTTTATATAAAAGAATACACAGAAAAGAAGGAAGCACACAAGAAACCTATTACATCGTTCATCAAACTAAACATCAAAGAAAAAAAGAAAGTGATGCTTATGTCAATTCAGTGGCCTTATAAGAGCATAAGTGCTTCCTTAGTCAAATAGAAAAACAAATTTACAAAAGACAAGGAAATAGTTCTGGACAGTCCTTCAACAGAATTTTTCTGACCCCCAAACACGCCTGCAATTCCTTTCCTTCCATATGTAGTAGCATACTGCAGCTACTGCCTTTTTGTAGCTTGCACTTGAACTAACAATATTGAACTATTCTTTTTCTTTATATTTCTTCTTTTTCATTATCTATTTCCTGTTATTTGAATTTAAACTTTATTAATGAATTTACAGGAAAAGATTGCTAAAAGTTCTAAACCTTCATGCTTTTTGCAATTATAGGTCTTGAACTTATTTGAAGATGCACATTAGTCCTGCATTTTCTTAAAATACGCAATATAAGGATGTCTAACTATTCCGTTCCAAGAATTTTGTTTGGTAATTTTTTATTAATTTCTTTTGCCATGGCAAAGTGCCACATCAGGATTCCAGAGCTACACCTATCTTTAGTAAACATAAACGATTATAAGAGTCCAGTTTTTTTCTATCCAAAACGCTAAACATGGCATATATATACTGATATACATAGATGTTAATGAAAATTGCCATGTTAGCATTTTGGATGGAGAAGTTGATGCACATCTTTGTATGTCATATTTTAAAAAGGTTTAGGGCTCAAGTGCAGTTCTAGAAAAGTTCAAGACTCAGATAGCAAGATGCACAGAGGTGTAGGACTCGTAACCTTTTTCATTATAATTATTTTTTTTTTAAAAGAAAAATTGCCATAAAAGATAACAGAAAATGCCAATGGGATAACAAGGGAGTTGATTGAGTGATTTTGAAACCATATTTACAACTTGATTACTTAATTGAAAGTTTTAAGGACCAATTACTGCATTAAAAAGGGTTTGGACTTGACATATCCTTTTCCTAACAAATTGGGGTAGAATTTTAGATGAGTAAGGTATACTTCGGTGGAGTTAATGGATAACAAATAGAAATTAATAAAAGTGGATGACCTTCTAGCTTTATAAAGATAATTCAACCGTAGGAAGGATAAATCTCGGAGAATCAGATGATTGACATCATTGAATATTCTAGACCCTTGAAGCCACGTGCCTTCATCCTGAACCATTGTTGGATGTCATTAACAAGGCAATGTTTTCTTTCTCGGTGTTTACTTCCCTTGGTTGGACGTGTTATTGGAATAGGTGTTGGTAAGAGGAGTTCCCTTTTTTCTACAATTATCTGATATCTCTCTTCTCTTTTTTCCCCCCAATCATTCAGTGGTTCTATCAATTCGTGCTAAAGTGCAATGACAAAAGAAAATACATATAGCCAATCCTGTCTAGGGGAAAAGTCTTCAATGTTGATATTGCAATAGTTGTTACAAGTATAGCAGACTGTAGAGCAGCCCAACATGCCTCTTTCTCTGGAAGCTCAAACATAGGAATAAGAAAGTGCAGTTTTGAATTTTGGTATCTTCAAAAAGATTTTCAGCAATGTGTATGTGGAGATAACCTTAATCATAGCAAAGTGGGAGATCAACTACTTGGAGCAGTTAGTTGCAGTCCTCTGTTGTGTAGCTTCCTGAATATATATGGCTTTGGCATAGTGCAAATGGATAATGGTTTTATTATTCAGTCTGGCTTTTACAATATGCTAATATTTGGGGACTCAAATAGTAGTATTGATATCTTGATGACACAGAAAATTTGAGACTCTCTCAGAGGGATTCACGAAGTCGGCTAAACAATGGCAAGGAAGCTGCTTTAGATGTGCAAAAGAATGGTCCGAAAACCTCAGGAGGAATGGGGAAACAAATGAGAGACAAGAATGTCTCTTCTAGTGCCCTTTTGCCTGACAAGGCAGGTTTCTTGTCTTTTATTATTTTATTTTGTATATTTGCTCCAATAAAATAAATTTTGCAAGCTTTTTTGCAATTTGCCCAAAAATAACTTTCCAGTTTGCAGTTTTCCTGTTTCTTCACTATGTCTTCCTTTTTGGGTATCCAAGTAACGTTGTCCCTTGATTAAGTTGGATCGCTTGATCTACTAAGTGCAGGATAAGTTGGAAGTCACTGGTTTCTG
Source organism: Lumnitzera littorea (assembly GCA_024138015.1). Classification (NCBI taxonomy): domain Eukaryota; kingdom Viridiplantae; phylum Streptophyta; class Magnoliopsida; order Myrtales; family Combretaceae; genus Lumnitzera; species Lumnitzera littorea. Next base: position 14,520,138 of record JAMXBB010000002.1, read on the forward strand.
GAAAGTGGAAATTCACATTATTGTTTAATGGACACCCTTGTTGATGAACATTTAGTGTAACCACAGAAAGAGTATCAATTTTACATCCCCAAATAATTCCAAATTCCCTTGCCGTGCTTATTTTCCTTATGGGAAACATTTTAAACCTGGTATCTCCAAAGTATTTCTCGAGGCTTCAGAACATCTGTATATGTTTGTTGTGTTGCATTAGGGGGCATATGTGGTTCTACATGATGCTATGATTGCTGAAATGGAATTGAAAGAGACTAATGATCTTTTCTTAATATGCAGTTGAAGGGTTCAGCATCTGGGACTGTACTACCATCCACTGGCATGGCTGCCCATGCAGCAGATGAGATTGTTGATATTGAGGAAGATAACATCGATATGGCAGAACCTGCTTCTATTAAAAGTGGGGTTGATGAATCTAAATGTCTACCATCAATAACCCAATTGTCCCCCATTAAGAGGAATTCTTATTCCCAGGTACTTATTTTCCCCCCTCTCTCTCTCTCTCTTTTTTCCTTCTTCTCTCACACCCCCCCTGCGTCCTCTATCAAACAATGTCTTCAAGAGATGCACAGAAGAGGTATATGTCAACATAGTAGCTTCATTGCTTCTGCAGTTAGGTTTGGTCTTCTTCTGTAAGAATTTCCTATTCCATTGGCGATGCAGTAATTGTAAATATATAAATAAATAAATAAGACGATACCCTACTTCTTGGAAATTAGTGATGGTTATGGAATTTAATGGATTCATCTCAAAGTCCAAGCCAATTGATTGTTGGGACTTGAGGAGGAGGACTGGAAATTACTATTGTGTATAATTTTACAGTTGACATGGTGTCTGGGTCTAACGCCTGACTTGTGTCTTTTCGCTTTCCAGTACAGGGGTGAGGACTTGAATGTAGCCCCAACGGGCCAGGAGGAAGATACCATGAATACTGATGATGTTGATATAGTCTGACGCTTCCTAATGAAAATTTTACCAGTGTTTGTAGCTTCCTTTTGAGATTCCTTTCAGTGGAGACCCTTCATGTACAAAATTAGCTTTTGCTGGTATGGAACTCCTGTCATATGCATCACATATTGGTGCCACCCTACCATAGATAAAGAAAGAGACTCTCTGTTCAGTTATGGTTGATGGGAATGTTAAAGTGCTTCTAGATATCGAGCTTGCTTTGCTGCTGTGGCATTGAATCCTAATTCATGAAGACTAGGGAGCCTGTAAAATACAGAAATGTTTCTGCCTAATTTCTGTTTGCACATGGCATACCATCTGTTTTCCTCAATTTTATGTTCTCACGGATAAGTTCCATTTTGTCGCTCTCCTTCTTCTTCTTCTTCATCCGTCATTTCCTTCAATTGGAGGATACGTTACATGGATGAAATACGGAAAATCTTATGTTTGCCTGGTCCATCTTAGTCTTTTTGTTGTCCATGTTATGCATATGGTCCTTGTCCTTCCAAGTTCTAACGGTTGATGAGCTTTAATGTTTGAGAATTCGATGATTCTTCCTAGATGGTACTTCAAACTGTTACTAGGGCTATAAATAAATTGAGCTACTCAAGCTTAATTAGTAAATAAGTCGAGCCGAGCTCAGTTTGAGCTTAAGATGAAGCTTATTTACCTAAACGAGCTAAGTTTAAGTTTCAGTTTAAACTCACGAGTTAACTTATTGAGGCTCATGAGTAGGTTTAAAAATTTTATATATATTATAAATATTATATATTATTAAAATTTAAAGGTTAATATCTATATAATATATTATAAAATAACATATAATATAATCTTGATTTACTATTTATTAATTAATTTATTTATATATTTTTAAATTTTGTAAATTTGGGTTCATTAATAAGCTCAAGATCTGTTCTTACTTTAGGTTTTTCACGACTTAAACTTGAGTTTAATTAGTAAACAAGTCAAATTTAAGCATAAGAAAAAACTTATTTATTTAAACGAATTAAACTTGAACTCAATAAAAAGTTCAGCTTGATATTTTTTAAACAAATCTAATTTAGATCTTTAGAAACTTAGCTTAACTCAACTCTATTTGTTTATAGCCTAACAACTGCGCTATGGCACTATGACCATATTTCGCAAGAAAATGCAGCTTTTCCCTCCAAAGGCGAGGTCCGGTTTTTTGCGTATCCAAAGGAATTGAAACCACGTTATCACAAACTCGAAGAAAAGGTTCTTAAGATAATGTATGCTAAGTCTCAAGCCTGAAGAGAAAAATAATATAAAGACAATGGGCATTCAATGTTTTAAGGGAGCCGTAAATATGTGAAGTGAATTTGAGATTAGATCTTGCAGATCTATGTATTATATATTAAAGCGTGCATAAGTTGCTGAGGCTTTCTTCATTTTTTTGCTTTTTACCTTTTTGGTTTTTTGGGTCGGCGGGGCGGATTGACAAGTTAATAATATTAATATGATCTTTTGTTTGAGAATATGAAGGATTTAATTATTCCTAAAAATGGCTTCATACATTTTCTTTATTTAATATTAATAAAAATTCGCTATTGTCATTTGATGGGGGTAAATGGAAATATTGTAACAAATAGAAGTTAGCAGATTTGATTGTGTATTAACACAGTCAATTTCATAGTAGAAAAGGTTTTATCGAAAGAATTATTTAGTTTAGGATAGCTTGTTAAAATATAAAGGGAAATGATAAGAAGATATTGGAACATCAATTTAGAATGAGGTGAATTGCGATATGACTAAGAATGCAAGGGTATAATAGGAGACACTACCACCTTTAGGAATGTTTCACAACTTACACTCCACAAAAGAGTAAAAAACGATGTACCAGGTGTCTCTAAAAAGGACAGAATGGCAAACATATGGATTTTGGTTAGTTGAGTGATGAGTTAAGCTAATTTTCGATGCACAATACTTAAACCTTGTTTTAAATAAGGTTATAGATAACTATATGGATAATAATAATCTCACATGTGGATTTAGTATGTTTGTAGAGCTAGCAAATAAAAGGCTTACTTAATACCACCAGTCTATCACTGTCTAATCAGGGTCTTCAAGAAATCGAAGACACAATTGTTTTAAATAAGGTCATGCTTATGTTAATTTCTAAAATTACAATTGTTAAAGTTGTATTCCTATCGGGATAAGCATAGAAAGATGATCGAATAACGAGAAGATTGAGTTTTGTATGGAAATGGAAATGGTAAACTTTTTGAAAAATAGTACGAAAATAGGCTATCGGGAAACTTATTACCAAAATAGAATAGTGAAGTCACATGTGTCATTATCATAAGGTAGGTGGTTCACCTCTTTTATAAGTGCCTATGCGGCACTTAAACCTCTTTTACCTTGTATATTTTATCATATCACAAAAAGTGAACTAGTATTTTCCTTTTTGTTTTTCCAAAACTGTTCAAGACCCTTCTATCTCAAGAAGTGCCAACCAACATTGTTACTGTTCTTCATATGATAGGGATGTTCAACTTTTCAATTGGTTTTAGGTTATCATAGCCATTATCAAAAGAGTGGTATCAACTCCCGACTAGTTTGCTTAAAGAAGGTAACCTCGCTTTGAGAGACTACCCTAACCTACAAACAAATCGCTTGCTAATGCCGCTTACATCACCTTAAGCTGCAAGTTAAATACTCTTACTTCCATCTAAAACACAAACTGTGACATGTATGATTCCTTAGATTTTGTGCAAAACATGCAGCTTCGATTATAATTTGTCATAACTAAAGATGCATGCGATACATGCGACTTCTTTTAGAACCCTTATCATGAATAACTCCTAAATACATACAATTAGCACTAAGTGAACATTGAAACAAAAACAACAAATGTAGAAATTTCAAATTGAATAAGCCAAACATCTTCGAATCCCAAACCCCTTACTTGCAAAGCCTGATATAGAAATACATGTGTATAGCTAAATTCGAGCTTGTACAACCAAACAATCTGAAGATAACAATCCTACAAGAGTAATAGAGTGAAAAGCACAAGACACATTTAAATAGTTCAATAAGAAAGAATGAGTTGAGTTTAAGTAATGGTTTTCATATGAAAAGTTTAATTACAACCAACATACACATATTTACAATATGCTAATTTATACATGTTCTCTTAATGTTTTCCTTTGTGACGAGAGAAAAACATCCCATATTTGGACAATAGTGAGGGTCGTAGCTCTAAAGGACCCATAGACAATTTAGCTGGCTAATCTATGAGGTCTCTAAGCAAAACCGGGCTAACTCGTAGCATTAGATGCTACTATGTAACCCCTTTACCCATGCTAGAATCTTGAGAAAGTAAACTACATTGCTGATATATACTACTCCTCCATGGGAACTTGGGAGGACAACGTAATGAAAGAACTTGCAAAGTTGCTACCAACCTCACCTAAGTTTATCGAATGGCACAACCTTGAGGAAATATCGTCGTCACATCTACCTTGACCTTATATCCGTCTAGCTTTACCTCCCATAACCCTCACTCTAGTACATGCGGGTTGCTAAATAGGTGGAAAGGATTGGGATCTTTTACGAGAGGTAAGTCATGTGTAGTATGCAAGCATGGTATCAATGCTAATGCTATGACAAATCTTGAGTAGAAAATGAGTATAGTTTGCATTTTTATTCATTTCCAACTTCTTCATTGGCTCCTTATCATATTCTGATCCCATACTATCATTCGCAATATTTCTCATGTGCATATACAATAATTTTGACGTAACACATTATTTTCCCCTTAGTTATTCAATGAGTTATCAACAAGTTAGCGAAAACACCAAACAAAAATAATATTCCACATTTTCGAATTCTGACTTATAAAGTTACTAATTTAACTACACTAAAATTATCTTAATAGGACTCTCACCGAAGACCTTTTGTGCATTTTATAAACAACAATGTATATATGGTCACTAACTATTGCACATGATATCTTAAGTTTGCTCTAACAATTTACACATCACAATAGCAAATTTTGGATTGAAAAAAACTCACATTACAAACACCTATATTTTCTAAAATTACGTATTGAAAAGAAAAATTAAGGAGAAAACATTTAACGTAGAAGATGGAATACGTTACAGTTACTGATTTGTAAGAGATTCGGTGTTCTTCACTAAGGAAGTGTGAGAGAGAATCTCGCGCTTAGAGAGAGTCTGAGAGTGAATTTGTAAATTGTGAATGAGAATGTGCGGCCAGATTTGGTACACAACTAAAGCATGTGACTTCTTCAATTTTTTATTTTTAAAATTTTGTACCTTTAGTCCAGATTCTAGGGAACAGCGAAACTACTCTGTTTCCGTAATAAGTTTCCAAAGAGACCTATTTTCATACTATTTTTCGAAAAGTAATGCCCCGTTTTTGCACAAAAATCCGAGAAGACTTCTTTTTAATGGAACAATACAAAATGAAAAGAAAAATAGTAAACGTTTTATTATTGTTTCTCACTTCAACCTAGCTTTTAATTGTTTATTTATTGCAATATATTCGCTGAAACACGATATTTATGGGAGATGAACCGTTGAGCGACGAGGAAACAGTCTGTTACAGGATTGAGAATAATTTCTAGTATTTGGTCTATTTACAGCAACTTCAGGAGAATATCGATCACTAAACGTCCTTCTGCTTTCTTCCCTCTGTTGAAAACCAGTTTCAGACTCGTTGGAGAGAACCCGATAATCTCCACTTTAACAAAACTAAAAGAACGTCAGGAAAAACAACTGATATTCTTTATTCCATGGTCCGACTTCTTTTCTAGGACATACAGACGAGGCAGTTACCACAACTGCTTCATCCTTAACAGCAGCACCCCAACAACTGATACGTTTACATGTGTTCTGTCCCTACATTACACGTCCCAGAGACCTAATTCATTATTATTACACACCACATACACGACAATATTCTTAATCATCCCTGCACATCGGCAAACTAAGAATAGAAATACAAACACAACATAAAAATTAAACACACAACACACAACACACGACACATCTAAGCTAACTTCCATCAGCATCTTTTTTCTTCTTTTTGGCGTGTATAAACACGCGCAAATGGAATAATTTGCTCGCTTGAGCTTGACTCTCACGTAACACGGTAGCTGTATCAGTCTCAAACAAAAGGGTTGAGGCCATAGATCTGAAATAGACTTCACGTATGCTAAGTAAGTAGTAGGTAGATGCACTAATTTGCTTTATTGACATGTACGATAATCATGCTGCATATCTGGCATGGCTTCCAAGCAAAAGCTCTCACTTAAACGTCTTTGATTTAATTATGAGGAGACCCTTTGAAATGCTACGCTAAAGCCTACTTAGATTTTCTACCAGTAATAGACAATGAATTTGAAATTCGGCATATGGATTTCAAAAACCGTTTCCTCCCATGAAAAGTGAATAAGAAATGTGCCTTGGACATGAGAAATCAATTTTACGATCAAAATTGAAGAAATAGATATCACAAGTTGATCGAGATAGGGGGAAAAAATTTATCCGACACAAAATTCCCTTGGCATATAATTCACATCCCTTCACCCGAGTTTTGTCGTTGCATAGAGGTTTCTTTCTTAAGAATTTGCTTCTTTTTGGCACTTTAAGCAGCTGCACTTGAAACCATAATCTGCAAGTAATGCTTGCCTCTCTTGAAATGGTAGGTCCTCATCTATGTATGAAATGGTAATCTGCAAGCGAAGAGTATCAGTTTCTTGCATCTTAAGGCAGTAGTGGCAGAAGATCATAGACTTCACAAGAAGAAAAGTTTGGCAAGGTCATGTGGGATTTAAGGCTAAAGGCAAACGGTCAACAGGAGGACAACAACAGTGCAGTTCAGATTTACCTCTTCTCCCTTGCAAATGGTCTGTAGTGCAACTATAGTCGCCTGGCCATCTCTATCCTGGAAGTAAAAATGAAATCGAAAGCAATTAATTAGAGTACACGCATTCACAGATGAAATAGCATAATTTTGAAAAGATGAATCATAACTGCTGCTAATACTGCAGTTCATCCATTTTCATGAAAACTATAGAATTTGAGTTGGGAAAAATTGACAAAGATTCTATGGAGCTCATTAGAAATAATGGCATCTTTGATTTTCATCAGATTGAAATTGTTAAACGTCCTTTTATTCTCAAAAAAAATTCTTTTCTTAGCAATATGCATATTCTGCTTTCACTTAGTAGAAGAGATGATGAGTAGAGAATAGACAACCTAACCTGAAGAGCATTTGGCAGAGTAAAGAACTATAAGAATGAGGACAAAAAGAAAAAAAATTTTCCTTTGAAAATGCAGATGGGATCTCAAGGGACCATTCTATAGGAGTTCATTGCCAAAGGAGAGACTATGGGGTGAAGCAGCAAGAGGGAAACAGTATAAATTTACTGCTACTCATTTAGAGTGAATGGCTATTCCATTCCTCTCTTATTTCTTATGAATTCCAATTACGGTTTTCACTTTATTTTTGAACCCGTAATAAGAATTTCAAATCCCCATTTTGTTGAATTGAGAATCTTTTAAGTTCAATTAAAGAATCTCAATTCAATAACGAAAAAACGTTCCATGCCCTTGTCTTCTTCATCTCTTCTCCAAAAAATAGACTTCATCAATATACGCTATAACTAATACACCACTACTACCAAACCCACCCACCAACATGCAACCAGCAACCCACCACCACCAACATCAAACCACTATGCAACCCACCACCACCACCACCAACATCAGACCACCATGCAACCCACCGCCACCATAATCAAACCATTACTCAACCCATTAGTTTTAAATACATAAAAAAACATAGAACAGCCAAGATTCATGTACATAGTTCATCGAAAAATTGAATCTTTCAAATATCATCTTTTTGCTAACTAATTTCCTATTTTTGTCTCAATGTAAGCACCGAGGGGGAGAGGGAGGAATCTAAAAAATGGAAACAAGAAGAGCAAGAACAAGAAAGGACTTGCCTTGAAACAAGAAACATGGTTCAAAAGATGGGTATTTGGAGAGAGAAAATTTCTGGGTTTTGGAGATTTCAATTAGTTATAGAAGAACCATCAATCAAATCGAAGCAACATAGAAGAATAATCAATCAAATTGAAGCAACAAGGGCTTCCTCATTGACCTTTGCAAATGCAGTGCGAGACTAGTTCGTTGCTGGAAACGTGTATGTTGCTTGAGTAGTTTGTAATTTCTAGAATAAGGGACGTTATTTTGTTGAGTTGGTATTGAGACAGGGAGAAAAAGGAGATAGGGCAATATTGTCTTTTCACTTCTATAATATGTTTGCTCCTTATTGTCCTTTTTTTCAAACTAAACAATGTAATACCCATTCCCTCATTATTCCATCCCATAGTTGTCTCAATTTCATTTCCCCTTATTTCGTTCAGCAAAGTGAACAGGGCAACAGAAAATGCAACCACTCTTAGCTACAAATAAGCTACTGGAGATAATGATGTATATAATCAGAATAGACTAGGTAAACCTTCTACCCACTGATTTCCTTTTTTTTTTTTTTTAAATTAAGTATAACAACAAAAAATAATCTAAACTCTTCAGCCATAACCCATTTATATAATCAGTGACATAACCAAACTCAATTGCAAAATATCAGACCCTCCAACAGAATCAAATAGAATGAAAGCAAAGAAATTGGACAAGCATGGGAAAAGGTTGTTTAAAAGCAACGATTTCTTCTATTAAAAAATTTGAATTTTCATAACTTGGATGAACAGTAGAGTTATGCAGCAGATACGACATAGGACTATACATATTTATTACCTAGTGGAGAGCTTAAATTCTTACAGGTGGTGTACTTGCTTATACATTCTAATCAGTGATTGATTATAGAAAAGGCATGCACCCCACCCAGAAAAATGGAAGAAATTTACCTCTTCTCTTTTGAAAGCTTTTGCACTAGGACAGCATGAATGGTTCATGCAGCTCTGCAGCGGATAAAAAGCAGTACCTAAAAGCAAGACGAAAACTAAACAGTTAATAATTTAGTCCCATATTGATACGATCCTTGTTAGTATTATCGTGTTAGTAAATAAAATAAGGGGAATGGCATATTTTACATAGGAGAAAGTAGAGTATTATAAATAGAGGATGCGAGTTAGAATAGGAAGCCAGATGTTTGGTTAGAAACCCGTGAGTTAGTTAGTGTGAGCAATTATGCTCATGAGTGAGTTTTGTACTCGTGTGTGAGCTTTTAGCTCATGGCTCTCAACTTGTGAGAAATTAGGATTTTTATAATTAATTTTCACTAGAAAATATCAATTAAAACTTTTAGTTTTCTGCTGTTAATCTTTTAGTTCCAATCTATTGGTGTCATCTATGGGAATTTGAACTTCCAAATTTCCTTCAAATGTTTCAAAAATCCCCACTGATTTTAGATCTTGGACATTGAATCTGATTTTACTAACAAACTTCCTTAGAGATGAAGCAAATGGATGACAGCGTTTATTCTTTGGAGATTCAAAAACGACAATATTCTTTAAGTACTACAATGATCTTACAAACTAATGCTACTGTTCGCTGATCATCTCCTTCATTCTCATTTCCATGTTCAACCATCTGATGGTCGCAGCAATAGACTTCTGCCTTCGCAAGGTGGAGGAATTACAGTTGGCAACACTCCAGTTTGTTCTACTATTGGCTCTGTTAGTGGCCTTTCTGCCAAGTTTTCCGACAAACTTTCCAGCGAATTTTCCAGCTTCACAGTTTTCTTGGTGATATTTGTGAAGGTAATAGCTCTATTCATTTTTTCTTTGGCAATGGATCTGCTGGTTACACGTCAGGTGTTTGATGTAATGTTCCAGTCAAAGATCAACAAGTTGGCCACTGTGTTGGTGCAATTGAAGATTATATTGGGATTTGCAACTCTTTCACCAGTTCTATTGCTGTTGAATATGAGACCAAGGACTTTTTTAGTTCAATTGAGATTAAATCTGCATCATCCACAGCAACTTATAGCTTCGATTCCACAGCTATACACACCATTGAACAAGTTCCTATGGTGAGTGAATGTCAAGGGTAGTGGCACAGATAAGTCTTCTGAGGTGTTGGAAAGTTCCAAGATAAATCCTAGTGCTATGCAAGTTGCTATTGCAATGGGCAATCACTCCCTGATCTTAGGTGATAATATGATTAAGCACAAACAGTTCTTTATCTGGACAATGGTTGACTTGCTTCATTTCACAAGGCATTGGAGACCATTGCACTCTTTCTTTCTGTTGATTCAGCAAGTGTGCCTTTGTGGGTGTTTGAGCAAGATGTTGCATTGTTTACACATGCAACTATCTTTGATGCTATTGGTGTGGGATAATCGTGGATGCTTCTTCAACAAGTCCTTGAGGACAAGGACCTTTCTAGAGGAGGGTGGCAATTGATACAATCCTTGTTAAAATTATAGTGTTAGTAAATAAAATAAGGAGAGTGGCATATTTATAAATAGAAGGAAGTGGAGTATTATAAATAGAGGATGTGAATTAAAATAGGATGCCAGATGTTTGGTTAAAAACCTGTGAGTTGGTTAGTGTGAGTAATTGTGCTCATGAGTGAGTTTTGTACTCATGCGTGAGCTTTTAGCTCATAACTCTCAAACTTGTGAGACATTAGGGTTCTTATAATCAATTTTCACTAGAAAATGCCATTAAAAATCTTTAGTATTTTATTGTTAATCTTTCAGTTCCTATCACATATATTACCGACTAAATCTCAAAGCCAAAGGAAGTCAGGCCAGATAAGAAACAATGAGAAAGGGATAAGCAACCATTAGACAACATAGCTTCAGATATGCCAAGAAATGACAACTAGAATCAATTCAAGTGATCATGAAGCTTGAAACCTTTTGAAAGTAGGAGTAAACAAATCATAGAATCAAGCAAAAATGACAAAAATGATATGCTGGAAGTATCACCAACTAGATTTGTTCTAGTAAACACCTTGATACAATGTATGAAGGAACTTAAGTTGAAATCATTGGAGAATACATTTAAAGAAGATGCGGATTATTTGAAGTTTGTCTTAAAGATATACAATGCAAAACCTATTTATACTAATTTTATCCGGGTGTAAATTATACAATTTCCAATTTAGAACTTAAGCCAATTTATTCCAAGTCTAACTAGATATCAGTTATAAATTTTTCAATCTAGGACTATAGCCTACACCAATCTTTCCCACTTGGAGAAGAGCCCTGTTATGTGTGATCTAGCATTTAGTTATTATTTATTCTTTTGTTATCGTTACATTATGTTAATATTTATTCTTAGATTTAGAGTCCCAACATATTTTAATATGTTATGTAATATTACTAATGTGTTTGTGCTGTAATGTGTAGTAGTGATGTTTTTGTAATTTGAATATGTAGCAGTTATTTGTGTGGTGAGTTAATATGTAAGAGCAGTCATTATAGAAAATAACTGCAGCCTCCTGTACTCCATTAACAAGTAGAAACAAAAGGAGAAAGGGGTGCAGATTTTCTCTAAAAAAATCCCTAGAACTTGAATGTTCGAGAGATCATTGGATTCTCTCTAACATCAAGCCCATAAAAGAGATAGTCGGGTTCTCTCCATAACAATACTCGAAATTTTAATTCAAAATCAATCCTATAACATATTGGTATCAAAGCCAGGTTTTGTGGAAGAAGTGAAAAAATTGAGCTAACAATTTGAAGCTTTTTTTACTATGTACAGAGAGGATCGAGCTAGGATGGAAGCCATGGCAGCACAACAAGCACAGATGGCAACTTGTGCAGCCTCTTTAACCGTAAAGTTATTGCACGGAAAGGAGTGCAACACGCAGCAGAAGAGGTGAGTAACAATCAACCCAGAGGAAGCCATGGTGATATTAAATTAGAGAACAAAGGTCATAATTCTGGGAAGGAGTAAGAGCATGAAAGGGCTGTATACAAAGCAAAGCAATGTGAATCTCCTTGTGAAATTAAGGCATTGTCTGAGAAAATGCAAAGAATATGTTTGGAAGATCAAAATATTGGAAAAAATTGCATTAATCTGCCTTATAGAGAAAAACAAGTTGCTAAAAACTTGGGTACACCATTGCAATATCAACGGATTTTGATTTAGGCAAGCAGGCAAAACCATACCTTCCTCACCATATATAAAGAAGACTGGCAGCAACTTGAATCACATGAACGATGACCATTAGGACCATTTGTATCCTTGTTGAAGGACGTGACAATGGTAGGGAAGATGGCAGAAGAACATGACATTGAGGGTATCAACCCAGCAAAGAACCGGCGGCTAAATCAGAAAAAATGCTCTTGCTGTTTTATTCTCTATATTAGGTTGCCAATCCACACAGTATTTATTAGCCGGTAGCATTGGTTAACAACAAGAAGAAGAAGAGGAAGAAAGAATTTGGATGTCAATATGCTATGCAGCGCTATCTAAACATAGCGCGTGCAGACATGCGCAATTTTGAATGGGGGAGTAAATGTTATGTGTGATCTAGCATTTAAAATATATTATTATTTATCGTTTTATGTTATTGTTATCTATATTATTAAAACAGATCAGGGCTTACGTAACCACCTTCTTTCAAAATTATTATTTACACCTATAATCTAATATATATTATAATAAAACCAACAATAAATTAACTTTTAAAAATTATAAATATATCATCGCATAACTAAATATGTTAACTTAATTTCTGTTTCTTCTACCTCTGATTTCTTTTCTCTCTCCCACTATCCTTTATTAACTGCACGTATCTTTCCACTAAGTATCTCTCTCTCCTACCTTTTCCTATTAACTACACGTATTTCCTACTATATCTCTCTCTTTTCATCCATATTTTCCACAAAACTGTAATTGAAATACTTCTTAATTTTCCTTGAAATTGTTATTGAAACGCCTATCATAGAAATCTGTGCAAGAACATATGGGTAACGTTACTGCGAGTTTAGGCTTTTTAGTGCTACCATCTATTTGCTTGATCTTATTGTTGGCGTCAATCAATTTAGAAACAATTTTGAGGGGTTTTTTTTTCTCTATTTTTTGATATGTCATTAATTTTTTTTTATTTCTTAAAGAACCAAATAATAAATTACCTCAATCTTTAATTTTGTTGTTTCTAAAGTTGGTTGCTTTCTCATTCTTTACATTTACATGTGTGATGTTTTTAATGCATGGTCGAGGTATGTTACAGAAGAGATAGCAACAAAGAGGTTATTCTGACTTTATTACAAGAAGTTTGTATGAAGTACTTTAATTCGAAACGTTTCGACATCAAATGATTGTGTTGGATTAACACCATGCTATAGTCTCCTTCATTCACTATGTGCTAAGAAAATGATCAAACTGCGGAGCAATTTTTAACGTTCTATGATGGTTTATCTTTATATTTTCAATATAAATTTGGATCTTTACTAACCATTTCTTTCTTTTCTGTTTTTTTTTTTTCTTCTTTGTGCAATGTTATGGGGTTGAAGAAAAGATGGTAAGAAAATTTAGTTTTTTTTTTGCCCTTTTCATTTGTGTTTGAAGTTTCATTCTTTTCGAGGATTTGTACCGTTAATTTTAACAAATTTTTTTTTTAAATTTTGGAATAGCTTTGTTTTAAAGAAACAGACATAGTTGATCTTTTATTTTTCATTTTCTGTTTTTTTGGCAAGCAATGTTATGTAAATAGATTGATTTATCAATATGCACAACTCATCCTATTTAAAAATTTCAAAAAAATATATTAAAATTATTTTACACTCGCAATGCGGGTGTGTCGTCCACTAGTATTAAGTTAATACATATGCTTAGATTTAGAGTCCAACATATATTAGTATATTATGCAATGGTGCTGTTGTGTTCGTGCTATCATGTGTGGTAGTGATGCTTTTGTAATTTGAATACATTGTAGTTATTTATGTAGGAAGCTGATATGTAAGAGCAGTTATTATAGAAAATCACTGCAGCCCCTTGTACTCTATTAACAAGTAGAAATGAAAGGAAAAAGGGGTGCAAATTTCCTCTAAGAAAACCCTAGATCTTGAATGTTCAAGAAATTGTAGGGTTTTCTCTATAATTGAGCCCATAAAAGAAATCATTGGGTTCTCTCTATAACAATGCCCAAAATTTTAATTCAAAACCAATCCTGTAATGTTACAGATTCCAAGAGTGTGAAGAAGGATCCTTTCTTTAGAAGGAACCATGTTCACAAAAATAAATAAATATGCTAGGAACTTATTTAAAATTCTGATGTGATGTTTCTGTTTTTATGTTTGTATGTGTTTGACGTTTCTGTTGTTATTTTGTACGTATTTGGTCTCATAGATTATGTGTTAGGTGTTATTAGATAGTTAGAAGTCGGTTATTCATGTGTGTCATGGGTCATATTTTGTAGGACAGCAGTTTCTGCATATAACTTCCATATAATTGACTCTTTATGAAGAAATTTTAGAAACTTGGATCTTTAAAACAAGGTCTGTGGGTTCCCTTTACTCTAAACGAGCCCACAATATCCAGCAATCATAGGCAGAAAAGGCAGAAAAAATTTCACATTCAAACTCATCTGATTATGATCCCGTGTTATACCATCCCATAGCTAGATCCATCGCTCAAGGAACACAAGAAGCACAACCTCAAGCAGTCATCTACATCAGGCAACGTTAAATGATGAAACAACTACTAAGTTTGGAAGGTCAACCAAATCAGCTGTCATTGATTTGCACCTTGATCTTGGATGGTCTCTATTTTTTCAACTAAAACCCCTGTACTGACCTACTGGAAGCCATTACTTGCAAGAAAGTCATCATGTCACCTCCCATGGCAAACTCCTCCTGGATTAATCCAGGTAATGTTATGTCTTTTGAAAGTCCCTAAAGTGTCAAAGTGAACTTTACAGAATCCTTCATTAACTTATACACATTGTCATGCCTTACATATTGTGCAGTGCATCAAACTTCAACGGTCTCCCAAATAGCATATCAGACCCACCTAGGTCATTCACTCACAATAGTTTTGATCTTTTTATACTCCCTTTTTAGGGACTCCTAAGTCATCTTGAACAGTTGCCTTTACTTGATGATACTTTAATAAATTTGTCCAAAAAGATCTAACTGACAAAATAATTTCTTCTAGGATTTGGAAAAAATACATGCTAACAGCTAAATACCCATTCCCTTCTTGTAAAAGTAGAGAAGAGTGATAGCAGCTGCTATTTATCACATTTGGAGGGAAAGAAATGCCAGACGTTTTGGAGATCAAGATCAAAGTATAGACACTTTGTTTACAAAATCTAGAGTTTTTGCTTGGGTACTATAATTCGTAGCACCTGATCTATAGTTATGCACTATATTTTTCTGTGTAGTGCATTGAGAAATTTTTTAGCTTGCACTTTGTATACTTCCTCACGGACTCCTTTTATACAGTTACCTTTACCTGATGATACTTATTGAACTTATCCGAAAAGATCTAACTGAAAAGACAATTTCTTGAAGAATTCGGGAAAAATACATACCCTGACAGCAAATCCCATAGTCTTCACCAAGAGCATCAAGTATTGGTTGAGTATCTCTTTTGGCTTCTTCCTGCAAAAGAAAAATAAAATGCATATTCTTTTCCCCCATTCATAGACAACACATTGAAAGCTGAAAACCCATGCTACCATACCTTTTGAGGAGAAGGAAGATCATCAATGCACAGAAAATAGTCTTCCAATGGAGATGCTACAACCAAATCACTGCCACAGGCAATTAGTAATTCTATAATATTGCCTCAGATGAAGAGAAGGAAAAGGTTCAATATACGAATGTCGTGGCATGAAAAAAGGTGTTGTCATCATAGAAGAATTTCAAAGTTAAAGCAGATAGTTGTTGCAGGTCGAGGTGTTTTTATTACATTCCAGTTCTTTGCTGGCACAGCTTATTTTTTATCTACTTTTCAAGTTTGTTTGCACTCTAATTTCTCATTTAATATATCATGGTATTACCTGTGACATCATGTAAATTAGAAAACTCACGTCTATCATTGGATACAGCTGCTATCACTAAGACATCAGCAAAAGCAGCTTCCATCTATAGGATTACACATATATGTCTGTACTACTATATTTAGCAGTAAAAGGTTGAATGAAACTTCCATCATCTTTTGGCAATTATATACTCAAGATACATAATGCAATTCCTTTATTAAATGCAATGCCTAGGAACTTTAGATGTTGCGTAGAATTTAATTGCTAAAAAACAATGAGATCCGAGCCAAAAACTTATCAGTGTGAGAAACAAAGAAGTGATCAACTCTGCTCTCCATAAGCAGTTTAGCTGATCAAAATAAAAACAGCAAATCTAGTCCTCAAAAGAGCAAACTTACAGATTATTTAGCTCGAACATGCCAATGATATGCCCATATATTTCAAGTGAGAACACTTTATAAGTTGAGGAAGAGAACATCTCAATTCATGGGCCTATAACAAACATGTTAGATAACTTGGAACTTTAATTGTAAAACCACTTCAGAGGATACATGGTTCACATTCACTGTCAAAGATGGCAGGCTTCAGAAGTTGAAGAGACTGAAAAGAAACATATGGAACCATCACAAAGTGCAACTAAGACCTGTTTGTCAAGCAACACTCAGAATAAAAGTTTCTTTTTCCATTTGCATGTGACACACTTAGTACTGCAGTACACAAAAACACTGAGCAGCTTATAGCAGTGATACTCAAGATAGTCATTAAAGGAGAAGACTGTAAAGGTCCCATTTTGTTCTGATCTTGCAACCAAGAAGTCTAGACAGAAAGTGCTAAGAACCTAAGCATAAAAAGCACCAAGACCTTGTTTAGTTAATTTCATAGAATCCACCAAATTACTACTGCTTCTCAACATGTTAGAATGCGTTCTGGAGTTTTAATTAAGGGTAGTACTTTCAATTTTACATATTTAAACATAATTCGATCAGGTTGGTTTGCCCCTAGCACATTTTCACCAAAACAAGGTGGTCTTAGAGCCAAGTCAAACCACCATAACCTGCTGCCACCGACCACTGGAATCCTCCACCACCACCATATCCATCAGAATCCACAAATCCACCCACCATCAAAATCCTCTATCACCACCCTACCCATTGGAATCCACCACCACTGGACAAATCAGCACTACCAGAACCCAAACAACAGCGACCACCATGAAAGTCTGGCTGCACCACTAAGGCCCAGCCACAATGACCCCCACACACACCAGATCCAAACAACCACCAGCACCAAGCTTGACCAATATGACCACCTCTCGGGATAGGCATGAACATGAAATTTTTTTCCTTGAAGTCTGTGAATAAGTGGCACATACAATACCTTGGGAGAAGCCTCCTATCTTACATGTGTACAATAGGAAGGGTAAAAGTGTAATTACTGGGCATGATAGTAGTGTTAGTGGTCTATCTATACATGTTTTGCCTATAAATAGTACAAAGGCAGTTAGTTTGGTGGGTTTTTTTTTTTCCCTTCTTTTCATTTGCTCTGTTTTTGCGTTGTGTGTTGTTTTTTTTTGTATTTTGTGGTGGGGGGTGGGGGCAGTGCGCGCACACGGGGAAGAGGGTGGGTGTGGGGGTTTGGTTTTTTTTTTTTGGATTAGTCATTTTGTTTCTAAGTGAGAACTTGTGTGAGCAACAATGAACCTTCTTCATTGAAGCTATTAAGGTTTGTACTTTTTCTTCCATAAAAATAAATAGAAACATTCTAGATTTTTGTGACTCTAATTTTCTGATTCATATTACTAGCTATATTATCATTTGATTCTTAATTTGTCTTCTGGTCTTGTACATTTTCTTTTCCAAATATGATAATTTTCTTTTTTGAGCTAAGGTGAGATTTTTCTTTTTTCCTTTTATATATAAAATAGGAACAACAATACAAAATGGAAACACACTAGAAACCCACTACATCGTACTAACCATCAAAAGACACAAAAAGATGCCCAGGATGATACAATGGCCATAGATATGCAAAAGTGCCTCCTGAGAAAAAAATGAATCACAAAAGACAAGAAGGGATAGAACTAAGCAATCCTTCAGTAGGACAACTTGGTTTTCCCACCCAGTGAACATTTCTTTCCTTCCAACTGTAGTAACACACCACTGCAACCGCTTTCTTAAACAAACCACTCAAATTACCCACAGCAGCTAGCATATTCGATAATTAACTTAAAACAGATGGCTGACCAGCTTGCCAACCCAAGTTGCTCTCCACCTTTTTCCATAGTTCCTTGGAAAACTCACATGTAATAAATAGGTGATCTTGCAACTCAGTTTCGCTGCCACATAAGTAGCAACAGTTGGATGTAATAACATCTCATTCCATAAGCTTATCTATAGTGTACAACCTTTCATGTGCAATCAGCCAAAGAATACAAGCATGGCGCAGATGAGTAGATTTATTCCAGACTAAGTTGCACCACCTGACCGTGGCAGATCTCTCCCTTGCAAGGCAATAGGCTGTGCTAATCGAGAGAGGTTTTGATGGCTTATCCTTCCAAACCAATTTGGCATCCAATGCTTAGTTGGGCACAATAGTCCCTAAATTATCGCTAATCCTGCTCCAAATTTCCCCACTAGGCCACTCCCAGCTATTACCACTAATGAGTGAGCAAACTCTAGTCTCCTTTGGCCAACCAACACTTAAGAGTGCTTCTCTCACCAAGCCAATCAACCAAGGACCAGCATCATACCAAAACAATATGGAATTCCCATTTCCAACTTGCCATCTCAAAAGATGAAGGGCTAGAGTTCCTGATTGCAAAATGTTTCTCCATGCCCAAGAGGCATCATTTGGGACTATAATGCTCCAAAAGCTACAACCTTTAAGGATTTCCGACTTAACCCAAATCGGCCACAAAGAATGTTGTAGGTCCAAAACAAGTGTCCAGAAGTGCTTTAGCTGCGCTACCTTATTCCATAAGTGCAAGTCCAAAATCCCCAAGCCACCTTCACTTTGTGGTTTACAAAATTCCTTCCAGCTAACTTTTGCTTTGACTTTCTCTTTATCATTTCCGTTCCACAAAAATCGTTTCAATTTGGTCTCGAGGGTATTAAGAATACCATTAGGAATGAAGAAAATGGATGACCAATATACTTGCAAAAATAAAATGCTTTTTATTAGCTGAACTCTTCCTGCATAAGATAGCAACTTACTTGTCCAAAGATTTATTCTAGCAACCAACTGGTTTACCAAATCTACATGAATGCTGCTGGAAATCCTTGTGGGAGTAAGGGTAACCCCTAAATAATGGACAGGGAGCCAGCTACCCACAAAATTCAAAAGATCATGAATTTCAGCTTATATAGCCAGAACCCCACTGCGATAGATATGACTTTTGGAAGGATTAGCTTAAGGCCAGAAAGGGAGAAGAATTCATCCAACCCCTCCTTTATTATTCCAACCAAAGTCCTATCACCTTTTACAAAAACAAGGACATCATCTGCGAAATATCACTGGCTAGGCCACTGACTCCAAAAGTGGGTTGGTTTTCTCTATTATGGTACAAGGATCTCATCCCCAAGCATGCGCTTATCTTGCGGATGTTTATCCACTAGAAATTACCAACTTTAGACAAGCTATTTTCATAGGGCATTGTGGATATTAATAGCTGTTATCTCTATCATAATTGTAAAGAATGACACTTCCACTTGTTTTTTTGTTGTGAATATGTAAGACACTTTTGGAGAAGAATTGAGAATGCTATTGACTGGACCTAAGCTCAACCTTCTCAAGTGAACCCCATGGAGTCTTTTTTTGAGCCTGCAAATTTGAGAAGACTTACCACAAACCAAAAGAAGGATTTTGCTGCTAGCTGTTACTACCCTTGGAAGGAAAGAAAGAGGAGGAGAGTTGAGAACATAGAAACCCCCAGAGATATTCTTGTTAAGTCAATTTTTTGTTGTTTATGTATTAGTAGAGCATCTTAATGTTTTTATGGCCATATAATCAAACTAAATATCCTTTTGTGTTTCTGCACATACATAGTTTGGTTTCATAGGTATCTTGTGTGCTCTTGTTGTATAGTCCCCATGTACAATTTTCTTTGAATGAAATTTCTTAACTCACCCCCCCCCCCCCCCAAAAGAAAAGAAAGAAAGAAAGAAAGTTGAAACCCTCCATGGTACTTTTCTCCCTTATCAAGCTAAAAAAAACCTCCACCACCAATACAAAAATATATGGAGATAGGGGATTACCTTGGCGTAATCCTCTAGATGATGCAAAATAATTAACAAGCTCAACATTTAAATTGATAGAAAACTTGAGAGTTGAAACACAATTCATCACCCAATTTATAAACTGTAGAGGGAATCTAAAATTCTCCTGAGTGATACAAATGTAAACTCCATCTCACATGATCATACGCCTTCATAAGATCAATGCAACTATTTTGAAATTAGAAGAGATACTGTATAAGGATTAACAAAAGCATCATCTCAAAAAATATTTATTTTTTCAAGACAGACAGTAATGAAAAAAGCTAAAAGACTTTATGGAATCTCAACATAATTGAAGGAGCCAGTGGTCTATCTCAAGATGGAACGTATGTCAGATGGAATTCACCTACAACCAACATCTTATTTTCAGTTGTAATCACAAAATTGAACCACTACAAGCAATTAAACCATTGGACTTTTAGTGCATTGAAATTTGGTGCTTTGGTAATACTTGTTGAGTTGTAGATGAACTGTAAAATGTATTAGGAAAAATTAATTAACATATTAGGAGAATAAAGAAAAGGGTTTGATATATCAGGAGAATTAGTTTAATCCCCAAAATTAAGGGATTTGATTGTGCTTCCAAATATAGAAGTGATTTAGTCTCCCTTTTCTCTTCTTGTAATTTACCATATAATATCATGTACATTGTTGATCTAATATATTAAAAATACATTCTTTCCCCTATCCTATTTCATTTCATGGTATCAAAGCCTCCTTACCATTGCTGGTCATTTTTTCTCCACCATGTCAACCCTTGATACTACTATTTCTAGGAGTTCCAGCCTCTCTGAAGAATCTAATTCTCTCCAAAAAATTGGAAACTCGCAAATATTCAGGTTTCCATTATAGGATCAGTTTTTAAGATCAATTTTTGAGCTCGTTAATTGAGAGAACCCAATAACCTTGTTTATTGGCTCGACTAAGAGAGAATCCAACAATTTCTTTGAACAAAGTTGTTAAATTCTTCAGAGAGAGTAAGCTTACTCTTCTTTATTTATTTCTACCATTTAAATACAGCCCTTTCAAGCAGCAACTACTGACTAACCCAACTGCCTGATTTCTCCCCCTATTTTTACTCTGCATAAATGACATCAAACTCTACTGTAAATACCCTTTACACTTGGCTGCATAATATTCAGCCCCGTTTACATGCAAACAACCCCCAACACATGCTTCACTCTTAACATGCAAATCCCACAATTAGACACACAAAATAAACATACATAAAATAAGAATATATCCACTGACACACATCACATCAACATGTCATACCCACAAATACACACTGGACTTGACACCTAGCCACACATTATTTCAAAAGTAAATAAACAAATTTACACTACATAAGTAAACACACAACACACTGCTCATGACATTACTTCCACCTCAGAAAAGCACATGACCATGCATGCAAAATCAGGCTAGCTAGCAGAAATCATCACAGCATCCCCTAAGAAGCGTCACCAAAATTTCTGGTGTGGATGGTGTTTGGATATTTATGACTTGGGTGAAGGAATAACATGTCCACAATGCAATGGTGGAAGGAGAGGTTGGTAGATATAAAGCAAGATCGGTAGCTAAAATGAATATTGTGAGAATTCCATTATCATTAGCTACTCACTTCAATTGGCAACTCATAATTATAATGTTGAAAACGCATTTTCCCCATGGTGACTTCAATGAAGAAATCTAAGTATCCCATTGGGATTAGAAGAGTTACAAGTAACAAGATGTGCAAATTGAAGAAGGTCCTTACTGGGTTAGAACAGTTCCCCAAAGCATGGTTCGGGAGATTCCCAATGGTCATTAATGAGTTTGGATATGAACAAAGTCAAGGTGACCGTACCCTCTTCCTTAGACATTACGCTATAGGGGAAGTGGCTATTGATTAAGTTTATGTAGATGAAATTGTGGTAATTGGAGATGATGAGAGAGAGTATGAATTAAAGTAGAGACTTGTGAGAGAGTTTGAGACAAGGAAGACTAGGTGTAAGCTTGTCTCGAAGTACTTTCAAGAAAAATTTCAATGATGGAAGATAATACATGATTGATTTATCGGTAGAGACAAAGAAGACTGGGTGTAAGCTCATCTCTACCCATGGATCCAAACCACAAGTTAGGAGAAGCTAAAAGAAGAACCAACCGTTGATAAAAGAATGCATCAAAGGTAAGTTGATAGATTTTTATACCTTCTTTATGATCGGCCAAACATAAACCACTTAGTAAGTGTGATCAATCAATTTATGCACAATCTTAGAGAGCCGTATCTCTAAACTACTTATACTTGAAAGGCATTATATGAATAGGAATTTTGTTCAAAAAAATTGACAATCTTACTCTAGATGCTTACACTGACACCAATTATGCAGATTCTCTAGTGGATTGAAGATCGTTTAGGGTATTATACCTTTCTTGGAGGTAATTTGGTAACACAGAGGAGCAAGAAGCAAAATGTGGAGATAAGGTCATCTATAGAGTCAGAATTCAAAGCCAATACCCAAGAATTATGTAGAGCTACTTTGGTTGAAGATTATTCTAGATGACTAGAAAGTAAAATGGGAAAGTCCCATGACACACTATTGTGACAAGAAGTCAACTATTGATATCGCTCATAATCTTACATATTGTGATAGGACAAAGCATATTGAAATTAATAGACAGTTCATTTATTATTTAAAAGAGAGAGAGAGAGAGGAGGAGAGAGGGAGAGGAAAGTCTAGTGCATATGTCATATGTTCCATCAAAATATCAATAAGCTAATGTTCTGACAAAAAGGTTGAGCAACTTGAGTTTTCATGATCCAGTATCATACCTAGGAATGGAAGACATCTATTCACCAGCTTGAGGGTAAGTGTTAAGATGCAGATGAGCAACAAAATATATAGGAAAATTAATTAATAGATTAGAGAATTAATTAAGGGGTATGATATAGTAGGATGATTAATTTGATATTCGTTAGGTTGTGTTTCCAGTTTTGTAAGTGATTTAGTTTCCCTTTTTCCTCTTGTAATTCACTATATGATACCATGGATATTATTGATTCAATATATGAAGATATACAAATTTTCCCATCTCCTCCCATTTCATTTCACTACTCGGATCAATTTTAATGAATAGATGGCAAGTTGAATACATGCTGGCTGCTTTGCTGACTTATAGACCATGCAGTCTTCACTTGGCACAGAATTCTTCAATAAGCAAAACCTCAAACCAGAAGCTCAAATTATTTTACAAAAGTAAACAATATTTTAATTTTTCCCCCAGTTGCTTTGCTGACTTATAGACCATGCAGTCTCCACTTGACACAGAATTCTTAACTTAGCAAAACCTCAAACCAGAAGCTTGAATAATTTAACTGAAGCAAACAATATTCCAACTGTTTTCTGTAATAAATATTGCCCTGTGGTTCTAGGATTTTCAAACTCAAATGTTCATTAAGCTTTCTAGTTTTGCAATATGCTTACAGCAAATATCTTGTATGACTGATAGACAGTCATATAGCTTCCAAGAAATTGATGAAAGCATTTAGAAATGAGTTATATTGCAGCTCCAGCCCTGATTGAACTATTTAATCACTTGGCACAATAGTTTCATTTCATATAAGAATATGCTAGTGGCTCCAAGTGCAATTTACCTTGTAATTGGAGCAAGATCAATTGAAATGCTAGTGGTAAGTAATTTCATATAAAGCCAAAGAATATCTTACCGAAAATGCCAGCTCCTTTATTTGATTCCGAAATGCAAATTCATCCACAGGATCAACATCCTCAGGCAATGCAATGCATTCCCACCATCTAAAACCATTGCAAGTACCCAAATAAATAAAACAGCACATCAAGGAGAACATTACAGCAACCTCTTATGGGATAGTTCCATGAGACCTTTCATGCCTTAAGGAATATCCATAATTTTTTCCCCTAGATAAACGCCCAACCTTCTTTTTACATTTAGTGTAAAGTTCTTGCATTGTTTGAGCTACAGACACAATCACAGTTGACAAGGTAAATTCTAAACATGTATTTTCAAATATCATTACAGAATAAGATGATTGAGTGTCTTTTTCTCAAATATCAAGATCTAAAATGGTCATGTAAGTTTAAGCACACCTCTTCTCTCCAAGAAGGGATTGGATTCAAGACCTTTTTTTGTGTCCCATTGATATTGGCTTCCACGCCTCCATTAGAAGAGATTGGTCAAAGATCTCCGTAGAATGAGGTGATGCATGCTTCGGTTGTTTACTGCCACAAGTTGCTTTCAGCTTTCTATATCTTAAAATGGTGTAAGAAATAGCCTGAAAAAGGTAAAAGGATGTATCAGTTATTTTACAACCATTCTATTGCATTTTGTACATGAAGATACAATACAACTTTCATAGAGGGTTTAGATGCTAAGAGGATCGAAATACTTTATTAGCTGACTGAAAATTTCAATTGATGATCAAGCAAATATCATGTAATTAAATTTTGAACCCACAGGCTTCATACTTGGGAGGAAATTGAGGCTCAAATTTTAAAATGTAGAAGTTCAACTACTTTTCAGATTGGTACCAACCAACCATAATTGCAATTGAAATTCTTCTCGATATCAAATAATCCAGGAACAGAGCACAAAACTCTTGTTTTCATTTGCATTCCTGCCATAGACAACACTCTAATATAACTAGCAAACCATGACAAGTTTTTACAAAAAAAGAGGATTGTTTGGGCTGAATTGGAATTTAATTTTCTGTTAGAGCTGATTGTCCAATATGACAGTCAAGTCATTGATGGAAGTACCATAAGGAATGTGAAAATATCCAGATATTGCTTTCCCAGAATAAATGGAGATGTTTGTCGTAAAGGAAAAAGAGGCCTCAATATGAATTAAGAAAGAACTATGTTGTCACTGCCATTTTCTTTCATGGGAGAGCAACCTCCATGATTTCCTGTTTAGTTGCTTTATATGAAGCATCCTCATAATGGGCTAATAAATGCATTTGGACACAATTTCTCGAACCACCTCTAGACCATTACTGCAACTGATTCTAAGCAAAATTTTAGTCCAGATACATCTCACTTGTCAAGTGAAATTATCAAGTTACCATTCTTGATATACAAAAGCATACTTAGAATAGAAACAGAAGAATTTTACATAATAGCTATACCTTGGCAGCAAGAAGGAATATATCATTTGTTTCTGCAAAGGCAAAACAAGATGGAATAAATAGGATAATCAAAACAAACACATTAAACAAAAATAACCTAACCCATTATTAGCTTCTTACTGCCACAACCTTACCATTAGCATGTTGTATAAATCTCAGAAGGGCTTGCTTGGAAGATGCTTTAGATCTCTCCCCAATGCAAAGTAAAGAATGTGCTGTCTCCCAATCAGCATCTGCACACAATTCGCTATATAACATTGGCAATTACTAGGTGAAAAGGAGTACATTATTGAAAAGGAAGAAACACACACGCCCAAAAAAAAAAAGAAACAAAGGAAGAGTAGGAACTGAGAAAAACACATCTGAAAATCAGCTTGTGGGTTGGGAGGGGGGGGTTGTGGGTGTGGTGGTGAACCAGCAACCATGGCTGCTCGACATGGCCACACCACCATTATTCTGACCCCCATCCTCTCTCTCTCCTCATAAATGGGATTTCAAAGCCAACAAATTCCCTGGCCACAGAGAATGGTTGGCCCACCCACTAGGTCGACTTGTGTCCATTGGGATTTGTTCGGTCCGTGTGCCAAGCATTAGCTAGTTTGATTTAGGGGGGGAAAGAAAACAAATCACCATGCCATAAACATAAAGAGGAGGAGGAGGAGAAAGAGGAGTATGAAAAGATGGCAGGGGGTTCCAAATTATTATATATCTTGCAGGCCAAAAAAAAATTTTTAATTAGTTGTCTGAGTTTTGTATGCAAAGTTGAAAGTTGTAGTCATTTAGCATTTTTGAAAATGTTTTGGACTTAAATTGCACTTTCAAAAAACGTTGGGACTCAATTGACTAAACCCTAAAAGGTTCAGGATTTCTTGCAGCCTTTTCTTAAAGACTCGTTCTGTTTGTACGGTTGATAATGCAATCCAGAAAATCCAGAAATCATTGCCATTGTAATTGCCAACATTATGGTGCAACATTAGCCTATGTTTTTTTATTTGTTTCTTTCATTTCTACACAAGAAAAAGTCAGTGATACAAGTCTGACAACAAATATGGGGGGAAGCCACCATACCTGCAATAATAAGCTTCTTTACAACCCGCATGACAGGAAACAACTGTTGACAAGGGAAACTTCTCTCTCCAAGGCAGTTTCATTTCCTCATTCATTAAGGAGTTTACAATTTCCTCAGGCAGAGATACTATCTCCCCTTTGCTGCTGGAAGTACATCCACTTAAATCATCATGACTTCTCTTATGTGGCAAGTTTTCACTATCAAATGAGTCAGTTATCTCCTCATGGCATCTGTGATCTGGTGAAAGACCTAAATGTTGAAAAAACAATCTCCTACCAATTTGAAGCTCTATGGACCCAATAAAGCAGAAGCAGTAGCTGCATACTAGACATTCAAGCTGCAAAAAGAAAATTTATTTGCCATCAAATCTATGGTTGGTATAAACTTATATATATATAAAAAAAAAAAAAATCCACTCGGACCATCATTATCAGGATTAACATATTCTATTCCCAACTTTGATGTGCTATATGTGTGCGTTCGTATGGACCCTACCCTCTCATCCTTTAGGGACACAAGGAGAGAGAGAGAGAGAGAGAGAGGGAGAGAACTAATGAAGACCTTATTCGAGGAATGTTGTGAGCCAAAAAGCATTGGGTCTCTAAGAAGGAGCTCCCCTTCTTTATAATTTGCCTCAGCATATACACCTGCATTATAGATTAGATCTTATGATTGGTTACCAGTAGGTGAAAGCAAATGTTGATAACCACCAACAAAAAACTATGTATTGAAAAAATACTCAACCGTATATGCAACCATGATTAGCTGTTACATCCATTATAAGCTAAGGAAAACATGCAATTAGATAAGTCCACATTCCAAGATAACATAACATAATAAGAAAGCTGGTGAGGCCTTTATATATTTTCTCTAATTATAGTATAACCACCGATATTTTACACATCTTTTCTCAATGAAGCATGTGAAGATTGTTATCTTCACTATATTGGCATAGATCCATAAATCAGTCCTTGAGCAAAATTTTTCCGACACAGAGCAAACTAGCATTTAAAGATTACTGAAAATTGCAGAAGCACCCAAGGCTCAGAAGATCCTCACAACATTTGCAACTTATTTCCCAACCATTGCTCAAACTCCTCTAGAAACTGTATGTTTCTCACCTATCATAAAGATAAAGTTTTTGAGATAGGTTGCAATGGCTATTGGAGGTTGATGAGAAACCAATGGAGGTAGAGAGCAGGGTTGAGGTTACTGAGCTGATGAATCTAGTGTATAGGGACATGGGAGTCGATTCTAAAACTTTTTAGCAGGTCTGCAAAGTGTGAGCCTGACTCCCTAGTGGACCCTCGGGGGTTCAACTAGGAGGATACATTAGATGGGGATTCTAGTGATAGTATTTAATTCCTAATTTAGAGCAATGCCTATGTGCCCTCTTCAAATTCTATTTATTCACCTGCCATTACTTTCAAGACCATAAATACAAGCAATGTCATTGCCCACATGAAGTACAAAACAATTATTTACAATCTTTACTTCTCTATTATATCATTTAATACATTCAAAAATAATATGAGTATCGTTGTCTCTAATAGTCACCATGAGTATTTCTTAATTCTTTTTGTAAGGAAAAACAAATGCAAAATAATGCCTACAGTTGAAGGATTGATTGTTTATTTCTTTCATCACCTTAACATGCCAATATTAGAACTGATGGTATGTACTGATGAGTGGTGGAGAGATGGAGAGAGAGTTCAACAGGGAAATGCTTGGTTGGAATCAATAATCCAAGATTCTCTCCATCTATCAAAACTGCCCTTACATCAAGTACATACAAAGTCTTTCTACCCTAAAAGATGTATTTCCTAACCGTTGCTCACGCTCTAGAAATTGTGTATTTATGAAAAATGTTTGGAGATCAATTTCAATGGGTTACTGGAAGGTGATGAGAAGATTATGGAGGTAGAGCGCATATTTGAGGGTAGTGAGCAGCTGGGTTATTCAAGGGTGATGAGAAGCTTATGGAGGTAGACAGCAGGTCTAAGGGTACCGAACTGATGAGTCTAGATTGGGACATGGGTGTCGATTCTTATACTTTTTACCAGAAGCTATGGACTTCATAAAAGTGTGAAACTAATTTCCTAGTGGACCGTTAGAAAATTCGACAGGAGGATGCATCTGAGGGTGATTTTAGTGACAATAATGATGTTAGGCGGGCCCACAGTTTAAATGAAGTACTATTTTAGTCCAAACCAAAACTTACTTCACTTGGTTCCCCTTCTCCAATTGTCTGTTAACTAGAAATTAAACCTGGAATTACATCCAGGAATAAAATGCTGAGAATCCCCATTATCTTCCTATACTAGCTTCTTAAGGAGCGCAAGAAACCTAAATTTACATGCTCGAACTCTTTTAGTATTCACTTCTGTGTATGCAATATTGTAGACACTAGAACATGTCCCAAAAAAACGCTAGTGCCTTTGGGGTGAAAAAGGAAGAGGAAGAAAGAAAGACGATGTGGATGGGTATTTTTTTTTGGGGTTGGGGGGGGGGGGGTTGGTGGGGAGTGGTGAGAGAAAGGGACTTAGATGGGGGAAACGTTTGGTTAGATTTGGAACCTTTGATTATTGATTCTCACTATCCAACAATCTCATATTTTTTCCTTCCATCAAAACCACTCTCATATCAATTACATACCCTCTATCCCAACATGTATAAAAGCATGTACTTGGCAGAGATGTGGATTCAAACATTCATTTATATACATGGAATCTTTTATTGTTTTACCTTACCAACACTAGCATGAACCGTTTTTTTTTGGGTAAAATGTCAGATTTTTCAATTCATTATAAAAGGTAGACACAAAATTGGGGAGCACCCACTGTACAAAAACTCAATAGAACTCACTAGAAATCTAAAATCTAGAGCAAAACACTTGACAAAGACAAAAGAATGCTTAAATCGAGATCTTGGCAATACAAGATCAAGAGAACTATCACTAGCAAAGAAACAAAAGAGAGTGGAACGAGTAACATCAGCTGATGGGCAAGAACTAGGCCCAAGACATTTTTTGTTTGTTTCTCTCCAAACATAGTACATCACAAAACCAGTCACAAGCTTCCAAGCTGGAGATAACTGAGGGCTAATAGAGTTGAAAAGCTCAGGAATATGATTAGGGTCGCAACATAGCAAACCCAGGTTCAGTAGCACTCTACCTTCTCCAAATATCAAGGACAAAGGAGCATTTTAAGAAAAAATGAGACTGAGATTCCTCTTCCCCATTGCATAGGAACCAGCTGTTTAGAGAAGAAACTCCCCATTGCACCAGCTTCAAGAGTGATGAGCTTTTATTGTGTCACAAGCCATAAAAAGAAAGCATGTCTGAGCGCACGCTTCCTGAACCAAACAAACTGACAACAAGCCACACGGCTTCTTTGCTGTCTAAGAGATGCATAAGCTCTACTAGTTGGCCTATCCTTCCAGACATCACTGGCATGAACTTAAACCTTTCAAATACTCACAATTGCAATACTCTTGCAAACAAACTACAGGCATGATCAAATATATTTTCACACAAACCTAATCAAACAGCTACAGTACATTTACATTCAATCCAAGCTTGAGTCTAGTTCGTGAAAAGTAGTAGAATCAAACAATAGCATCAATTATTTATCCTTATAAAAAGGAGGGGGCTGGGGGGTTCGTACTGAAAGAAAACTACCTTTACCAAATTGCGAATCTTGTTTGACTTTAAGTCCATTACACTTGCGCGACTCAAGAAGCTGCTCATAGTACTCCTTCTCAAAGCAAAAATATCCAAACAATTAAAGAAAGAAATAAGTACAAAAAAAAAAAAAAAAACGATTCAACATGGTTCTAAAGTAGATTAGGATACGGCAACACGAATTGCTCGTTCTAATTTTTGAGGATAGTGCATGAAATGAAATGTGAGTAGTGATCTGTAAAACCTGGACTTGGTGAGGAGGTGGAGACTGGAGAAGAGCGGAGATTTCAGCAGCGAAGCGTTCGTCGATAGGGCAAACCACTGGTTTCGACATTTTCCGAATGGCAAAACTCCAAAGCAACAGAGAAAATCAGCCACACTCGCACTGGTCTTAATAGCAACTGCTTAAATAAGACCGTCGTGCTGTCTACAAGCGGCGGCTCATGGCGCTCTTATAAAATTCGGAGATATATATGCAAATTAAAAATGATACAGTAACTTAGTTCAAAGTTTTCTTTTTTGGTTGGGAATATTTTATTTTTGAGAAAAGATATTATCCATAAGAAAAGGAAAAAAAATGTTATCGAAAAACAAAAGGAAAAAAAAAAGAAAAGGAAAATATGAATTTAACCCATAAACGATTACCCACTTTACTTCAAAAATCTTAAGTTTTTATAAATCCTTTTTTAAGATTTATAGAAAAGTCTTATACCTATTTACATCTTATTCCATCAAATAGGTTTCGAATAGATAATGAGTGAGTAGCTAATCTTATACCTATTTACATCTTATTCCATCAAATAGGTTTCGAATAGATAATGAGTGAGTAGCTAATCTTATACCTATTTACATCTTATTCCATCAAATAGGTTTCGAATAGATAATGAAGATCATATAATAAGTAACAATAGTTTTTAGGAACTAGCTCCCATGTAGTAATGATATGATAAGATATGAATATGAAGTCAGCGTATGTTGTCTTATGTTGGAATTTATACTCTAAAATATATAAGATATAAATTTTATGATATCTTATAATAACAATTAAATAATATTAATAAATACTTAATCCATACTATTTCTTTTTTTCTATCTTTTATAAAATAATAATAAAAACCTAACTCATAATAAAACTCAAAGAATATAAATTGCATGTATCTACTATCTAGTTCTCCTCTCTTCTTCTGCTTCTTCTTCTTCTTTTTCTTTTTTATTTTGGTAAAAACCTCTCTCTTCTTCCATTGTCTTTTTATTTCTCCCTCCTTCCTCATTTATTAACTCTAGTATAGCAAGGTTTTAAAAATATTCGAGTTCTCAACTTATCATCAATATATTGTATTGGAATTTATTTGCACATGATTTTTATATTCTACGTATAACAATATCAGGCTTGATAAAATTTTTATTTTAATTATTTGAAGGAAAAAAAACAAAAGAAATTTGAACATAACGCAACTGAAGATTTGAACATTTCTAGCTGTAAAAATATTATTTATTTCACCTAGAAAATTTTTATATTTTCTCAATTTAAAATGCGATTGCAACCCATACAAATTATTACCTACAAGTCTAGTAATTGTGTAATTATAATTTTGATACCGATAATGAGTCTAACAAAAAGTTTTGAAGTAAGATAAAGAAAAAAAAATATAAGTTTCACAAAATACCATATACCCTATAGAATTTGTAAGTTTTAGGGTACAGAGTGGTTCTAATATGCAACAGAATAGGCTCCGAGTACAAAAATTTAAGGACTTATACTTAGAGAGTAGGGTATAGATAAGGCTTCATACCTTACCTATCCTTTATGTGGTCATTCTTAGCGTTAATATATGTCAACTTCTAATAAGTGGACAATAATTAATTTAATCAAATAATATTATTAAATATATTTTAATTGAATCATATAATAAAAATTAGAAAAATTATAATATGTGTTTAGATGTTTTCATAAATAAATGAGCTATGTTTTTCTTTTTGATAGACACATGACTTATGATTTATATGAATATCTCTTAACATTAACTGGGAATGCTTTTGATTAGCTATTTATTAATTAATTTCGGTTTAAAAATAAATGACCTTAGGAGTGTAGTTTGGAGCTCAATTTTTTTCTGTAGGATGCTCATGTGATATAGAACAGTGCTATGAAGCCATTTTTTTAAAAATAATTTTTGAAATTTTTAAGTTAATTTTAGCCCTAAAATGATGGAAAAATTGGGTAATTTAGAGTTAATTAGGTGATTAGGATATTAATTACTGATTTAGATAGTAATTAGATGTTTAAGGATGTTAATTTCTGATGTGGAAACTTAATCCTAGTCTATGGAGTGTTAAGTGTAAGTAATGAAGGTGTTATGTGGTAAATGTAGAAAATTAGGAATATGTAGAATTGAAAATTAATAAATATGGAAAAATTAGGTTTAATTAGATAATAAAATAATGAAAATCAGAACATAACAAGTCTGAAACAAAATTCAATTTTAGGTAATTATATGAAAAATGTAAAAATTTCTCACAACATAAGTAAATTCGGTACACTAATACGGATTTAAGTGTACTGGATGGAATAAAATGCTGACTAGGGGTAGTGATCGTATTTAGGATATCTGAAAATAATGTGGTTAGTTTCACATTGTGAGTTGAAATAAATTTCTAGGATCCAGGTATAAAACAGTACCTAGAAATCGAACTAGAATTTAATTTAGAAATCGATGCGAAACCCGAACCTAAACCCAAACCTAGAATAATTATAAAGGACTTAAGACTTAAATAATTAGGTATATTAAACCCTAAACAACACATAACAATAAGCGTTATAGGATAAGATGAACCTATAATAGTTATATGAAAAGCTGAAACCACGTTTGTGTTATAGGGATGATCGGCGATGGCCTGAGCAAATCGGACCTCGAGTGAGTGAGCGAGGAGTCGAGGTAAGTTGAGATTAATACGATGCTGTATTTTGGAGGCTTAAGATTATGCTTGGTTGTGCTTGTTAGATAGTTGAATGTGTGCATGTGCTTGATTATGGGTGATGCTATGATTTTGTTTGTTGTTCTGGCATATAC
Organism: Lumnitzera littorea; assembly: GCA_024138015.1. Classification (NCBI taxonomy): domain Eukaryota; kingdom Viridiplantae; phylum Streptophyta; class Magnoliopsida; order Myrtales; family Combretaceae; genus Lumnitzera; species Lumnitzera littorea. The sequence goes on from JAMXBB010000002.1 coordinate 14,553,303, forward strand.
TGTATGATTTGTATGAAAGGATTGATCACCCTAAACTGGACTTAATCAAATAACCGACCAGTAATCATAATCGAACATGCATGGCAACCCGTTAGGAGAATTTAGGACTCTCCGGCCAAATACCGACCCCTTTGGAAGGGATAGCGCAAGATTGCAAAATGGTCCCTTCTTCATCCTCAGTCGAACTAAGTGACAGGAGAGGAGGTCGCGGCGGGGGTGAAGACAGTGGTTTGAAGGTAGTCACGGGAGAAGCAAGGTCTCCATTACACAAGCCTGGGTTTGGTCGTGAGCTGTTGCATTAACGGCAACTCCTCAACCTGGATTAGAACGGGCGCAATTTCTCTAATCTCACGGCGGGCCGGACAACGTCGTGCGATGGCATTTGCTTGCACATGCATTGCACCTAATAAGTGATTGAAAACCTTGTTGTATGTATGGTATAATTTTAAGTCCTTCATCCTAACTTACTGAACTGTGGTTGCTCACATCCCTATAGACATCGTGCAGGTGCTGGCTAAGAAGCGACAACAACTACTCTGAAGCTAGCAACTGCTGGATCCTGGGGAGTAAGGAAAAATATTGAAGAATAAAACTATATTTTTAAGATTTAAGTTTTTACTTTAGAACTGTTCATTTTGGATAATGTAACAACTAGGAAATATATTATGGAGAAATATTGTAAACCTTAATTGCAATAACTGTATTATAATCTATATATATATTTTCTCACTTTCTTAGATAAATGATTTATTTAAATTACAAACTATTTCCTTCAAAGCGGGTTTGTCGTGGACGCCTTGTGTAGATCAGGTCTAAGATAGCAGTTGTAAGGCCAACTTCTATCTTAGGATGGTTTACACGGCGAAGGCTGTTACGACTCTGCCGCTTCGGGGTGTGACAGTTAGAACCTAGCTCAACCAGTTCGAGATAGAAGAGTTAATGGACGAATAAGGTAAAGGATAGACCTGAGAGAGCTTGATGAGGAGGAAGAAGAGTGTTTTGAAGAGGAGCATGTACGAGTCCCAGAACATTCAACCATGTGAAATTTTGGATTTCGAGCTTCAATAGGTCTGCGAATGCTAATGAGTATTTAGATTGGGAAGAGAAGGTGAAGCGTGTGTTTGATTACTATCAATATGAATATTATGAGAAAGCGAAGACTGCTGCTGTTGAACTCTCTGGATATGCTGCTATGTGGTGAAAGAATTTTTAGGTTATGAGAAGAAGAGAGGGGTATCGAGAGATTAACACCTAGCCCGAGATAAAGATAGTGCTTAGAAACAGATTTATGCCGGAAACGTATCTCCAAGATACTTTCACTTAGCTTTAGGAGTTGAGATAAGGAGGCCGATTTGTTGATAAGTATGTTCAAGAATTCCAAATGCTTATGATAAGATGCGAAGTAGAGGAACCACCAGCCTGAACAGTCTTAAGGTTTATTACTAGATTGAGAGGAGACATCCAAGACATTATGGAGCTCAACGATTTTACACAATAGATGAAGCTGTTAGAATTGCCCAGCGAGTAGAGAGGCAAAGAAGGAGCCAAGTAACAACCAGAATGCTAACTAGCTAACCAGGACAGGTAAGTCACCAAGCTCAGTCTAGTATTGAACCAAGCAGAAGAGTTGATGTCAAAATCGAGCAGAAGAGTTGATGTCAAAGCTGAGCAGAAAGGCCGACCTAAAGATGTAGTGCCGACCTGAATATATGAGAAGGGGCAAGGGTCTGATAGGAAAATTAGCCAGATCAAGTGCTTCAAGTGTCAAGGGTTCAGATATATGTCTGCTTAGTGCCCGAACTAAAGGACGATGGTCATTAAGGGAAACATCTCGAAAGTAGAAGTAGAGCGTACAAATGAGGACCTCGAAGAGGAGGAGGTTCCTACCGAGAAAGAACTGATTAAAGAGGATGTGTTTCCCGAAGACTTAGACCAGTTACTCATGGTTGTTCGACACACTATGAACGTGGAACCTTTACGAGAGGAAGAGCAGAGAGAGAACTTGTTTCATACCACCTGCAAGGTGAATTATCGAATGTGTGCTCTCATTATGAATAGTGGAAGTTACACTAATGTGGTATCGACCGATCTTTTTTCAAAACTGAAGCTGCCAACTGTTACACATCATAGGCCGTACAAGTTGCACTAGTTGAGTGAGAAAGAAGCATTACATGTTACTTGGAAAATACTATTACCAATCACTATAGGGAATTACTCTGACCAAATCCTCCGCGACGTGCTGCCTATGTACGCTTCCTACGTGTTGCTAGGTAAGCCGTGGTTGTTTGATAGGAGAGTTATACATGACAGCTACAGGAATACGTATATGTTGGAAAGGATGACCGAAAGATTATGCTGAATCTGATGCTACAGAGAAAAGTTCACAAGTTTCAAATGAAACTCATTCGCGGATCGAAGAAAGCTCTGGTGATGAGTAAAGCTAAGCTCCGATAAGCCATCAATACTGACTAGCCGACCTGTTTGTTAGTCAGGCGACTATTAGAAATAAAGGAGCGGGGTGAGCTTCCCTAAGAAATCAAGGGGTTGCTAAATGACTATGCCAACCTATTCCCAAAACCGTTACTTGAAGGATTACCCCCAACTCAAGACATAAAGCACTGCATTGACTTAGTACCCGGCGCTGCATTACTGAATAAGCCAGCTTATCGAATGAATCCCGAGTAGGCTTCTAAACTACAACATCAAGTCAATGAGTTATGAAGAGAGGTTATGTTAGAGAGAGTCTTAACCCTCGTGCCGTGCCTGCATTTCTAGTACCAAAGAAGGATGGAACCTGGTGGATGTGTGTTCATAGCCGAGCCGTGAATAAAGTCATGATCAAATACAGGTATCCGATCCTGAGGTTAGAAGACATATTGGATGAACCGAATGGAGCCAAGATTTTCAATAAGATTGATCTTAAGTCTGGCTACCATTAAATCTACATGAGGTCAGGAGACGAGTGGAAGATTGCGTTTAAGACTCAACATGGACTTTACGAGTGGATGGTCATGCCCTTCAGCTTGTCCAATGCCTCAAGCACTTTCATGAGGCATATGAACTATGTGCTGAGACATCTTATTAGGAAGTATGTTGTGGTGTACTTTGACGACATCTTGGTCTATAGTGCTAACATGCTAAGTCACATTAAACATCTCAAAGTAGTCTTAGATATCCTTCGTGCCGAGAGACTATTTGGCAACTTGAAGAAATGTTGCTTCTGCCAGGAGGAAATAGTATTCTTAGGGTATATAGTCAATGGAAGAGGCTTGTGAGTTGATGACGAGAAGATTAAAGCAATTGTCGAGTGGCCAACTCCTACTACTTGTGCCGACGTAAGAAGTTTTCACGGACTGGCTTCATTTTACAGAAGGTTTATCAGGAACTTTAGCACCATCACCACACTAGTTACCAAGCTAATAAAGAAAAACACCGACTTCCGGTAGGGAGAAAGGGAGAAGAGGAGCTTTGCTAACATAAAAGAAAGGTTCACCTCCGCTTCGATGTTAATACTACTTAACTTCGACAAAATTTTTGAGCTGGAATGCAACGTATTAGGTGTTGGAATAGGCGTTGTCCTGATGCAGAAAGGCCGACCAATTGCCTTCCACAGTGAGAAGCTCCGAGGACCACAACTGAACTACTCCGTGTATGATAAGGAACTTTTAGCACTGATCTGAGCAATGCAAGTGTGGTAATATTACTTACTACTAAGAGAATTTATCATAAATACTGACCATGAATCGCCAAGATACCTTCGAAGTCAAACCAAGTTGTCAAAGTGGCAAGCAAGATAGGTTGAATTCCTTGAAGGGTTCAATTTAGTGATAAAGTACAAGTAAAGAAAGAGCAACGTAGTTGTAGATGCTCTTTAAAGGAGGCATGCGCTCTTATCGAAACTACAAATCAGGTTGTTTAGTTTTGTACGTATCAAAGAACAGTACTCCGGGGATTCACACTTTGAACCAATAATTTCGCAATGTGTAGAAGGGAGGACAGTGGACAAGTATTATATGGAGGATGGCAATCTATTCTGAGGAGGGAGATTGTACGTGCCGACTTGTTCCCTATTGGAATTATTTATTGAGGAAGCCCACAACGAAGGGCTCTCCGGACACTTTGGAGAAAGGAGGACCTATGAACTATTGAATGGTTGATTCTTTTGGCCAAAGATGCAAAGACATGTGCATCGAGTTGTGGAAAGCTGTGTAGTGTGCAAAAAGGCCAAGTGCCAAGCCAAACAAGGAAAAATAATGCCCCTACCTGTTTTAACGAAGCTGTGGACTGAACTAAGTATGGACTTTGTTCTCAGACTGCTCCGAACTGCCCGAGGCAAAGATTCTGTAATGGTCATCGTAGATCGGTTCAATAAGATGGCACGCTTCGTGCCTTGCACCAAAACTAATGATGCTTCGGCTATTGCTTCTCTTTTCTTACAAGAGATTGTGCGGATATACAGTGTGCTGAGGAGTGTAGTCTCTGACAGGGACCTAAAGTTCTTAAGCTATTTCTAGAGGACTCTATGGCGTCGACTGAAAACCAAATTACTTTTTAGTACCTTATGTCACCCCCAAACTGACGGCCAAACAGATGTAGTTAATTATACTTTTGGGTCACTGCTTTGAGCTGCAGTAGGAAGAACTTAGCTGATTGGAATATTTGCCTGCCAGTAGTCAAATTCGCTTATAACCGAACCGTACATGATACCATTAAGCAAACTCCCTTTAAGGTTGTCTATGGATTCAATCCCGAGTTACCCCTCGACCATGCCCCTGTACCAGCACCTGCGCAAGAGGACCTTAACGCCTTGGCCAAAGCACAATCTCTTCAGTACATCGATGACAAGGTCACTCGGCTTATCGATCAAGTTGCCAGAAGAATGCAAGAAAGGACCAAGGGTAGGTTGGCTAAATAATTTTAGCTGGGAGACTTGGTATGACTACACCTCAACAAGGAATGGTTCTCGAATAAGAGGAAAACAAATTATTTGTAAGAGCAGAAGGGCCTTTCAAAATCCTCTAGAAAATCAGTGATAACGCCTACAGGTTGGAACTGCCTGAAGACTATGGGGTTTTTGATGCCTTCAACATTGTCAACCTCAATTCATATCACCCTAACAGAGAACTGAACGAACACCATTCGGATTTGATCCCAAATCTAAAACAACCGAGAGGGAGTGATGGGAATTAAGTTATGGGACCTCTAACCCACAGCCGAGCTAAAGGACTAGAGGGGTTGGCATGACGAATCTTTATGTTCCAACCAACTCCTACCAAGGTCGAATACTTACTTGCTGAGTCACCTTTAATGCCATGTTGAATGACTGCCCTTTATTCTGTGTTATGCCGAGTTGATGACTACTCTAATGTCGAGCTGACTGATTACTTGGCATCATCCTTGTCGAGAGGCCAAGAAACAGAGAATCCAGACTGATTAGGCTATTCTTATTAGGACAAGCCCACCCGTCCGTATTTTTTGTCCGCATTCCCTAACAACCTTACCAATGCAGCATCACCACGTGTATAATATCATATGGAGAATTTGCAGCACCAATGATTGATTTCCTTGTATATTCATTTTTATCCTCTTGTATCATGTACATTGCTTCTTTAGGAAATGTCCTTATTATCTTTTCCCTTTTGGGCAAGTTACCTTAACTCATCAGTATAAATACCTTTATACTTGTAGTTATAAGAGGAGAGATTACCTTCAATACACTCGAGTACTTTCTCCCTTGTGTAAATACTATTTGTTTACTCTTGGCATCACTCTTATCTTTTCCCTTAAGTAAGGTTAGGTAGCAAATAATCTCACTAGACCAATTCGTGCGTCATATTGAATTATGCCGTAAGTTCTCGGAAGTTTTTTTAGTGTGTCATATTCTCTGGAACTGGTCGTGGGTTTTTGCTTACTGTTCCATTCGTCTTTATTACTTTTTTCGTACCTTTTCCCATTAACCCTTTTTCGAGCTTTCTACAAGTTTGGACTCATCTAGCAATCAGCCTTATTTGTTCTTGGTCATAGTTCACACTAGCTTTCACTTGAAGTTCCTATAAAAACGTGCAATTGCTTCTTTGGTACCCATGTGAGTTTGGGTTCTTTGTGATTAATAGTAATGATATATCCTTATCATTTTGGAACCCAAACCATCTTGTCTTTATGATTTAAATTGGTATTACGATGCATTACATACGTATGTGCAATATAGCCTTATCTACCACAATAGTTACAAATCTTAGTTGTTTCTTTTACGAAGTAACTTTTATAAGACTTATAAATATATTTCCTACTATAGCCAACTCTGTTTTTGTTCAATACTTGCCTTTGAGAGCCAATGAGCTTGTCTAAATTTTTTTTTTTTTCCATTCACGAACTTGACTATAGTTTGCTTTGAATCTAGGCTAGATTTCAAGATAGCATTTTCAATTTGAAGCTTTCATAACCTATCTATTATAATATTTTCACTTTTCATGCTTTCAACTTTTGCTTCAAGAGAATTACGCTTCTCTTTTAATTAATCATTTTTGTTAGTTAAATCCTTGTTCTTAAGATTCAATTTTTTATTATTTCTATTTAATTTATCAACTTCTAATCTTAAGTACTTATTGTCCTCCTCTAAACTTTTTTTTGCATCATTCACTTTATTGTATTCATTTATAAACACATCAAATTCATTTCCTATTTCAATCATCGTTTATTTCATCATCTTATTTTTTTTTTAACCTTAATAAATTCCTTAAACAACTCATCATACATATTTTTGAGCTTATAAAATGAAGAGTCATTTGAAGTAGAGCATACCTCGTTATCCATTGCCATAAAGCACATTTCTCCCTTCAAGTTACTTGAATTGTTATCACTCCAAGTTACTATCATAACCTTTTTCCTTGCTCCTTTCTCGGCTTTCTTAAGATTCGAGCAATATTGTTGAATGTAACCTGATTTTTGGCAATTATAGCATTTGATTACTTCCTTCTTCTCTTTTCTTGACCAAGATATGTTTTTATCCTTGTCTTTTGCTAATTTTCTATTGAACTTTATGATTTTTTTTTTTAAATTTCTTATGATTGTAGCCACATCATCATCGTCCTTACTTTCATCACTACTTAAGCTATCTTCGATTGCCTTCAAAGCAATTCTTTTCTTTTTGCACTCTTCTCCTTGCCTCTTAATCATCTCATGAGTCTTAAGAGTTCCAAGAAGTTACTCCTTTGATATTATGTTGAAATCATGAGCTTCCTTAATTACGGTTCTCTTGGCTTCCTAATCTTCGGTAAAGACTTGAGGATTTTGGAATTGATTTCAAGATTAATAAATGATTTGCCAAGAACATTTAAAGGATTGATTATGTGGATGAACCTATTATACATCTCATCAATTGTTTCGTTAGGATCCATTTTAAAATTTTCAAAATGGCCACAAAGCAAGCTTATCTTTGTGTCCTTAACACGATTAGTTCCTTCATATGTGCTTTTTAACTCTTCCTAAGTTTCTTTAGCACTTTTGCATGTATAAACTTTATTAAAGTCATGTTCATTGATGGCATAATGCAAGATATTCATAACTATTTCATTTAAATCAAGTAATTTTCAATCATTTTCGATATAATTGCTTTCTTTCTTAGTTTCTACCTTAATTGGCCCTTTATCAACTACTTATCACAACAATCTATTTTATGCTTTTAAGAATATGATCATTCAACACTTCTAATAGGGATAATTTCCACTAGTAAGAAGTGGTGGCTTATTTGTAGCTTAACCCTCCATGATCTTTACTCTAACTCTGATACTAAATGAAATACTACATTAGGAACTGAAGAGGAGGGGAGAATTGAGTTTAATGACTAATTTTTACTTTGACAACAAATCTTTAACCTAATCGACAAATAAATGCAATATGGAAATATTTAAGAAACAATTAGACTGCAAAAATATAAAGAGAAAGAGATAGAGATAGAGAAGTCAAGCCCAAAATATTAACGTAGAGTTTGGATTGCTTCTTACATTCCACGATCACCTAATGCTTCAATCGAGGTCTTTACATAATTTTATTGATGATAATCTCAAAGACACAAGTACCTATACCCAATGTCCATCACAAATTATCTCAAAATCACAACAACACTTAATCACATAGTATAGCGCTCTCTTTTGAGTAAAAATTGCAGATATAAAGCTTAGCACTATACTAGGTTTCACAATAAGATTACAAAAAATAAGCACAAGACAATTGGAATGAAATACAAGTTGATAAGAGGAATAATTATAGGAATATAACTCAATTTCTTGTCCTTCGATTACCCAACAATTTGTATTTATAGCTTCTTAAGAAAATCCAACAGTTGGTCTACTTCTCTCTTCATTTAATCCTCTGTAATGACTCTTTTCTATGTATACTAACCAAACGGTTCAAGTACAACTAATCGAACAGTCCATTCAAATGGGTCATCATTCAGACAGTCTTTAAGTTATCAGTCGCATAGTCCAACATAACTCATTGACCTACAGCAACCAGCCAAATAGTCTAAGGACAACTAGCTGTATAGTCTAACACTTACCACTGTTCTGTAGCAACCAGCCAAATAGTTCAGGGACAACCAATCACACAGTCCATACTTACCACTGATCTGCAGCAACTAGCTGGACGGTCCAAGGACAACTAGTCGCACAATCTATCACTTACTACTAATCTACAGTAACTAGTTGAATGGTTCACACCAAAACAGTTGAACAACACACACTAAGATACAATAAATAGTTCTATTCCCTTTTACTTTTTTCAAGAATTTCAAACTTAATCTAATTAAGTTATATTACAAAGATGTCATGCAAAATATAGTGTTATAAAGATAATTCAAGTCCTTTATCAAATTAATCATGTTTTTATAAGATTTATAAAGAGGTTCATAATCAATGATTAATGTAACATAATTTGAATGGTTTTGTTCTCATCAAAATCACACATAAAAACCAATTGGTTCAACACTTGACTCATCTCCCGAACACTTTCTAAATGGTCATCTATATAACTCCTTTTGAACATCTTGCTTCATTTTGATTTCATCATCACTTATCACATAAGTATAAAAGGACTCTTGTTTCTCCATAAATCACCATCTGATTTTCTGCATGGTTGAAAGATACCTTTTTGGCATGTTTGTTAAGGTAGCTATGGTTAGAGTCATGCAAGTGATGTGGATTACATGAGTCGGCCTGTTTAACTCAAAAAAAAAAAAAAAATAGCTAATTGCACTTAAAAATCTTGATTCATTGAAATATGGGCTTTTTAGCTTACTTTGCTTAACCTACAGTTCAAAGTAGGTCAATCTATTTATGGACCGATTGGCCCATTAACTTGCAAAAAAAAAAAATAATAACAATAAAGAAAAAAATAAATAAATAACACATTCTTTGGTCTTCATGTTAGATATTTCCCTAAAGAAAAAAATAGATCATAAAAAATCAAAACTAGATCATGTTCAAATTATAATATATTGTTAATAGCCTTATAACCTAATAGCATAGATATTAGTCTTTCAGTGGAATAACCAGGTTTAAATCTTCCTTTCCTTGCTGTAATTGAAAAAAAAAATATTATAGTATATTGAGAATAAGTAGTTTATACTAAAATAGCAATTCTCATTTATTCAGTTGTTATAGGTTTAACAAAGAAACAAAATATTATACTTTCCATTTAAATAAATAAATATATAAAAATATGAAATATTTTCTTTTAACATTTGAATAAGTTATTTATGCAATGATTAACATTTTCCATTTTAATATTGAAAGTCATCAATAATCTAATTTACTTCTAGAAAGATATGGGATGTCAATTATAATCGCAACTTATTTTTCATCAATTACTTACCTTTTATATTATGATAAGAAAAATCGTAATTGTTAATTGTCATTTGGTCATGTAGATTGAAAAAGTCGAAAGCAAAAAAATTAGTTTTATATGCATATAATTGTTGTGTAAAGGGGGTTAAGTGGATTGTAAAGATATTTTTGAATAAGTTGGCTCGTTTAACCCATCAATTTACAATAAAATAGGTTAAGCTGAAAATTTCAACCGCATATTAAGTAAGCTAAAGTAAAGTTAGCCTGTTTAACCTACGAGTCAATTCCAGGTAAGTGAGTTGGTAAACTTAACCAACTTGTACATGGGCTCCCACAAGCTGTCCGTGGTGATGTTTAAAAGCAGCCAAATCTGATCCATTTGTGTAAGACTAGATCAAAAGGAACGACTTTTTTGGAAGTGGGAGCCCTATGAATTCGATGTTGTTATTGGTTTGTTTTAGTTTTGCGCGTGTGGAAAAATAGAACCGAAGATAAGTTCCTGGTGTTAATGAGTTGGGTCTACAAAGAAAGTGGATTCGATCCTGGACATTTTTGCTGAAAACTGAATGTGTAATCTCGTTTGTCATACTCAACCATATGTGTCAACGTATTTAGATTTTTTTTTTTTTTTGCCAAAGAAGAACAGACTTTATTCAATCATAAATTAGCTTGAAGGCAAAAAAGAGCAGTAAAGAATAAAAGATCAGGGGGGGAAAAATGACATCCCTCCAAGATAAGCACACCCCCTTTCGACTTGGGAGGCCAACCGTTCAGCACAAGAGTTGGCATCTCTCCTAGAGGGGGGAAAATGACAAGAAGCAAAGTAAGACGATAAATGAAAGATATCCTAAAATATAAAACGATCTCTCCAAGGAACAGGAGACTTCTTAGAAATGCTATGGAAGACTGGCAAGTTGTCTATCTCAACAACAATATTTTTACGTCGAGCTCCTTCGCTAGTTAGATACCCTCTCTCACTGCGTGAGCTTCTGCCGATTCAACACTAAGCAGGCGGACTGTCTTGATGCCGCAAAGATCGTGCGCCCATTATGATCACATCCTATGATTCCCAAACCTGCAATATCTCTTTATGAGTCCCAAGAAGCATCACAATTAATTTTCAAAACTCCCTCTACAGGAGCTTTCCAGCGAGAAGGGCCACTATCTGGATTTACTTCAACTTGGTTGCTGTCCAAAATTCTAACTCCATGCGCTCCTAACAAAGCTTGAATCCTTGTGATAATAGTGGATGGGTTTGGTTGAATTTTCTCGAAAACACTCTCATTCCGCTGCTTCTAGATAAACCAGAAAGATAGAAAGAGCTTACATAACATCTCTCTCCAATCCTCGTGTTGCTCTAAAATCAACTCCATGACCTAACTTGCAAAGCTACATACTTACCAATCTTCAATCCTAACTCCTAGACAGCAAAACCATATACTCCTTGTCCAGTCACGTTCCAGAAGCAAGTGCCCAATAGATTCAATTTTATCACAAAAAGAACGTTCAGGAGTTGTCTACACTTTCTACAAAATAAGTTACCATTACAAGCCAAAGCACTGTGACAAACTCGCCAAATAAAATGTTTGATTTTTGGAGGGATCTTCATGGACCAAATTACTTTCCATAGGGCACTCAAGCTAGAAGAGGTCGACACATTTGTAGATTCCAGTCCTTCAGCTAGCTCCTTCCACTTTCTATATGCACTTCTTACTGAGAAAGAGCCACCCTTTTCACAAGGCCATACAGGCATATCATTTCTAGGGTTGCTAGGTAAAGCAGTCCTCTGAATCAATGATTAATCCCTATTCGAAACACAGTCTTCCACCGGCCATAAGTCCCAAACTCTGGACTTGGAAATCAGATCTCTGACATGAAGTTTAGCATTAACTTCCACTTCATCTTTCAGCTGCAATTTCAAATTTGAAGCATCTGGCACCCATCAATCCTCCTAGACTTTAATGTCAACACCATTTCCCACCTGCTAACAACTCAACCTATCTATCATATCTCTTGCATTTAGCAAACTCTGCCAACACCATGATGGTCTACAACCTCTTGGAGCTTGGAAAAAATGATTGTTTGGAAAGTATATAGTTTTAATCACTCTTGCCCAGAGGGCATTAGGTTGATTCACAAGTCTCTATACCATCTTCCCTAACATTGCCAAATTAAAGTACTCTGAATCTTTGAAGCCCAACCCACCAATCCCCTACGATTTAGTCAGCACATCCCAAATCTTCTAATGAATCTTTTTAGAGTTAACATCCCAGCCCACTAAAATCTTGAAGTCAAACTGGTTACCTCTTTATACCATGATTTGGGGAGTTTAAAAACACTCATTGCAAAATTTGGTATAGCATAACATCTCGCTTTGATGAAGACTTGTGTAGTTTTCCTGTAATCAAGGAAGAAGAAATATTGTTATAATTAGTATAGGAAATGGAACAAATCGCAAATATGTATTCCATTTACCATTCCTTACCTGATCACCCCACACTAATTCAAATCTATGTGATGGCTGCAAGTAAAGTAGCGACCTATCTGCTAGTCCTAAATCCATCTTCTCCTTTAAGTACAAAAGAGGAAAGAAAATCTATAAGCTTATTAGAAAACTCATATGATAAAAACAAAAAGTAAAAAAAAAACTACTTCTTAAATACATTACCATATATATAATCAATAAATATTATCACAGGTTTTTTCACATTCAATAAGTGAACTACCGATAGATCCATTTGATGTTGGTTGTCTTTCTTGCTGTGGACATCTTCTCCTATTATGTTCATCTCTACTGCATAGTTTACAGGTATAAGTTAACGGTCCCTCCCGGATGTCCATCTCATTTTGAAATCGTTTCTCCTGTAGCTTACCTGAATTCCTAACCCCATTTGATGTTGTAACTGGATGCCATACAGGAATATCAAGATATGACTAACTAGACTTAATGGTACAAGGCACGAAAGAACACACGTATACACATAGCTGATTTTGCGTCGTATACTAATACCCAATATATATAGCACAGTTCATGCTCATTCTTCTCATAACAGCTATAGCGATGTGCATAGAATTTTGTATGTTTGCCACTTGTTACAAATACACCGTGTTATCTTAAGGGTGATTGTGTGGCTGTTCTCTCTTTTTTGCCCATATACCGTTGGTCTGGGCACTGTTAAGACCTTGAATATCTACTTATTGTAATAAAAAATCACAACCTGGTAACCATTGGCCACTTTGCACCACCTATCAAACTTTCTCTTTACGAATTTGGTCAATACTTTACTAATACCCATTTACTTTACTAACTCGATCCTATGTTCATTAAAGTAGTCATTATAGTTGTAGAAAGTTTTCTTAAGTAATGCTACAACAAGCAAGTTCTTAATATTATGCAAAGCACTGCTATAACTTTCTACAATATTGGTTGTCCCATGATCAAACTAAGCTCCGTTGTCATACGCTAGCATCCACATTTTAGGATGTAGGCTTCTAAAGTAATCTCTAGTATGAGAGTTCATAGTCTAGACCTCGTCATAGTAGGTACAAAACTTTCGAGATTGCAATTAGTAAGCGGCTTTCTTTATCATCTCTTTACAGTCTTTGTTCTTAGCCTAAGTGTTGAAGTTACTATCAACATATCAAATACACCACCACCAAGGCTACTGCATTCTCAACCTATATTGTAGACTGGATGCCAACATAATAATCTGAAATCAAACATATATCGGTACGATCTCTTATAATGTTCATAAGCACACACGTTATGAACCAACTCTAGCTATCGAAACATTCTTCATCAACTAGGGCGAAACTAAGTGAGATTATGTGATTCTGACCATCAACTCCTATCGCAATCAGTAGTTTATGCATGTATTTCCCATACAGGAATGTTCCGTCAATTGTAACTACAAGCCTGCAATGTATAAAAGCCTCAATGCATAAAAGCCTCAATGCATAGTTCAAATGCCTAAAAGACTCTATCAAAGAGCACATACCTGGCAATATCACTATCTCGCCATTTCCACTCTACCATAGTACCAGGATTAGCCTTTCGAATCGCATTTAGTAGATGTCGGAACACTGCATATTATTTTTCTCACTTACCGTAAACATGTTCAATCGCTCTGCATTTCACTTCCTTAATTCTCTTGATGTGGATAGTATAGCCATATTACTTGTAAATAGTCACCTGCAAGTGTCTTACTTTATCGCTTGGTGACTCTTGAATATCCTTAATTAGAAAGTAGGATAGCATGTTTAAGTCCAATTTTGAGTAGTCCTGGCAAATGGTGGGATTGAGGTACGTATGTGGACCCACAAACCTGGTTATCACAAAGTATCCTGGATGTTGCTTCTTATAAGTTCGAAGTCTCCACCTACAACCCTTTTACCAATCAACACATCTAATAGACCATAAAGTCAGTTCGGACTCCTTTACGATGAAGTCATGATAATTCATAACATGATGCAGCCTCACAACTGTCTGTAGATATTTTTTACTCTTGAATTGCATGCCTACCTTCAATTCATTGCTGAAGCTTTATTCACTACCACTTATATTATCATCAGCCACTAATCCATCCACATAGAAAGGCACAAGTTTCGACATCCTGATTACGTCCATAGATGTTGATAACCCATGCCTTCAATCATTCCGTCCATATGACCTTTATGCTTCTTCCACTTCTTACAACCAACATTCACTTGGGCTAACGTCCACATTACAATCTATATCATCGGAATCTTCATCAATGTCGGCGAATGCCAATTTACTCTCTACATCAGTATCTTTATTCAACTTGCCGGTGATCAAGACATTAGGTTCATTAGATATACGACCGGTGCTCGATACGTACCTCAGTGGGACCACTCAAGATTTAAACACCCTGGTTTCAACTTGTAGTCTAATATCATCACTATGCCATCCAACATCATCTTCAACTACGACAAAGACTATTGGTGGTGGGTTCACTTTATAAATTTCAATATATATTTCCGTAGAATCTCTAACTTTACCACGCCCTATTGAGGAAGCCATCAACTATTGAACATCGTAATCATCAATGATGGGAATGGCACAGAACATGTCCCTAGTCCCGCCTACGAGGGGGCATCTATAAATCAGCTTTATTCAGTGTATTATCATGTCAACCCAAAGCTGATTACATATCATTCCAACTACCTGGTCATACGTAGCCTCAAATAAAACTTTGATTATTGTTCGCAAGTGCATATCATACTACATCCGATCCTCTCTTTCCATAATATTTCCACCAATATAATAAACCAACCTCATATTATCCATTGTACACCTATTTACCATATTAGCTGTATAAACTTCAGCATGCACATGTACAAATACTACCTTATGCTAGCAGACACTAATTTATTTTCACAACTAATATTATAAAAGTTAATGAGTCTTATTATACAAAATATTAGTAAATAATAATATTTATATTATTTGTTGTACCACTAATTTCTTTTCACAATTAATATTGTGGAAACTAATGGGTATAATTAACAACTAATTGTCTGATTACTTGCATTATATAGGAATTATTCCTACAGAATTACTAATTAAATAATCTTGTTAATTCATTATTCAAAAAATTATATAATACTAATGTCTATGTTATTGTTATGTCATTATTTCATTACTCTTTTTTGAAGTATATTTACTATCAATAATTATTTCGTAGTAAAGTTTAAAAATCTAATCTAATGAATATTAAGAATACTTCTTAGTAACATCATTATATATGCATTATAATTTATAATAATTCGTATAATTTTTTTTAAAATAACATATCACATATTTAATACAAATCAAAATGAGTATAAAATTACTAGTATGCAACAATCTATTATTATGCATCAAGTGATAACACTATTTTTTCAAAAAAGATATACTTAAAACGAATCAAAATGAGTAAAAATCATACATTTTCGTAATAAAGTTTAAAATAACATATTACATACAAATGTACAGGCTTGCTCAAAAAATTATTAGTATACAATAATGTACCATCATGTATCAAGTCATAACACTATTTTTTTCAAAAAACATATACTTAAAATAAATCAAAACAAGTAAAAATCATATCTTTTTATAGTAAAGTTCAAAATAACATCACATACAAACATACATAATTATCCTAAAAATTATCAATATAATAATATACCATCATGTATTAAGTTATAACACTATTTCTTTAAAAAACATATACTTAAAAAGAATCAAAACGAGTAAAAATCATACATTTTCTTATTTTGATGTAAAAAGAGAAAAAGTGATGATAGTACATTGATCATTTCCTCGTTTCCAAAAAAGTTTTTATAATGTATACTTATACCATACAATTACTCCGATTTTATGATTAATTCATAAAAATATATACTTAAATTGTTGATTTGGTTGAACATTTTCTCGAATGGTTAAAGAGAGAGAGAGAGAGAGAGTTTTTTAGGAAATGGTCGCGTGCAAATGAGGAAGAAGAAGGGACGGACAATATTTATACTCATAGAAATCGTCTCTTTCAAGTGCAGTATTTTTGGAATTATTTTTTTAAATACCGCATTTTTGTTTTTATTTTTTCATTTTTCTCCCTTTTCCTGAAAAATCAGATGAAAAAGATTTATCTTTATCTTAGGCACCAGCCAGGTGTAATACAACTCCATGAAGGGTAAAGTGACTCTCTCCACGAGTTAGAATTCCTAAGCTTACTCTTAGATTAGGATTCTAATTATCCCGAAATTGGATAAGATTTGATGGAAAAGAATCCAGCCAATCTCGTTCTCTCTCCTCTTTCTCCGTTAGACGCTATTTAGACTAAGGAAGAGGGTGACACGTGAGACTCGCGTGACCTTGGTACAGGAAAAAATAAAAAAGTTCAAAATGCGATTAAGTTCGCTCGAATCCGTGACCTACTTTACTTTAGACAAGTTCCTATTCACCTAGCTCCATTAACTGGACGAAAAAATAAGTCAGGTTAGGTAATGATGCTGATAATAATAATAATGACACAGGTTAGTTATTTGGAAAAGTATAAAAACACAGATCATATATTATAATTAATCCTAAAAGAAAAAATAAAGGTTAATCAATTATAGAAGAACTAAAAATAAGACCAAGTTTTCACAACTTTCCATTAAAGCATTAATAATTCATGATAATTCAGTGTCTCAATAATAGAAAAGGATTTATTAGTGCCAATTCTTTTGATGGATGATAGGCAAAGATTGAGGATTGATGGTCAGTTTACTTTATAAAATGGAATATAATGGAAATGGAAAAGTTATGTCTTAAGAGTTACTGTTAGTTAAAAATCTTTATTTTGTATAAATTTTTATTATAAAGATTATTTATTCCAATATTTATTTCATTTAATTAATTACAACATTAAATTAAGAATATAACTAAAAATACCAATTTAACCCTATTTAATCATTTTGAAAAATAACTAAAAATCTTTTAACTGTGGCATTAATGATAGGAGATTGGTCACACCATTCCATCATTTTATTCCCTCTATAAAGAAAATAAAAGTTCCACCTTTTCTTAGTTAATAACTATTCTTAATGGACTTCCTCCATAGGAATAATTTCCCAACCCATTAAGTAATCTTAAAAATAATACTATTCATGCATTCAACCATTAAAATCGTTCTGACGATGGTGTTTTTACGTAGATGATTATGCGAATCCACCCGAAAGCCGCGCACAAATTTTCTATTTTCTAACAATGAAAATTCTTGAGCTGTGTTATAAATATTACAGCAAAGACTATATTTGCTAGATTTCATCATTTTCTGGCTCTCAGTAAACGAATGACATCTAACCTGCAATCTATCCGAGCTTAACATTTATCAAGCTTAATTCAATTATCATGAGCCATACCACTTATCTAACCAATCTCAAGTTTGAATACTTTTGACTCAATAAGCTCACGGCCCCAAGCTTACACATATATCAAGTTTTATCGAATTAAAATCTAGTTTGAACTTTAATGCCATATATAATGGAAAGAAATATAAAATTTTCTATCATTTAAACTTGAATAGCACCTTAAACCAAGCTCATGTTTTGAATTTCTAAATCAAGATTGAATTCACATTTAGTCTAATTCGACTATGCTTGGATTCATTCAATTCCAACAGTAACAATTTCTTTCTCAACATGTTAAGCTAAGACCATTGGCAAGGAAGAAACCTGACGCATTGATTATTGGACCGCACACCTGAACACCAGAACCCACCAAAAAATGCTGGGGTAACATATGAAAACACCAAAACACATACTATAGCAAGCAATACTGTAAATATGAAGATCTTCTAAAATAGCTTCTACACCCAAATCTTTCAATAGGGCACACCTAATTTATATCTGAAGCTAAAGCAAAGATGGATTAACAAAACATATTGCAATAAGATAAAAATTTCAGATTGTCACATAACAGATCACAAAGCTGGAAGTCCTCACTGTAAAACCAATAACTGCAGGCAAAATCCAAACAAATGAGCTGGAATTTCATCAGAAGAAATGCAAAACATACTACTAAAAATTTTACAACATTATTCATATTTTCATTCTATCTGCATCAAATGGACCTGAAGAACTGTTCCAAGGATGGAGAAGAGAACACATTAGAAGCAGCCCTTTCATTTCTGGTAGGAGAGATGTGAAGTTGATATTTGATGAATCTCTGTAATCAAATGCCACATCACAAAATCAATCACATCCATAATGTGCAGTACAGACATCACTAGAGGAGAGAGCAAAGAGCACTTACAGCTAATTGTGATACGACTTCAGGGTTTGTATCAATATGCCAATCCGGTTCTAGTTGCCTAACAAAAGATGAACGACCGTTCTCTGTGCTACAGAAGAGAACCTGCATGTACGTTCAAGATTAATTAACAAAGACATAATAGAGAAAGGCGAGATGGAGGTCTTCTAACTCAAAGAAATTGCAAAGATTAACAGACCGGGACTCATTTAGAGAGCTGCAAATATCCGAAACCATTAAATTTGTGTGCCATTGATCAGGAGTTCAATGCTATCATCAATTAATTGTACACGAGTTATATGCATCCATTTTTACATAAACAATAGGACAATGGCTTTATTTCTCTCATAGAACTTGTGCCAAAGCAATTGTATGAAGCTATGCTTCCTTGAAGATTGCAGTGGAGAACATTGTTTCATCATGGAGCTCTAAGCAACTTCAAATTACAATAACTGATGAGGTAACTGATTTCATTAAAAATGAGCAAGGATTCTTATTATTATGGTAGTTTCTATAATTTTAATATTCAGGAACATACGAAAGGGTAGAGCACATAATCTGAATAAGGAAAATCCAGTCACAAGAAATCCACATCAAGTAGATAAATATATATGACTGATCAATGCTATTCAAAGCCATCATAGAACAATATGAGATGTTGACACCATTAGAAGTGGTGAAATTTCACAGATAAATTTCTCTACCTTGTCCTTGATCAGGCCACCTGAAGTGAAAACACCAGCATCTTCTAAAGCCTGAAGAACCTTACCCTGCAGAATAGATTTTCAAATAAATACAAAATGCTTAACAAATCTGAAAAGACCACCTCCTTTTCCTCCACACAACGTACTCCACCTAAAAAGATATAAGAACTATTAACTAATAGAAGAAAGCCAAAAAACTTAATGTACAGCTTATCAGTGCTGTGGAACATAGTTGCAGAGGCTTCCATCAGAAGCTCGGTACTGACAGTGAAGTTATACATGTTGAAACATGCTCAAGTGAAAATCTCCCAAATAGAAAAGGAAAAGCTGATTGCAATATCTGAAGTACCTCACTCTCATCATCCAGAACTCTCTCCATCAGATAGAGATCACAAAATTTTGTGATCTCCAGAAGTACTTCCAAAACAGAGGATCTCACAGTAGCTTTGGTCTGCGAAGAAGAAAGTAGTGTATTCATACCATCTGACTACTACTATTCCAAGCATAAGAAGATATTATTACCTGAAGCTCTTCCGGGCTACTTTCTTCAAGAATTACTCCAACCAAACGACATGTCACCTATAGAAGGGACGAAAAATACAAAATGTTAGCCTCAGGGAAATAGATTCGCACAGTGATAGGACAAAAATGGCAATTGCATTTGATCTCTTCCCCACAGTATCTCAACATGTGAAATACTACAATAAAAACTCAAACGTGAGGTGGAAGATACCTCAGGATAAGAATTTCTTTTGGTAAGAAAGATTACATTAAGATCAAAAAGGCAAAAAAAGATGACTTTACAAAAAGCATTTTTAAACTACAGTATGCAAATAGAGAATGATTACAATCAGCATCAGGAACAACAAGAAGCAACGCCAAAGCAGATTGTCAGAAATTAGACGACCACCGCTGAATACCATAATAAGCCTACCAAATATGACTACACAATGTAAAATTCTAGCCTACAACCATATCAAGTAAACAAGTTGTCTGGGTGAGGGTGTTTTGTAAACAAACACATGACCCACATTTTATCACTATTTATTAATATTAGTCAATGGACACGTGTTGACTTCCAATTAATCCCTAATAATTAATTCAATATATAATATTTTATATATATTTAATTAAATAACATGACAAAAAATTATTTAAAAAAAAGGGCTAGAAAATGGTTTTCACATTTTGTTTAGCCTTTTCAAGACAAAGTGCATTGAGTCTCAATGAAAGGCAAGAAATTTCCTTGTCGATCTCCTCAATCTGAGCACCATTATTCTTTCCACAATTAATTTACTCTTCAAGTCTCGTAGGGCTTGGTCCAGCTATGATATTTTTTTGCTTTGTATCTGGTTTCCGATACCATTATTCAAGCAAAGAGCGCTAGTGGAGATTGAAGATTTAAGCAACATAGGGCAATTAAGCACTGTTGGAGTTTGGTTTTCTTCAGAGAAATATTTAGCTTCAATAGATTTGGAAAGATTCAACATGTGTTCCATGGAAGAAGAAGAAGACCGTGTGGTTTTTCTTAACAAAAAAATTCAAGTTTATTTTAAAAAAAAATAGGAATCTTCAAATTCTCCATTGTTCCATATTTGAATCTATTCTGCATCAAATGTATTTGGGTATTCAAGAATGCTCTTTTATTTTTTTTCCTTTCATAATTTCTTATTATATAATTCAATCAAATATATTTAATAGTATTATTTTTATTGAATTAATTATTATATACCGATGAGAAGCTGACACATGTTTCATAACTAACATTAGCAAATAGAGATAGAGCACAAATCATGTGTTTGTCAAAAGCAAGAGCATAGATCATGAATTTGCAAGCATCAAAACACAGGTCATGTTTTTATAATTATCCCTATATATAAAGAAGATTATGCCAGATAAAAAACTGTGCACCATCTGCCCAAACATAATCACTCATCCAGCAACAACCTTACCATTTCACCTGCAGTTTACATGATAGCACACCTGGTTAAAACTGAAGAACCTATCTTCATAGAAAGCCTCAAGTGTAACATCAATCTCAAAAAGATTGCTCAGGATAATACTGGGGAAATGGAAATGAGGACAGAAAATCTTGGTATCATATATAGCATGAGCAACAAAAGATCTCTAGAGAATCTACAAAGCCCCTCACTACACTTTTTTATGTCTTCTTTTTCTTCTCACAAAATTAAATCCCACAATCAGCAGTCACCTAGATAGGCCCAAAAAAAAAAAAATCTACACTCTCCCTAGCCTACGAGAAAGTTTAGGAATACAAGAAACAGTTGAGCCTCACCAAGCAAAGACACTTTATAATTGCAAGGCAAACAATAAAACTAATATTTCAATCAAATACCAAGGCCCATCCTGTGAAGGACATTAGTCTAAATAAAAACTAAGAGTTAGAATTGTCATGTCCAGAAGGGGGGGAAAAGGAAAATTCAGTATGAAAAAATTACTAAATAAAATACGCCCACACAATATCACCATCAGAGAACCTTGTGTTACCTTTCTTCCTTCACTCAACTTTTGTCTTACAATCTGACCCAATGTGGGCTGAAAAGAAGATGGAGCGTCAACTTAGAAGAACTTGATAAATGAAAAGGAGAGCTGCAAGTACAGTGCAAAGAAAACTTACCTTTACAGGCTGGAAAAACTCATCAACAACATTTTGCGCTCTTAAATCTTCAGTAGTCGAACAGACTTCCGAATTCACCAATGAAGCATTTGTTGGAACATTTACACTAGAACTACCAGGTGTAAGCGCTTGCCTTTTTGGTACCCTTCTTTCTGGTCTCCCGGGTGACCTCAACAGCCTCCATGTGAAGACTATGGCCACAGCAAACCCAGCAATAGCCCCAACTGACCGTGAATTCTGAAAGAAGTGACGACTTAATAAGATATTTTTATAAACAATCTGACTTCATAGACTCTGTAAAGCTAAAAAGGCTTGATATATCACTCTTCGACTTCAATGAGCATATTATATTGTGCAAAGTCATGCTTAGCTGCTTGAAATTGTTAAATTCTAGCTGCCTTAATCTTATCTCCCAACTTCAGATCCTACAGTTACCACCTGTACAAGCAGTTGAGCATTTCTTCACCCACCCAACCACATATAGAAGAAAATATATACAAACAAGCAAAGATGCCATGATTACCTTCCTAAACAAAGAATTGGGTGAAAATATCAACATATTCCCTTTCTTATTAATTAAATGTCAACATAATTTGCTAGGATAAGAACATATATTTCCTGTTTTCCCCCCTAAGGGAGCAGATAAAGGGCATATACCAGCAAAAAAGCACTTCACCAAGCATCTTGTGATACAGCTCCTAAACCCTATGAACCTTTACTACATGTATATAAGGGGCGTTAAAGGAGCGTGTGTTATGTGTGTATTGTCTGTAATGCATAGTGTACAGTTTGTAGTAGTGTGAGCAGTAAGTGTGTGTTGTAGTGTGTATGTGCTGTGTTGTGGAGTGTGTGCTGTTGTAATGAGTCGTGTGTGTGTGTGTTCAGTGTGGTGTTGTTGTGGTGGCATTTCTGTCATGACAGAATGGTAGAATAGTAATTGTATCCGAGTTAGTGTTAGAAATAGGAAGCTGAGGTGGAATAAGAGTTAGTTAGACAGTTAGCTACTCCTCTAGATACAAACTTGAGCAGGAGGGATCTTTCTCCTTGTGACCTGCTGGGAGAGGCTTGTGAACTACCTACAGGTTACTGGCTTTGCAAGATTTCCACTGTAGAACTAGTAAGTAAACTGATTTGATCTGTGATTGTTGAATATTTCATTGTTGTGAACTCTAAGTCGCATCAATTAGCGCTGTCTGTGAAAAATCCAATTATACTTGAGGAATCAAGATGATTAGAATGGAGTCTAGAGTTGAGAATTTGGAAAAAAATCTAGGAAATTTAGAGTAAGATGTAAGTTCAGTAAAGGAAGAATTGAATGGCAGTATTTCTGAATTGCAACACCAAATTGCGATTGTAGATAGAAATTCAGCCACGAATGTTTCTTCAATGAAATCTTTGATTACTGGAGTGGAAGCCACATTGGCATCCATTCAATCGACTTTGCAAAACCTAAGTAAGAATCAGGCAGTGAACGAGAAATTAAAGGAGCACATTGAATTGACTTCTGGAATTCGACATGGACCACGACGTGAGAGAGAGACTGCTGAAAATGCATTTGTAGCTGAATTGGACGATGAATTTCAATCTAATTTGCCTTCAATAGCTACGATACCAACATTTAAAGGCAAGGATCCTATGCCTTAGTTGACAATGATGGAGCAATATTTTGAGATACAAAATATAAGAAATGATCAAAAGGTTGTTGTTGCAACTATGGGATTGAAAGGTCAAACTGTGTACTAGCATAAAATGCTAAAGAAAAGAATTCCACGTCTTGACTGGGAACTGTTTAAACAGGAATTTTTTACAAGATATGTAGGGATGTCGACCGGAAATCCTTTCATGACTATTTCCACACTCCAACAAACGAACATTGTCAGTGCATTTTTGGAGTCATTTGACACATTAACAGCACAAATTCCTGATATTACTGAGATGCAGATGTTAAGGTATTTTTAGGGGGTTTACATGAGGATCTCAGGTTGAGAGTTCAAATTTTGTGGCCAGTTTCCTTAGCAGATGCAATAAAACTGGCGCTGAGTGTTGAAAAAAATTCGAACATGGAATTTTTCTATCAAATGAAAGTCATAAATCGAACACCTCTGCAATATCTTACTCGGCTCAACCTACAAACCTAACTCACCCGTATACCAACTCTCATTCTAGTGTGTCTTGGAAACCATCTACAAGTGCCTTGATTGGTAATACAGGGATGCAGAATCAACACTTGCAGTCGAAACGTCCACCTCAACTTAGCAGGGAGGCAACTTCAGTAGCAGTTGTGTATGTTAGCCACAACAGCCTAGGAGACCAAAACAGATGAAGTATGCAGAATATTTAGAAAGAAAAAATAAAGGCTTGTGTTTTAAGTGTGAGCAACCTTTTCAACTTGGATATAAATGTCCTAATAGAACTCTTAAGGGTTTTAATTCTTGAGGAAGATGATGATCCAATAAAAGAGCATTGGGTAGAGTTACAAGAACCCTAGCAACTTGGAAAAGACCAGGAAAAATTATTAGTTGATTCGGAATTGTCTTTGTTAGCTATTAACGGTTTTAATGGACCTAAGACACTCAAATTTTGTGGGGAACTAAACAGTTGCAAGGTGTCTATTCTGGTGGATAGTGGCACAAGCCATAATTTCATATCTTCTAGGTTGGTGCAGCAATTACAGTTGCAGGTTGATCCTACTATGAAGTTTAATGTGAAGCTAGGTGATGGGAATGTCGTATATTCTAGTGGGATGTGTCCAAAGGTACTGCTGCAAGTGAGAACTATGGATATCATTGTGGATTGTTATATTTTTGCATTAGGAGCAGATGATATAATTCTAGGAGTTGCTTGGCTTCAAACTTTAGGGGAGATTAAAATTGATTGGCAAAAAATGTGCATGAAGATTTATAAGGAGAAGCGGGAAAATGTGCTGTGGGGTGATCCATCTCTCTCTAAATCTGCTGTTTCATATAAAAATCTGCGTAGTACTGAGGACTATGAGCATTGTAGTGCTATTGTTCCAGCTAGGGTGGATTGTTTGGCAGCTGATTTGAAGGAAGAAAATTCTGATTTGTTGGCGTTACTAGCTGAGTTTGCAGATGTGTTTGAGGAACCAAAGTCACTTCCTCCCACTCACAACACCGATCACAGAATTCCTCTCAAGGAGGGGATTGGAGCAATAAATGTTAAACCATATCACTATGCGTAGGTACAAAAGGATGAAATCGAAAAAACGGTAGTTGATATGTTAAAGGCCGGTATTATTAGACCAAGTATGAGTCCTTTTTCAAGTTTGACGATCTTTGTTAAAAAAAAAACAATGGCCTTTGGTGATTTTGTGTGGAATATCAAGCTTTAAATAATGCCACAATACCAAATAAGTACCTTATACCAGTTATTTGATGCATCTATATTTTCTAAGATTAACCTTCATTCTAGTTATCATCAAATTCGTGTATATGATAATGATATACCCAAAACCGCATTTAGAACATATCAAGGTCATTATGAGCTTTTGGTGATACTTTTTGAGCTCACTAATGCGCCAGCTACTTTCCAATCTATTATGAATGAAGTGTTTTGTCCATATTTGCACAAGTTTATTTTTTATTTTTTTATAATATTCTCATTTATAGTCATAATATGCATAAACATTTGGATCATTTTTGTATTGTGTTGAAATTGTTGAGGACTAATCATTTTTGAGCCAATAAAAAGAAGTGTGTTTTCGAAAGAACTTCTTTACAATATTTAGGACATATCATTTTGGCTGAAGATGTGACTATGGATCCATCTAGAGTTCAAAGTGTGTTGTGTTGGCCTCTTTCTAGTTCTTTAAAGGCTCTTCGGGGTTTTCTTAAGTTATCCAAATACTATTGAAAGTTTATCAAGGACTATGGCAAGATAACTAAGTCTCTCACTAATCTCTTAAAAAAGGACTCTTTTGAGTGGAATGAGGATATTACATTAGCTTTTAAACAACTACAACAAGCTTTGACGCAAGCCCTTGTGCTTGCCATGCCCACTTTTCAAAAGCCATTTTTTATTGAGTATGATGCATCCGATCTGGGTATAGGCACTGCATTGATGCAAGATTTAAGGCCTATAGCATATTTTAGCAAAGCTCTCTCTCCCAATAACTTGTCTAAGTCGGTCTATGAGAAAGAGTTAATGGCTTTAGTGTTGACCATCAATCATTGGCAACCTTACTTGGTAAGAAGTTTATGGTGCGAAGAGACCAAAAGAGTTTGCATCATCTGTTTCTCTAACGAATAACTACACCGAATCAACAACATTGGCTAGCTAAACTCTTGGGATATGAATTCGATATTCAATATAGAGCTGGAAGTGACAATAAGGTTGCTGATGCTCTTTCTCGAATTGATGAGGAGGTTGATTTCATGGGTATTTCTAGTCCTTTTTGGACCGATATTGCTGCAATAAAAAGAGATTTTCTTCAAGACTCATTTTTTACTACTGAGATTCAATTGATTTAGGAGGGAAAAAGATGCTAGTGTTGGATATGAGTTGATAAATCATACCTTTCGTTATAAAGGTTGTTTGGTCATTCCCGCAAAATCATATTGGACTCCATTCTTCTTGCATGATTTTCATGCTTCTGTGGTTATGGGTTATGCTGGTTATGTTCGAATGTATAGGAGGCTAGCTGGTCATTTATTTTGGATTGGAATGAAATGTGATGTAGCTGCCTTTGTTGCTTCTTGTGTGGTTTGTCAACACAACAAAGCTCAAAATTTGTCCCCTGCTAGTCTCCTTAATCCGCTGCTCATTCCTCAAGTTGTTTCGGAAGATATTTCTTTAGATTTTATTATAGGGTTGCCTAAATCCAAAGGGTTTGTTACTATTTTGGTTGTGGTTGATCGATTTTCTAAATATGTTCATTTTCTATCCTTGAAACATCCATTTAATGCAAGAACAGTAGTTGATGTGTTCATGCAAGAAATTATGACTTCATGGTTTTCCTTGTACAATTATTTCGAATAGAAATCCTTTATTTGTTAGCTCTTTTTGGAAAGAGTTGTTTAATTTGCAAGAAACTCATTGAAATTTTAGTATGAATTATCATCCGGAAACGGATTGGCAAACTGAGGTGTTAGTAGCTTTGGTCTCTCATGATGAGGTTTTGAGGCGCTTAAGAAGCAATTTGGAGAAGGCTCAGTTGCGTAATTGTAATCTAGCAAATCAACATTGCCGTGATGTTCAATATTCGGTTGGAAATTGGTGTTCTTAAGGCTTTGACCAGCTCTAAATTCCAAGTTGGGTATTAAGACTACTTCTAAACTAGCCCCACGTTTTTTTTGGGCTGTTTCGAATTTTGGCTATGGTGAGAAAGGTTGCTTACCAATTACAACTTCCCCCAAGGAGCCATATTCATTTGGTTTTCCATGTGTCTCTCTTAAAAAAGTCGAATGGATCATTTCCCATTTCCTCATATTTACCTAAGGAGCTGTCTTTGGATGATTTGGCTGATTTGCCCTATCCTCAACAAATTCTAGGCGGGCAATTTGAGGTTTGAAATGGTTTGCAAATACCACAAGTTTTGCTGCATTGGGAAGGGCAGTTGGTGAATGATGCCTCTTGGATGGATGTTTCTGGCTTTAAGGATTAATTTCCTGACTTTATCCTTGAGGACAAGGACACTTTTTAAGAGGGAAGAATTGATACAGCGCCTAAACTCTATAAACCTTTACTACATGTATATAAGAGGCGTTAGAGGAGCACGTGTTGTGTGTGTATCGTGCATAATGCATAGTGTACAGTTTGTAGTAGTGTGAGCAGTAAGCGTGTTGTAGTGTGTATGTGCTATGTTGTGGAGTGTGTGCTGTTGTAATGAGTCGTGTGTGTGTGTTCAGTGTAGTGTTGTTGTGGTGGCAGTTTTGTTATGACAGAAGGGTAGAATAGTAATTGTATCTGAGTTAGTACTATAAATAGGAAGCTGAGGTGGAATGAGAGTTAGTTAGACAGTTAGCTACTCCTCTAGATAGAAACATGAGCAGGAAGGATCTTTCTCCTTGTGACTTTTTGCAAGAGGCTTGTGAAATACCTATGAGTGACTAGCTTCGCAAGATTTCCACTGTAGAACCAGTAAGTAAACTGATTGGATCTGTGATTATTGAATATTTCAATGTTGTGAACCCTAAGTTGCATCATTTTGGGTATAAGGAAGGAAGTAAAAAGATAGGAAGCCATTCTAGTGTTTTCCACATCTATGCAGGAGCAGGAGATAAGTAAGGAGCTATCTGTTGGGAGCAAGAATATTCCTGCTCAAGGATGATTACTGAATAGAACTATTTCTTTTTTCTGACTGTAATTTATGTAGCAAGGGCACAAGAATATTCTTAACTAGACAGGTCAATTTCAAAAGCACGTTCATCATGGCAAGATGTGAAGTTGGTCAAGATTGATGGAAATGGATAGTCAAAACGTACATTAGCTTAAGGGTTTGAGAATTTCAAAAATCTAAAAGGAAAACTGGGATGGCTACCTTAATTGTGTTAAATCCCTCCATGACAACAACAATTCTATCTTCTTTTGATGACACTGTATGTGGAAGCGATCTCTCCTCTAATTTTTTCTCTGTTGCACTTAATAAAGATTTCTAATAGAGGTCCAACTAAGATGTGATGCATGAAAGTGGCAAGGAATATAACTTCTAATAAAAAGAAATTGAGATTACATACAAAGGATGATTGCTATTCTTCCTGGATGCTTGTACTATTAGTAAGGAATAGCAGAGAGGATAAGGTAAAGTAAGAGCTTGGCAGGAGGATAGAATGTTTTCAGCAACATCCCCCCTAAGTTCTCATCAGTGCTATTAAACAAGTATGACATCCTGCAGAGGGAAATAGATAAGCTGCACAAAGGCATTCTTTCTTTAATGCAAACAAAGACACATAAACCAACCTACCTCCTATACATCATTGAGTATAGCTTATACCATATGGATAACCGTTCGAACTGTCATAGTGGGATCTAACATAAGACGTCTTGGCATTTGATTTAACCACTAAGCAAAAACTTTGGGTGATAATTGTTAAGATTGATTATTTGAAGCACAAAAAAAATAAAAAACAGGAAAACTATGATAGCATTTACTTCCCTTGCCAGGCTGATGCAGAATCAGTGGGTCATCTTCTGTCACATGCCATAGGGAAAAAGCCATTCTGGGATTTGATATTAATCTAATTCATGGAAGAGAATATAATTTTGTAAAGAAACCACAAAAGCTCATTCTCCTGCTCCCTTCCTGTGATTGGGTCTTCCATAATGGAGCTTTTTAGGCACATGAGCTCAACAAGAGAAACTCTGGCAATGTGAGGCATAAGTAGTTATAGGATCTTATTAAGCTAGATATGTTAGAGCTTTTTCATTTCTAGCCCAAAACTTATAGTCACCACTCCATTTTAGTGCACTTTCAAATGGAGGAAAAGTTAAAATAATAGATTATATGATAGATTAACACCATGTTTGCATAGGTTGAAATCTATAGAAATCAAGGGAAATTGAAAGAAAATATGTGTTTGGATCACTTAAAAGAAATTGAAAATGGGATGAATTTGGCAGAAACTGATGGAGACAATTCCACTCAAAAGCTCTATTTTTTTTCTCTCCAAATTTGGAGAGAAATTTGTGTAAATAGATGGAAATAGTACGAAATTACAGAAATGCCCTTGGAAGGAAAGCTAGGAACAAACACTGTTCATCTTCTTCTCCAACTAGAAAACACTCTTCTTCATCGTCTTCTATTTTTTCTTATTGTGGTGTTAGAATGAGAATAGTAAAGGGTAGTTTATGGCAAAACCTCTCTTTGCTTCTCTCTTGTCTTCTCTCTCTCTCTCCAAAGCTCTTCTTTAGTTCCCTCTCTCTTCTCATTATACAGTAAAGGGCAGTTTAGTCACGTGAAAGAAATATTTTTACTCTTTTCTTTCAATTTGCTTCCATTTCAATTTTTATATCTAAACAACAACAAAAATCATATTTCATTTGATTTCTTTTCCTCTCTTTTCCTTTCCATAGCTTTCTTTTGAGTTCTGCCATTGACAAAAGTTGCCAAACATAGTGTAAATCTACTATAGTAAATCCATCGTTCACAAGGGAACTGAAACTATGTTTGGTAGACCATATATGGACATGGATTGAATATATTTATCCTATCCATTGTTTGGCCTGACCTCAAGATAAAACAAATCCAGACTAACATGATTTTATTCAAAAAAGAAAAAGAAAAAGTACCTAGAGTGAAAACATTGTTGCTTCAAAAAAAATTTGTAAAAATAACAATTTGCTGTCCTAATCATTTCATCTGTGTAAATCAACATCATCAGTATGGACATGATTATAGATTTAATTATTTCCCATATGACTTCAGATTGAGAAATTCTCTTTGTGCAAAATATCCCATTGCATTTTACAACAAAAGTTTGACTTGGTCATAGTGGTTAGTAATTTACAAGAAAAACCTATAATCTTAAATGCCATTTCTACCAAAAGTCATTTCTTCAAATTGCCTACAAAATGCAAGCTTAGTATTAACAGCACCAAGTTCTTGTATACTATTTCATCTATCAGATGGTAACTCAGCCTAAATGCGCTAGTGCCCCTCCCTTACAATTGAGGAAACATCTTACTGCCTAACTAAAACCTGTAAAACTGAGAGCCCCAACAAAAAATTTTGACGAAATCAAAAGATTCACTAGAATTCCAGCTTTGGAATGCTCTTATTACAATAGGGACTAACTAAACCAGGAAAAAATTTCCTATTCTCAAGTACATTGTTCACAAATAGCTAATCAATCAATCCTTCTGGCATGTAAATAACAACTCCAATCGATCCATTATCTATGCATTTGTTCTTTAGAAAATATTTTCCATATACTCTATAGAATTGTTATAATTAGCATTTACAAAGCTCAAATATTACAATCACGAATCTCTAGAGATTGTACTTGCTGATATCTTTCTAGAGGAAGGTGTTTGTGGAAGCACGTGACGGCAGCATCCGATAGGCGTAATTTACTAGAATGGAAAATAAGGAAAATGTTCTCCACCAGAACGTGTTGCTACTACCATCACAAAGTTGATTAATTCATTGAATTAGACAAATGCAAGACGTTACCGCAAGCTACAACCAGCACAAAAATTCAAACCCTAAAACTTTGATCTCCTACTAATTACGCTCTACAAACACAGTAACAACAACATAAGCATTAAATTTTCCAACATAAGTTTAATACTCGAGCTAACTAACTAATAATGCAAAATTTTTGTCACATAAACCGCTGAATTATCAATATCATATCCGAACACATATGATCAGATGAAGAGGAACGGAGTAAAGGACATATGTATTACCAAGTTATTGAGAGAGATCGAGAAGAGATTCGAAAACTTGAAGGTGAGATAAGCACCGAATCGCTTAATTAGCTGCACTAGCTCGTCTTTCGAGGTGTCCGCCATCGAACAAACTTCAAACCTGATAACAACAACTCCGAGAAAACGCAGCAGAGAGAAAGATGGACAGACAGAGATTAATACTAATCATCCATGGATTAGACAAGAAGGTTCTTCTTTAGATTTGTCAACGCTGGAATTCAATTCAATACTCAGCGGAGAAAAAGAAAGAGAGAGAGGATTTGGTTTTTTTTTTTTTAATTTTACATTTTTTGGTTTATGTATGTTTTGTTGTTATCGTTCCTTACTCAGATATCGGTTATTTCTTCAGGCCCAACTATTTGAACGGGCCGAATCCAATTAAAGGTGGGTAAATTTGCGTTTTGAGCTCGGCCCAATAAACTGGGGCGACGGACAATTAGGGCCATATTGCATTTTTTTTTTTCGGGTGAAAGTTCTATTAGCCTCTCAAAAAAGGGAGAAAAAAAATCAATCCAACAAATTCTCTCTCAAAAACCTCATATGCGGGTCCGTTTCATGAGTTGTCTACTTATTATTTTATGCTTACAAAAAACATAATTAGGGATTTGATTCCTCCAAATTTACATTCTCTCAATTTTTCAAATTGAAAGAAATTGAGAAGATGGAAATTGAAAAGAGTTATTTGCCAAAATTTAATGTAGGTAAAAGTTATGCCTTAAGAGTGATTATTATTAAGAATAGGCTAAAAATTTTTGTTTTAATATTTACTTTATGTAAATTTTTTATTACAAAGAATACTCGTTTCAGTATTTATTTTATTTTGTTAATTACAATATTAAGTTGGGTATGAATAAAATTATTAGTTTACCCTATATTTAGTCATTTTAATGAAGTTCTAATTGTCATAATATTTGAAATTTTTTATTTTCTATGTAGATAGATTCTTTTAAATGTTAAATTTATTTAATATTTTGTTATAAACAATTTGCATCAGCTTCCTTGGTTGTATTGATAAGCTAGAGTTTTAGCCTCGAAAGTAAGTCTCATAAAGGTGAGAGCAATGAGATCATTGATCAACAAAGTATTCCCACAATAACAAGTTAAACAATCTATTAAACAAGATTATTAAAGAATTCAACAAGTCAAAATGCATCAACTAAGATGTACTTTTTCTTCTTCTAATAATAGGTTCAAAAAAAGTTTATTTTTTATGAATGCTAAGTTCAGCACCCTAAACCAAGACGCTTTTAATCAATAAAAAAATAAAAATTTCTCAAATAGAAAAAAATTTGCATAATTGATCAATCCTTTAAAGAAATACTAAGGAAATTTACAAAATAGGAAGCTTCAATATAAAACTTGATTATGTGATTAAGACGTTGGAAAAATCTATATTACTATCTATAAAGCGCGAAGTTATCAAATTTAGGACTTATTTGAATTGTCTTTTTTTTTTTATCTATATTTTTTCTGTATCTATTTAAAAAATTATGCTTGAAAAACTATCTTACGTATTTTTGTTTTATAATTATAATGAAAGTGATGATTGAAGTATTAGAGTTGAGAAATAAAAATCCACGTACTTTTAAGAGAGAATATTTGACAAAATATATTTTATATATTGAAAATTGTTATTTTAATTTATGTTTTTGTAAATATGAATAAAATAAAAAGTAAATAAATTCAACTTTATAAGGATTTGTTAAGTTTTTAATTTAAAAAAAAAAGAATATATATGGAATTATGTTTACATCTTTTTTATGTCTTATTCTTGTCAAACGCAAGATTCAAATAGATACCAATAAAACACCAAAAAGATAAGAAATAGATGAACGAAACAAAGCCTTAAATTCTCTCGACTTTCCTTAATTTATCTCCTTTAGTTTTTATAATGTTGTAGACATCTCATTTTTACTTTCGCATAATTTTGGTTTTTTATTTTAAAGGGTCATGATTTAAATTACAAAAAATAATTAAAAAATTAAAAAATAATAATAATAAAAATACAAAAAATGGGAAAAAATTATAATATTTTTTAGAGAAAATAGATTTTTAGAAAATAAAACGTTTTAGAATCAATCGATTTAGTTTTAGCTCATTTTAAGTAATTTTATTTTAGAAGTCACATAACTTAAGTAAAATTTAATTTTATTAAATGGCAATGTATAGACTAATATTCTAATGGATAAGCACTTGAATATTGATATTAAGTTAGCTTGAGATCATGGGTTTAAATCTCATCAAGCACACATGTGCCTTTTATTTTTTCTTCCATGCAAAAATCAATTGAACGTACAGGATTCAAATCTAATTTTAAATTTTATTAAATCTTTTAAATTTAATGTGATAAAGATTTATGCCATTCAAATCTAATTTAGTTTTTTATCAAATATGATTTAAATTGATATAAAATATTCAAATTTATTTTAGATCTTTATTAATTTAGAATTGATATAATTTAAAAGATTTGTTTTCAAACTTTATATATATCAATTATGTGGCATAAATAAAGGAATTACACACTCGCCCAAAAGACCTTCTATTAACTAGCCCTTATTTACATCTCACAACCCTCACATATTCACTTATCCATTGCCTACGCATACATCAAACCAAACAACCCCAAATTACAGCACACAAACGACTACTAAGCTTTAATCCCATGACCATTTCACTCATGCTAATCATACATACACTTCCCATAGCCCACGTAAGCCACTGATTAGCCATCAACGCTGCTTCATTGACTACCGTATTTCTACTATCCTGTATACAACACATGTCCAGCAATTGCGACATGTAATCAACACTACGTGTCCATCGTTTGCAACTAGACCACGCTACAATGCTACAGTGTCTTCATACTTGAACCAAACTCCACATCAACTGACCATTCATGCGCGATACACAACTTACAATCGTCTTCACTTGAGCACAATAGCATGCACGTCATGACTACAATAGCCATAGCCACCCAATCCTAATGCAACTCACTACCAACATGCGACAATAATCCTTTGTCTCCTTTGCAAACCCTATTGACTCAACCCTTTCGCATGACTTATTCTATACACTATAATCAACTCAACACACAATCTTCCTTAGCCACGACATTGCCAATGCTCCACTACAAAAGTGATTATGCCTTGAAATCGCAGAGTCACAATAGTCCTGCCATGTAAACTAACCTATAACAGGAACTGACCTCATAATGCCTATCATAAATGCGATCTATACAAGGCGTTGATGACTCATCGCTTTAAAGTAAATATTTCAACTAAGATTTTTAGTTAAAATTTACTGTAAAAGTAAAATCTTAAGTCATATATATATAATTACATTCACATTATCGTAGGATTTCTAAGAGATCCTACATAATACAGCAATTAACTAATGTACATATCATATATCGATTCTTTATCCTAAGGATACCGGCAAGACTTTAAATAAGACTTGATCTTTTACCAATGGATCCTTACTCCCCATAGCTTCAAAAGAAATCTAATCTCTGGGTAATTCTATTGCGACATCACAATTCAGAAGTTAGGACCTACAAAAGAATCTATGCGGATATGAGCAACTATAGTTTAGTAAGTTGAATTAGAGACTCATGAATGTATACAAGCACAATTAAAGTTATCAAGCAATTATTTTCATGAAATGCAACAAATAAGTACCATCACACAATGTAGTCCGATTCGTTGTGAAATCAGAGTAATTTCACTCGTTTTAATCCAAGTTAAAAAGTTTTCATGTTATGCAATAGTTCACAACCAAATCCAGGTTTATGCAATGGAAATATTATTTCTCCTAAGATTATCTTTCGAACCAATGCTCTCATCCTTACTGCGATCTCCTCTCTTATCATTTAATTTGGCTAAAGATTCAAATCCTATCACAAGAATCTTTGCGGATATGAGCAACTATAGCTTAGTAAGTTGAATTGGAGACTTATGGAATGTATACAAGCACAATTAAAGTTATTAAGCAATTATTTTCATGAAATGCAACAAATAAGTGTCATCACACAATGTAGTTCGATTCGTTGTGAAATCAGAGTAATTTCACTCGTTTTAATCCAAGTTAAAAAGTTTTCATGTTATGCAACAGTTTACAACCAAATCCAGGTTTATGCAATGGAAATATTATTTCTCCTAAGATTATCTTTCGAACCAATGCTCTCATCCTTACTGCGATCTCCTCTCCTATCACTTAATTTGGCTAAAGATGAGGAAAAGACCAATTTGTTATCTAGCGCTATCTTTTTTTAAGGTGTCGATGTTTAGTTGGAAAATCCTAAAGATTGTGATGTATGCCTTTTTAGGGTATTTAAGTCGATTAGGAATATATTCAGTTTAGGGTGACCAAATAATTCCACACCACTTCAATCACAACAGTCATCAAACATAACACAAATTTCAATACAAAATTAGATACATAAGCATATACATACAACTACTTACAATAGCAATTATACACAAACCTAAGTCTCCGAATACTCTAAAATAGTACTCCAAAATACAATGAAGCATTAAACCCAACTTACTTTGAATCTTAAGTCGCTCAACCACTTGTTGTAGGTTGACTTGTCTCCATATATCCTATAATGTAAATACGCTTTTTAGTATTTATACTTAGATGATACGTATTCTAAATTATGATTTAACTCAATTCTTCTTATATACCTATTATTTACTAATGATTCATCTTACATTAGTTTAAGGTTCAGTTTCTGAATCTAATTACAGTTTAGGTTCTAATTTGATTTCAACTACGAGTAGTCCTAAAATACATTTCAAACCTTAATTTGAAATTAGTTACATTAAGCTCAAGTATCCTAATATTATACTAGGTCTTAAGTTAGTATTCTAACACATCGGTATACTATAATCCTAATTAACGTACCGAATTTACTTTCGATGTGAGAAAATTTTACAATTTTTGTATAATTACCTAAAATTAATTTTTGTACCAGATTTAATATGTATTGATATTATTATTATGTTATCAAATTTAACTTATTATTTTGTATTTATTAAAATTTTGATTTCACATATTACCAAATTACTCAAATTTATTACATAATTCCAATATTAATAGTAATTAACACTCCAAAGGCTACAGAGATTAATAGCCTTAAACATCTAATTACCTTATAAATCGGTAATTAATCATTTAATTACTTAATTAATTCAAAATTACTCATTTTTCTCATCATTTTAGGGCTAAAAAATTACTTAAAAATTTCAAAAATTAATTTTAAAAAATGGCTTCATAGCATTATTCTATATCACTTAAGTATCCTATAGAAAAAAAAATTAAGCTCTAAATTACACTCCTAAGTCTATTTATTTTTAATTTAAAACATGTTCGGTTTTGTTCAATTTCTTAAGAACCTTATATTTATAGACATAATTAAACTTAATCACTGTTTTACCTAAATCTACATACAATAAAACATTATAATAACAAATTTCATAAATTTCTGGGCAAAATTAATAATTTTAAGAAATTTTGTAAAATTGGATAAGATTTGGGACTCACCTGGTTTTTTAGCTTTTGGTCACCAACACCGGTTCAAGGTATGTTGGTCGGTCCAGGCAGTCGATTTGGAGTAGGATAGTGGTGGTGGTGGTTCGGTTCCAGGTAGTGGTAATTTGTAGGTTCGAACTAAATGCACTATTTTTAGTAATTTTTTTTTAAACCCTAATTTCCTTCTCAATTTTTTGTTCTCTCAATTTTTTCTAACTCCCAACAAACCAAATGAGCTCAAAGAATTTTCTTGCTATTTATAGATCTATAAAGAAATTTTATGGCATTAATTAGATAATATTTTTGGCTTATTCTCTTCCGTTTTGCCTTTTAAGTGTTTAGTTTTGATTGGTTCAAGTTTTTTCTTACTTTCCTAAGTTGCCACAACTTGATTTGGAGCATTCTTTATTTCCTTGATTATTTTTTTCTAATTTTTAGTTAATTTAGGTAATTTCGCGTATTTCTAATTACACGTAAATACATGTGGGGTATAAGTAAATACTCCTAAATATTATTTAGGTCGTTTTATAATTTTTAGTATACATATAATTTATCTCTAATGATTTATTAGTTATCGGAATGTATTTTACATATTTTCGATAAATAACGAATAATATACTTTAAATTTGAAATTTTTATATTCTCTTATTTTATTACTTATTTTCTTAAATTCAAATTTATGGGATCATTTTTACTAATATTTCCAATTTTAATTTATAATTTAGGCTTAATCAGATTATTTAACTGATCGCCTTAAACTTTGTGTGTTAAATTCAATCTTACAATTATTTAGCTTATATTTAGGGTTTACAAAAGCCTCATAAACAGCAGTAGTAGCGATTGTCACAGCACACCAGCTATACATCCATGCATGAGCAATTCCATACTACATAACATCAATTCAAGTTCGGTTTTTATTTATTTATTTATTATATTTACTTATTTATTTATTTGTCTTGATTTGTTTAGGTAGTTGTTTTAAAGTAAAAAAAGAAAAAAATATATGTAGCTTAGGAAATTTTTTTAGTATTATTTTTTTTTTAGAATTTCTTATTTAGAAATTTTTTTTAGAAATAAAAATTAATAATTTTTTTTTAAAACTAAGACATTTTAGAGATTTTTCTATAAAAATACTCTAGAATTAGGGCTTTTTTAGAATTTTCTTTTAAAAAAATCAAATAAATAAAAAAATGTAAACTTAGTCAGTTTTCAGAAATTAAAATAAACCAATATATTAAAGTTTCGGAAAGAATTACATTAATTTGATCTCGACTAACGAGTACATAGGTATCTTTGAAACAACCATAAAAAATATAATTTTTTTTGTTTTTTCTTAGAAAAATCATAAAAAATTCATTTTAATCACATTTTTGCATATTTGTACATATTTTAGTATTTTTAGAAAAATTATAAAAAATAAAAGCCTATTATTTTTTATTTTTATTTTTACATGGTGACTTAGTTTTAATAAGTTAGTCTCTGAACTTATTTTTTTCTAGTTTAATTTTCTAAAAAAATATTTTTTTAGAATATTTGTAGTCTATTGGCTAAAAACCCTAATTTCACTTGTTACTAGTGTAATTGGTTGGCAATTTCAATTTTTTAAAGAAAAATGTTTTTTCTTAATTTTATGTCGAAGAATTTATATTAAGCAGACTAGGCTTAATATAAGTTAAATTAAAAAAAATCAAAATAGAGATAAATAAATATATAATCAAGAATTGAAATTATAAAGAAGAAAATGACATCACAATAATATCATAAAATTTATTCCAATTTTTATGCATTATTAACTATTAATTCATAAATGGAATGATCGAGAAGATGGAAATTGAAAAGATTCATTTCCCATAATCTAATCTAAGTAAGAGTTATGTCTCAAGAATGACTACTATCAAGAATAGGCTAGAAATTTTTATTTCAATGTTTATTTTATGTAAATTTTTTTATTACAAAGAGTACTCGTTTTAATATTTATTTTATTTCATTAATTGCAATATTAAGTTAGGTATGAATAAAATCATTACTCTACTGCATATTTAGTCATTTTAGGAAATAGCTGAAAATTATTTAGTTATTTTAATGAGAGTCTAATTGTCATAATATTTGAACCTTTTTATTTCCTATGTAGAGGGAATAAAAAAGGAAATATCTATTCTCAATAGAGTTAGAATAGGAAAGTTCTAATAATTATAATTCTCTCTCCATTTTTTCTAAGTAAAAAAGGTACCAAATAATTTAGATGAAATAATTAGTCTCTTTCTATTATTTTCAAGTAAACGGTTGTGCATATTTTGGAGCATGTGATATAAGGGATTCTTTTCTAAAGAGATGGATATTTGCTATTCCTATAATATCCCAATAGTACTTTTACCAATCACAACTAAACATGTAAGTAAAGAAAACGATAAATAAATATTTCAATTTATATCATATACTTAACTATTTAATTATGATTAGAAAAGATATTACCAGGATATCACCACGAAAAGATTACTCAATCGGATTTCTATTCATGAAGTAACTTCATTAGACATGCTCTCGTGTGGCATCGTTCGTGGTTCATATTAGGAGTTTGGTGCAGTAACTGAATTGGTGAGTGCAATCTCTCGTTACCTTGAAATTTGAATCTTCCAATAAATTCTTTGTCTTACCATAATTAATATCGTAATATGTTATATATATAGTGTATAAATATTAATAAGATATTTATATATATAATGTGTGTAAATTACACATAGTAATTAATTTAAAAATTATTTATTTTATTATAATTTATATCAATAATATTCTTTTTTCTATCATA
Source organism: Lumnitzera littorea (assembly GCA_024138015.1). Taxonomy (NCBI): domain Eukaryota; kingdom Viridiplantae; phylum Streptophyta; class Magnoliopsida; order Myrtales; family Combretaceae; genus Lumnitzera; species Lumnitzera littorea. The sequence continues at coordinate 14,593,003 of JAMXBB010000002.1, forward strand.
ATTCACATATTAACATGTTTATATTTAAACAACATCTAATCTAACAATGAATCGGATAGTTACCTTAATTTGATACACTTTAATTGATTCATCACCTATGTGTCACCCCACGGTCGAATTTATTTACACGACGCTTGATAGTTTTTTTTTAATTAAAATTTAATTCATTATGGGATATTTAGGTTAGTAACTTGATGTGATGAGACAACCTTAAATCCCGAACCCTGATTTTTGCCACCTCTTACGGTCTCCCACCAGTTTAAATCCTTGAAAGAAAAACTTAAATAGAGCTCTAACTTATAATAATATAGTTAAAACCGAGTTACGCCTTGGAAAAACTTCGTTTAGTTTCAAGATCTATTATGAAGTCTAATCAATTTTTTTTTTTTCTTTTGAATCTCCAAATTCACAACAGGTGAAATAGTTGATTCCTTTTTGAATTTGCAAAGAAAATGAAGTAAAGAGAACCCCTCACCTTCGTTTGTTAATGCTAAAAAGAGGGACTATAGGCTGGCTAGGTCTTTTTTTTTTAAAAAAAAAAAAAATTTCTTTCTTAAGGTAGAATGAGGATCTATAGAAATTTATATATCCATCTCTTATTCTCTTAATATGCGTTAAAAATTCTTAACATAATTATTTCATCAATTAAGTAATTTAAAAGATAAAATTATTCTACTATCCCTCCTTTTTGTTTTATTTTCTGGGGCATGTCAGCTTGTGTGTTCAGTAACTTTGATCCATATAGATACTTTAACCACAAGCAATTGATAAACCATGCAGTGTATCCACTTTTTAGCTGAAGTAGGTTAGACATTGGCCATATTATCGAAAAATCAAAGACTTCAATGCCATATAACCAGAACAAAAGAAATGAACGTGGATTGGTTATGGTAATTTTAGTAGATTTTCGGCACACAACGTTTTAGTGGATTTTTGTTGGATATTCATCCTTCATGTAAAGTAAAGCAGCAATGCGTGAAATATAAGATACAACTAGCAACTAAAGGGAAGGCCAAAAGAAGAAAGGGGAAATTAAATGTTGGAATTTTTTTTTTTGTTTTTTCCTTATTTTGGGCAAATTGCGAATACAACCTTAAACTATTGGTTAGTAATTAGCATGGATAAATGGCTAAATTTTTAAAGTATACTTTCTAGAGGTAAACAGGTCACCTTATCGCATAGGATATTCATTCAAACTCTACTTAACCAGATAAATTCAAAATAGATAATTAAGGCCATATGGTAAGTTCTGAGTAATAATTTTTTGAAATATGTTTTCTTAAGGGAGGGAACAAGTTAAAAGTTAAAATATTTTATATTCACCTTAGAATTTATACTTTAAAACATATTAAGTATATGTTCTAATGTTTTTACCTGGTAATAGTAATTAAATAAAATTAATAAATAAATGATGCTGTCTTATTAAAATAAAATAAAACCCAACTTATCGAAAACACTAAATTAAATATTTATTAGTTCCTTTCCATCTATTTTTTATATTTAGTTTTTACTTCATTGTCGTTTTCTTTCTACTCTTTCCTCTACTAAATTCATATCTTGTCAAGTTCAAAATTCTGTTTCTAGAGTCACTTGCAAGTCACAAGGTACGTTAATTACTTACTTTCCATAGTACATTGGTTTCTTTATTTATATTTGATAAAAAATTTTGTATTATTATTAGAGTGAAATATGATTTTCTTATGGTATAGAGAGGTTATTTTACTTGTGCATGTACCTAAAGGAAAAAAAATGTTTTAGTTTGAATTTATGTTTTGTTCCGTTGTCCATCTTATTTCTTTATTTTCCCATGATTAATCATTTAATCAAATATTATCTTTACATCCATAATTATTAAATTATATAATACTGTGAATTTTTTATTCACATTTTAATAAATTTTATAAATATCAAGTTAAGTATGTTGTTTACAATTTTTATTTTTTAAAACTATGTGCTTATTCTTTTAAATATCTTTGCAATGTGCTTATTATAAAATGAATGATTAATTTATATAAAGAATGTTTTGCATAATGCTTTCGTAAATTCATCTATAATAATAATAGTTAAAAAATCATTTAAAGAAAAAAATTTAGTTGAAAATAAATCTCAATAAACCTCATTCATCGGCATCATTTAAAAGGTTAGTTAAATCAAGTAATTACTTTTATAAAAAAGGGTTAAGTTTGTTTTATGTTTTGAAAAAATAGCTATAAGCAATTTATAAGGAATATTAAAAAAAAATTTATAGGTTTTGTGTGATACCATATACCTTGTATGAGGTGTAAGACACAGAGTGGTTCTAAGATAGGGTATATATAATAAATTTTCGAAATCTGTACCTATAAGGTAAGATATGGATAAAACTTTATATTCTACTTGTCTTATACCTACTTATCTTTAATTACTTTCACCTTTCAATAATTTCAAAAAATTAACAAATAAACCTAAAACCGTTGCTAATAAGTAGTAACATTGAACACTTTTGAGGTTTTAGTCACGGTATTGGGCTTATTTACACATTTTCAAAAGCTATAAGATAATTGCAAAAAAATAAAATAAATAAAAAAGAAGAAGAAACTATAAGATAAAATCTTATTTTAAAAGTTTATTGGATCTATTTGCATTTGATCAATAGCTTAAGGGTCTATTTGTAGTTATAACATCTTCTTTTATTTCTTTCTCTTATGAAAAATGCAAAAATGATTTTATAACCAAAGTTTGAACCTAATCTATATGTTTTCTAATCTTCCTCGATATAAATTCATCAATAAAAATCATCAAATTTTTAGTTGGTTCATATGTAATGAGCGCCCTAAAGTACCTATTAAGGACTTCAATAAAAAAATTAATACACTTTCCAATACTAGTTACACATTTCATAAAATAAACATGTATGGGAAATAGGAAAATATCAAATATTTCTTTAATTGGAATCTCTATAAGTATTCACTGCCCTTTGACGTTTTTCTTATTAATTTTCAAATTAGGAAAGCCCATTAAAATTCAATTTGTCAATAAGGGTACTTTACAACTAAGGAATATCAGTGGTCAGTGGACAGTGAAAGGACAGGCCGATGAATTTCCCTCCTTAGGTGCACTATGCAAACATTTTCATGAACACACGCATGAAAGCTCGACCGTTCCTTTGCAAATGAATGTTCACGACCGTACTACTGTAATAATTTTCACGTCCTGTTGTACTGCCTGCAAGACTCAGAACATGTGGTTGTAACGAAAAGCTATATGGTGTACATAATGTCATGAACGGCAATAATTCTGCTTTCTGCATGCCTTGTAGATATGAGATATCTATCTTTTCAATGGTCTATGCACTTCCTCGATGCTTCTTTAATTTTAAATTTTAAAACTTTTCTCTCTAACCACCAATGATGAAGTGCAGGTTTTTGTCCGTTCTGTAGTCGTGGTTAGCTCTAGCAACCGAAGCAAGACCATGAGTTTTTCCAGGTGTCGGGCTCGTGCGCCGCGTTGTATCTGTACCCATTTGCAATTAGTCGGATATGATATGATTCTGATCATGAATGAATTTAATTAGATATCCGATACTCAATATTATTAATAAGCAAGTTAAGCATCCTTAGCTAGATCCATTTACAAAATTGTTTGGATTTATAAGAATTCAAACTTATGGGAGAGTTCATTTAATTAAATAAGTCTCATAAGTTTAGGATTTTTAATGTCTTTAATAATATAAACTATACAATTTACCAAGTCTAATTTTGACACACACTCTCTCTCTTCCATTGCTATTGCTCTGCCTCAGTCATATCCGTGGCTATTGATCTTTTATTGTTACCGTCTTGGTTCATTTCATAGTAAGTGAGGCGCTCTTAACTTTTCATTTTTTTAACACTCTAATCTTAAGGATTCAAAAACAAAAGCACCGTATTATATAATTTATATATATATGAAAGTAAAAAAGATTTAAACTCTTATAAATAATAGATAGTAGACCACTAAATTAGCTATTTTAATAACACCCACCATTAAAGATTCGATATATTAGTACAATACCCTGTCTTTTTGCCTTTATAAGCAATGCTTTTATCTATACCTCAACCTCATCGTAAGACAACTTAATATGTTATCAATAGAAATTGAACTGGATATATAAATTAGTTTTTGTTTAAATTAGTGAAGACATGTCCTGCATTAACCCGGCAGACATCCTGCTAAAGATTTTTCTAATTTAGTCGCAGATGATACAAAATCTAAATCAATGGTACATGTCGCATTAACTCCATAAAGGGCATCCATGCAATAAAGTTTTGTTTAATCTAATTATATAGCACATAATGTTTGAAAATTGTTGAATTTCTGGTCTATTATGTTTTATCTATATGTTTATGTTAGAATTACAATGTTATATTTACAAACATTTTATATTGTTTTTAATCTAATTATTATTATAAGCATTTAACAAATTAAAAACAATATAAAAAATCCATCTTTGTTATAAAGACTTGATAATTTGATATCAATTTACTTTACAAATTATTCAATAAATGAATTTCATTTGAATATGAAATACGCTTATTAAATAGATAAAACTATATATCTAATAAAATAAAAAATATCACGAATGTGTATATATATATATCAACTTGACATTGAGAACCGTTACTACGTACACAACCGGAAGGAGTCGAATTGAACTATTAAGCCAGAAAAATAGAGAAAAGCATCAAAATTCCTATATGCTATGTAAGCTTTAACCTCATGACTCTGCTTTCGTGGCTTTTTAAGTTAAAAACCTAAATTATTAGACGTGATTTCATTTTCTAATTGAATTTTGATCTACTTGATCAAGGATCTTTCTTAATACCATTCGATTTTTGAGACCAAAAGCCATTCATCCTTCCTAATAAACTTTAAAAGCCAGCTCAATATCTAATTTTAGTAACTCGAAAGTTAAAAGTTTAATTGGATACTAAACATGACATCTAAAAAATTTACATCGTTTAGTTGCAAAATCACCCAAAGGCCAAATTTCAAATACCAAATTCCTCGCTAACCTAGGGCTAGGATCAAAGAAACAGAAAAGGTCGTCTCCTGACCGTCGATCGCTCCTTCTCATCTTCACTCACAAGATCATCATCTTCCTCATTACACTCTTCTGATCTTCCTCTCTCCGGGTCTCTCCGGCTCACGATAGTCGGAAGCACAACCAGCGTCGAATTCCCGACAAGGTATCTGTGCGTGAGGCGCTGACACGTGTAGCAAAGCAAGCACCGGATATGCCTGAGAGCTAGGAAATTGGCACCATGCACCCATTTATCACATCTTTCGCATAAATATGCGTCGTCGGCCTGGCAATACAAGGTGGCGCGTGAGCTACACAACTCACACGAGATTGACGACGAAGAAGAACGTCCCAAGGTTGAGTTGGCCTTGGTGTTGACGACGAGATTGTCTCCGTTTTCGTTTACTACGCCTCTGCACATTTTTTTGGGACGACGTAGGTACGTTCTGTGCCTCAAAAAGTGGTTGATATAACACTATGGTGTCGATGAGAATGAGATTATACAATTTGTAAAGAGGTCATATTTATAGGAATATATATATAGACGTACATGCGTGTTTAAATATCCTACATGTTAAATTTTATGTTTCCATGGACAAGATTTTCTCATCACTATTGGCTTATCATTTGTCCAAAATGCATCAAATTCATTTTTTTTTATATATTAATTTTTATAATTATTTTAATGTTAAATTATAATTTTTTAAAACTCCCATAAAATAATATATTATTGATGGAGTCATTTGAAACTCCATATAAAGTAGTCATTGATTATTAAGATAAGAAATTATAACGAGGGGAAAAAAAAAACCATAATGGAAGAGTTATAGCTCAACGCCATTCTATCATTTTGCATTTAATGTATGTGATAAGTGCTTTAGAAGATGAGAAGTTGATTTTAAAATTTTCATAAAATGGCTTTGTCTCATTAAATGATATATATATATATAATTTTTACCCCAAGTTAAATAGTATATAAGTTTTTGATCGATTAACTTATTTATTATTTAAGTGTGAAAGTGAAAATAAATTGAAATCAAATTATGATTCATTACATTCCTTTTTTTTTTTTAATATTTAAAAAGTAAAATTACAATTTTTTATAATCGGTGATTATGGAAGGAAGGGAATATCGGTGAAAGATTTTTTTTTTTGGTGCAGCGTAGGCAGTACGTACTATGAATTACATGAAATGACGAAAATGCGTGCCATGAAGGTACAAAATAGTTACTTTATGATGTCTTCTTCCATTAATTTCTTCAGGTTCACACTTTCTTCGTTAGTTTAGCTTCCTTGGATAATTTTGTCGTATTTAGGCATCACGGGGTTTATATTTGTGATGGAGATGAATTTTTATAAATTACGTGTCAATGAAGTTTGTCGGAGAATTTTTTAATTATCCGCTGTAGAGTTGTTTTGCTGCTGTGTTGTTCCGATGACAATGCTATCCAAGAGATAATTCTGGAGAAAAATTCCGCAAGGCCGAGCAATATGTTAGGTAAATTACGATACTATAGATAAAAATACATAAAAAAAATTAATATATAAGAATGCAGATAATCAATCATGATAATTATCTTATTGTGATAGGTCAAATATCAATTTTTTATTTCATTTTATTTATTATTATGTGATATTTTATATCAAGTAAAATCTTATATAGATCGTGAAAGAAAATTATTATTGGTTTATAAAATTACAGCAGTGAGTATAGTATTAATATTAACTACAAACTTTTAAATTAAATAATTGAAAAAAAATTATTAATATTTATTAGCTTTGATTTAAGGAGGAATCTAATGTGTAAGTTAGTTGCTTCAGTCCAGTTTAGAAAAGAGTTAGATGAAGCAGAGATGACAGTGGGATTGAATCAAATTGTACGTGAAATGTCGGTAAATAAAGTCCTGTATAAATAATGTTGGTAAATAAAGTTCCATATAAATTATTGGCGTGGTAAAATATTATTATATTATTGTCAAAATTAATGTCTTTTTTCCATAATTGGAAAAGTAAGGTTGTGGTAGGCCGACGGTGGTTGTGACTTGTACGACTACACTATGACTCTATCAGCGGTAATTTTTGGTTCAACGTAGTAGAGACTTGTCATTTCGATTGTACTATTAGACTATGACTCTATAACTTGTACAATTACAAATTTTTGGTTCAACGTATTGGTTATGACTTGTACAATTACACTATGACTCTTTGAAGTGCATTGTAACATATAGAATCTATCATAAAACCTACACCCTTAAAAGTTAAATAATACATTTTCATTATATAATAATTTTGAGTAAAATTGCCCAACAATTCATCAAGTTTTCCATGTCATATTTTTCAATCACATATTTTTCATGAAAGTATATTTCATGAACTTTATATAACTCAAAATAATGTATTAGGGAATGCTATTATAAAACCTCCACCGTCATCAGTCCTAAGCCTATTGTCTAATAAAAAAAAATATTTGTTTAATATGTTTTAGGTTCTTACTATGGCTTAAGCAATGAATATGTGTTAAGTTAAAACTATTTTTTTTTTGTTTTATTTAACATTATTAATTAAGAATTTTTATACAAAGGAATAGGATGCTTTGAAAATAACATAAACGATTTTCCACATTTTGTATAAAGATATATAACTCTACTTAAAAGAGAAAATTTATAACTTAATTTCACATTTTGACAAATAATAATGTTTCAAGAGTTAACTAGAAAAACATCAACTAGATTTGAATTTTCTTAAAATCTTTTACATTTCGTTGCACTTTAAGATGGAACTTATTTTGTAGGATTTAATTTATCCATTAATTTGACTCCATATAACTACGACTCTGGTCATTTACCCTTTAAAAAAGTGGAATTTTCACTACTATTTCCCTATAGGCCACACCTTTTTGAGCCTTTAGCGGCCACTTGAGAAATAAGTTTGGATCTTATTTAAAATTTTTGAAATTTATCTTCTTAAGATACTGTTATGTATAATTAATAATTGAAATTACTAGATTTAAAATGAGTCATAACAATGTTACAGGATATTAAAAAAAGTTAAATAATATTACAAGTTATTTAAAGTTACTTTTTCTAATATTTATGAAGTTTATCTCTTCAAAATAATTGTCATGTTTAATTAATAAATGAGATTTAAGATTCAAAGTCACATCATGATAACATTACGAAATATTTGTAATTATACATAAAATAACTTTTTAGAGATTGATTTCCAGTAAAATTTATTTCTTAAGATTTATACTATTTGGTTGTAACGGCCTCGATATAAGATGGTTTATATCCATTTTAGGTTAATTACTAATTAGCATATACAATCAGGAAAAAAAAAAAATAAAAAACAAGGAATTGACAGGATACTTTGAAATTTCCAACAAAATTTAAGTTGACATGTAGATGGACCGGATTAATTAATATATATGATTGAACTTTTTCAACTGACTTTGTATATATAATACCAAGTTTAACTTTATTATCTAAAAAGTTAACCATTCTTCCGGTTGATTATAATCACTAAAAAAAACACACACACAAAAATATAAAATATAAAATCATTCTGATTATTAAAATTCCAATCATATAAATATAAATTTCTACAGTCATCTCAATAGTCAGATTATACTTATAACAGTATCATGAATTGCTAAGGTACGGTTGTTATAAGGAAATTTCCGCCAACGAAGGCTAAGCTTAATTTAGCCATAAACTTTATACAAAGATGCTTGAAGTGAAGGTACACCATGAGCCATGATTTTATTTTCCCTCATTAGTGGTTACCAAGTCAGTAGGGGTGGCTAAAAGAAGAAACAAATTATATGGTGCAAAACTAAAGCCATCGATGTGGCACCCACCACCAACTTCTCGGAGAGTTCTTGAGGGCAAAGTTGGATGGTACATATGTATGTGGGGTTGAAATATCAGAGATACTTGGAGAATCGATTTGACTAGTATCACACCATATTCATTAAAAAAGAAATTAGGGCGATCTAATAATATGTGTTTCAAAATTGTAAAGATTAGTTAGTTAATCACCAAACCAATTAAATAAAATATTAAAAATTTTATAGAAAAGAAGATATCATAGTATTATTTATGATAGTAAGGTAAGGAGTACGACTTCTTTTTTCCATTTTTTTCATCTATAATAGATAGAGGATAGTGTTAGTGGAATAGAGGAGAAAGTTAACTAAACTAAAAAATAAAATAAAGTTTAGTACACCTATTTGAAAACCAAAGAGCACCATCTATTATTGTGGATGATGGTTGTTTCTAAGTTAATTTGAAGAACATCTTCCTTTTGTCTTATGTTAATTAAATTCTTAACCTAGACCATCCGATTTTAGTTATTTTATTTATGTAACTAAGTTCTAGATGTTTAATAAAATTTAAGAAATCATAACATCATGGAAATCCAATAGTTGCATCATAATTAATGGGATGTTGATGAAAACCTTTATTTCTAATCATATCTCCATTCCTCTAAGTTGATGGTTGGGTTTGAACATAGGCCTTAGTGCTCAGGCCGACCTCTCCAGCTCGTTTAGTGAGCTCTCTTTGATGCTCAAGCTGACCTTGTATGGCTTTAAGCCGAGCTCTTCAATGCTCGAGCTAATCTCTCAAAAGAGTAGGCATAACCTCTATACCTCATAGGTTACAAACCTCTTGATAGAGCTTGGTAATACTTGTATGTCTGTGAATAGAAGCTCAAGTGTTCGTCCATAGGGTGCACAATTCATAAAATGCAATATGATTGATGAAGCCCCCCTTGGAAAGACTTACGTGGCACAATTGTATGGCACTTATAAAGTATTAAATGTGATAAGACATGCACGAGACCTATAGCAATTATACCCTAATCATATCAGAAAATATTACCAACCTTAAGCCCTTAAAATATAAGAGATGTCCTAAGCTGTGAGTTATGAGTTAACTAAAGCTTGAGACTCTAAATACATATAGTCCACTTCTTCCCTCTTTTACAGTAAGTGAAAAATACAACTCAACATATTATTTATTTGAATTAGCTTTTTACTCTCTACCACAAGAGATTAGCTTCAGTATCGAAATAGTCATGTTATAGCAACCTTCGGAACTCACTTAATCGTGTGTTACTTGTGTAGATCAAACTTAATTGATTTGAAGGTGCACATACATTTCCTAAGCCCACTAAATCTTGAGGATTGTACTGGCAAGATCTAAATATGGCACGATCCTAACTAGAGTAGTCATAAGGTGAAATAGGTTGATCTATATATCATTACTATTATCATATGATAGCGAAAACTACTATGATCATCACTACTCCATAAGGTTCCCAATAACACATTAGTGCACTATTGTGTACCATAATACCTTTTTGGTTTATGACTGAATTAATTTATTTCAAAAAACTTAAATTGATACAAAGTTTCCAAACTTTATAAAACCTACATTGATAAAGCTTATAAAATGTGTGATGTCACATTATTATTAAAAAATTATAGGAATCATGGTCCAAAATGCATTTCATAGTTAAAAAAAAAAGTGTCATTCACCATTATGTATTGGGGTAAGATGATATTACCATTATAGCCCCTAAAATATTTTTCCTGCAAAAAGATATTAATTCCTCTATTATTATTATTATTATTATTATTATTGATGTGATTTTAGAATATAAGTTATATATTTTTTGAGGAATAGCAATTCCTCAACAAAGAGAAGGAATAGACATTCCTTATCCATTTCATATTATATGAAATAGGAATATATTATTTGTGGCATAACTTTTTATAAATCAAATAAGGGAAGAGTTATTTCATAGTAATAAAGATAACATGAAAATTTTATTTCAATAAACCAAACAGAGGGTTAATGATATTACACGTGTTGTACGAAGATGAAGGGGAAGGAAAAAAAAAAAAGTTGGGGAAAGTGGCTTGATGATACATATATATGCTTAAGAATGGAGACGTAATTGGAAATAGGAAAATTCCCCGTGGCGTCTGAGAAATGCGTCGTTTGCCCCGATCCCAAATCTGACATCCCAAACTCCAACTCACAACATATAGTACGTGGAGAAAAACGACTGGAACGGATCTCCTTGTCCACTTAAAGTTTTTACGCTGATAAATACTTCCACTTGTATGGCTGAGACTTTGAAAGCTTGTGTGCCGTTCAACCTGAAGTCAGCTTCTAAATTCAACAGCCACAAGGGACAAAAATTTTTTGTAATTGCCTGGTAACTGGTTTTACAAATTAAAAAAAAAAAAATCATAAATAGCTTATAACGTCACGTCATCCGAATATTAATACTTATAATCAGTATTTTATCTTGTATTAGCGAAATAGGATGCATAACCGATTTTTACAAACTATTCAATCTTAGCTTAAGTTTTATTTTAATTCAATTCTGTGAAGGTCAAATTGAGCTTATCTATTAGAACATTAAACTTATTAGGCTATCAAATAGTTTAGTATAATTTTTAATATATATTTTAATTTTTTCAAACAAAAGCGAGTCAAATTAGTTAAAGAAAATTTATAAAAGATTCAAGTTTAATTGAGTTAATTAAATCTGTCTTGAATGTAACTCGGTAAAAGTTAAACCAAACTCGAATTTCGAATTTTCAAATTAAGTTCATACTCAAATTTAATATTATATAGATTTGATTCGACTTAGATTATACTCTTCTTATATCGTAAGTTTTATGCCATTTATAACCGTATAAATAAAGATCCAAATACCAAGCTGCGGCAATAAATCAATCGACAAAATAATGGTCCTAGCCTATGACTTATTCATGAACTTTGGATGAATCATGTGGTGGTTGAAGCAGCACTGATATAAATTTTTCACACTAGAAAACGAACAAAAGCACCTTAACAAATGTGATTGCGAAGCTGAATAAAAGTGTATGGACGATAAAAGAATAAATAAAACAGATTAAAGTGGACCCATATTGGACCAGAAAAGGAGGGATACCTGGAAGCTGCTTCTAGTTTCTACGGTGGATATTTAATGGCCATAGACACGGTAGTTTCAAATTTTGAACGTGTCAATGTATATGTGAAGCTTCTCAGCTAGCTTACTGCACTTACATAAATGCCATTAACGAGTTAGGTATTTTGGGTTCATCCCATCTTTGACTGAATCGGGACCCTGGTTCTCCACTAGGAGAGGAAACCGTGGTTCCTAAATTATCCGCGTTCGATATGATGTTATTCAAGTTGTATTTTGTAACAGTGCAATCGAAAATCCAACTAAATTAGGTCATTTTTACTGTTGTAAGGGCCTAAATGAGTCGCGAACTCATGGTTATAATTCGATGGATAAACTCTCAAGACATGTGAGTTTTAGGTTGCGTTTATTCTCATACATAATAAATTCAATTGTAGCTCAACATCAGGTTGATTTCAGTGATTAAATTATAGAGATGAATGTGATTTTTTATCTATTAGATTGACAAACTAAGTTGAGCCTCATTTGGTAATGCTTAAGTTTGAAAATCAAGCTTAATTGAGTTACCCACTCTTAAGCTTCAGAATAAGTTCGGTTAGGCGATATAATTTTTCAAGAAATAAACGAGACTGGCTAAATGAGTTCAGCGAGATTCAAGCTTGGACATTGATTTCCGAACTGGGCTCAACATGATATCGGATTTATTTATTTATTTTTTATTTTCTGCAGCTTTTTCCTTCTTTATTCCCCCTAATTTTGCTATTTTTTAAATTTCTTTATATTATAATTAATTGTATTATTATAATATATATTATATTCATATTGCATTATTATTATTGCACATATTATATTTATATTATGTCACATTGTATCATATATGTTACATTTGGACCAAAAATTTAATTATGATATTATATATTGTATTTATATTATACTAATAGCTTTTAGTTTTTTTTTTCTAATTTTTTAGTATCTTTTATATATATTTTTTAATCTTTTATAATTCTCTTTACTTTTTTTTTTTTTAATTTTGTATAGATTTTTTAAGTTTTTTTTTTATTTTTTTATTATTTAAATATACACATAAGTGCCGCATGTATGCCACTTGAGTGCTATGTGTCTCTTAACAATAACATCAGACTAAGCTAATGCATTATAGTGACAATTCCTTATTTGAATCACTCATCAAAATATTGATAATTTATTTAAATTTTTTAAAATGTTAATCTTTTATTTAAATTTTCATCCAAACGTTAATATCTTTTAGAATAATTTTTCTTATATATATACATACACACATACATACATAGAGACACAGAGACAAAACATGAGTTACCAATTTAGTATTTAGGTAGGGTGAGGAATGCAATATTTTAGGTTTACAAAGGTTTGTCTTAATATCACTTCTTAGTTCCTAGCAATATTGGCATGCTTTGATATGTTATCGTTCATGTGACGAGGTGATGGACGATTTAGATGATTAAATAGTGGGTCGGTAAGCACCTAAATTTTATCTATTTTTATAATTAATTACTCTTACATTTAAAAGTGTGAATAAACTAGTTAAATTTGATTCATTTTTATAATTAATTGAACTTTACTTATTTTTATGGTTAAATGCCTTAATTTTACACGTTTTTTGAAATTAACTAATTGCTCCACTCTCCCCGTACTATAAATGACATCGAAAAAATTTGTAAACAATAAAAAATGCTTTTTTCTTACTTAACGTAGTTATTGAAAAAAAGTACGAAATTCAAGTACCAAATATGAAATTTATTTTTAAAGAGTTTTTATTAGAGGAGTATTAATTTTTTTTGGCATTTTCTTTTCCCTTTTCTCTATATCATACATCTGCTGTTTATTGCTATCCAAGTTCCCTAAATTTGGTCTCGGTAATATTAAAATTACCATCTAAACTTTATGTGTACTTCATTTTATATTTGAAGTTTAAAATTGCTAATTGTTATAACTATGATAACAAATTTGACATGTAAAAAGTCAATTAGATGTAATATATTTAACAACTTCAAACATTGGGTATGAAATTTGAAAAATATAATAATTTTAACTTTGTCCCATCTTTGATAGGTTATTTTCACTTTAAAGCTAAATGGCCTTATAAATTTCCTACGTCAGGAGACAGAAACACGCTTAACAATAGAGAAGATTTGCAATAGCATTGATCGAGTTTGAACAAAATTTACATCGTATTCGACATGGTGGAAACCAAGGAAATTAGAGGAAACTTATAGAAATATTGTGTTTAATTATTAAAAATGAGGATAGAAATGGGTAGAATCGGAGAGAAAAGGATAAAAATGGATGGAAATCTTATAAAATTACAAGAGTGCTCCTAAAAGGCAAAAACAAAATTAAATAGATAAAATTAAAGGATATTTTCGTTTATTACTAATATAGAAAGGAAATCTTTATATCTTATATATCCTAATAAGAGATGAATATTATATTTCCTTTCATTTGATTTCCTTTCTTTCCACTTATTTCCATTAGTTTCCTTTTTTTTTTAAGTTTACTAAACATAGTGTTAAAAAGGAAAAATATAAAATATGCCCTCTCACGTTCTACCTTTACTTGAGTTTTTCGCTGCTTTTTTTTTTCTTTTCCCCTTCCTCTAGAAAGTTCTTTGAGCCCCCATTCATGACTATAAAATAATAATAAAAATTAGCTTATGCAAATCATTTTAAATAATAAAAATGACACGTATCAATTATCCATTTGTGATGATATTAGTTTTAAAAACCTATGGTTAAGTATAATTTGATTTTATCAATCGAACCTGTTTAGACAGATTAACTATAGTTTAAATCAAATAAAAGGTTAAGAGTAGGCGGTCCTTCCGTCAACATTTTTGACATAAAGCTGAATATGCATCCTCCTGGATCACCTAACTATTTCTCCTTCCACCTTAAGCAAAGACTGAAAAAAAGGCCCTTACTTTTTTTCAATAAGGGAAGTGAAATTCTGGCATGCACTACACGATGTGAAGGCAGTGATTTTCGCTAAGGGGTATCGTCTTTAATGTTGTTCAATCGTATCCTTTTTAATAGACTGATTTGATTAACCCACAAAATAAATAGATTAAGATCGAAATTTTATTTTATTTTTATCAATAGATTTTTTTATTCCAACTTGTTTAGTGAGTGAGTTTTTTTATATCACCCATTTAACTAAGAAGTTAGCTTGTCATAGGCTTAGACTACTTAATTCGTCACCATTTATCTAGGGAAAATGAAAAAAAGCGGAAACTTATTTAGACTTTTAAAACTAAAAACCCTAAGTCCAAACGGGGGCTTTTTGTTAGAGGTCGCAATACTCTATTTGATTATTTTATTTTCACATTTAATTATATCATATATAATTGCACATTATAAAAATAACTACCAAATCCAATGTCCTACTACTATCTAGAGTCATAAAAAATAAAAACCACTTACCAAGCAATAAAATGAGTAGCACTCAAAACGTTGTTAAGTTTCATGATACAAAAGGAGATCTACTTTTGTTAAGGATAGAATCTAAAATTTTATAATTAAAATAACAAGCTTATGCTATTATGGTCATGGTCATGACTCTTAAGTCATACCCTCTTACCCTTGAATTGGGTAGTTCTCATTCACATCCAGATTTAACTGGTTTCATATTTCTTTAATATTATATTGCAAAATTGAATCTATCGAGGGATGAGTATATATCATGACTTAATTAGGAGAATATTTTTTAATACTACACGGTCTCATAAAGATAAGTAAGTTATTATCTACATGTTATGTATTAGCAATCATATGAATATAAGTATTACGTACGGTCTTTCAGTAATTAGAATGAAATATAAAGAATAACCCTTCTTAACCTTGGATTAAGGATTCAAAATCACCGTTAGTTCCCAAACTTCCTACCCAAAAGACAATATTGAACATCATGTTAGAGTCTTTATGATCGGTCTCCCCTTGGAGCCGCCCGAGCGGACTACGTCGTATACACAACAACCTCCGCATCCCTCGGTTTGCATATGGCGGAGTTAGAATTTCTTAGGCCTCTTTGCGCCAACATATAGAAGTGATCACCTTCAATATATGCAGTGTATCTTTGGATTCGAACTATTTTATTAGTCAGAGCTTAAAAGGACAGGGTAAATTGTACATTTTTGATTTATCCATATAAATTCTTACGTGAATTTCATTTCCTTATATTCAATAATTCCTCAAAATGGGACATAGGAAGGCAAGCGGTTTGGATCTCTTCATGAATAATTGAGGACAAGTATTATCCCCTTGAAAAATTGAGAACAGTAGCCATATGAACCCATAACAAATATTTATAATTTATTATTTCTCATCTTAAAACATAAAATAATTCTCAAAAATATATTTATAAATTCAGCATATAGTTTAAATTTATTCAAGAAATTTTATAATTTCATATATGATTTACATTTAGTTAATAATTATATCTAAATAAGTTTCCTACATAATTTTTCATGCTTAGATTTAGGCTACTTTGATGCATTTATTTTATCACATGCATTGCAGATGCTTTCTATTTTTTTTTTTTTTTCCCTCATATGAGAGGCTACGAAAGAAAATGGAGGTAATTTTGAAGATTTCCTCTCTTAGGTTTCTTAAATGCAATTTCTTTAACTAAATAGATGTTTTACAATTAAAATTTTTTATATTTGATATCTTTAAAAGTGTGCGGTCTACTACTTATCAATAAAATAGAAAAGAATTTGCGTTTCTATTTATACAAAATTACTTCCAACCTACACTATTATATTAGCAACATCAATGGGAAAAATACTAGAAAGAATATATAAAGACAAAAATGAGTTTATCTCTTACATTGTTAAGAATGTGAAACTCTATTTTAAGTCAAGCTTATATATCAAGTCAAAACATATTTAATTTGTGGATGTTATTAGTAGTACATTAGATTCTTATGTTGTCAATTCCAATATTAAATATTGTGAATGGAAAGCAATCCTTCCCTATTCTTATGAAAATAATTTAAGATTTCACTTTAACTCAATTTCATATTTATTTCTTTTAATTTTTTTTTATTCTGTTTTTGGGTTGGTGTTGAACAGTCTGAGACTTGTAAAGCCATTCGGTCTTAGGGTAAGTCATGAATCGGGCAATCCAACCAATGCCAGGTCACAAGTTTGACTTGACTCGTTCTAGCTCTGTTGGGAGATAAAATAGAAAGGAACAATAAAAAACCTCAACGTGGGAGAAAGTTATGCTTATTGATTTTACTAAACTTAATAGGTTCAAGTTTGTTTTTATGTTTTCCATTCTTAAAGATGGTTCTTTCTTTTAAGAAAATATACAAATTTTGTTTTTCAATTTCCAAAATGCTTAAGTCATGTATGAGTATAGCCTAGTTAAGGTAGAGATTACTAGTAAGTCATCGTTGGATCTTCGTTAGGATAAGATAGTAATGGATGAAACTCTTAATTATTGTTGGATATGTTGAGATATTGGAAGACCTAAATGTAAAGTTATCCATTGTGCATCATAGCCTTTGATAAACTAAATATTCAAATTATTACAATTGTATCTAAGTTTGTTTTTTAGCATTGGTGATCATGTTCATAACAAGTATAATAATTTTCTCATTTGAAAATTTGCAAGCTTTAAACTGTGTACATATTGGTTACAAGGTTTTGATCATGAATATAGTTTTAGGTAATGTTTGGTTGTTAAAATTGTACATTATGGTTGAAAGAGCACATAACAGTACAACAAGTATGGAATAGTAAACCCAATTGTACTATGTTTATGCGTGTACTGTTGGATATAGATTTTTCTAATTGAAAAATTAAAATAAAAAGTTTGATTGTTTATAATATAAATTATAATAAAGTTTAATATTGTAATTTTATAATTTAGTGTGGGTTATTTTTGAAAATTTAAAAATATATTTATTTTATACTATGATAAAATAAATTTATGTACCATTAAAAATATGGTATGAATTTATGAATTTTTGTTTAATCCTATAAGACCTCTTTATATCTAACACTATAACCAATCATGCAAATCAAATAAAAGATAAAAAATTCTATTCAGTCTCCAATCAATATGTTTTCACAACAAGATAAGTATTGTGCATTTTTTCACGTTTGTAGTTGAATAATTACTTTTTCTTATCACAATAGTCATAATATGTATATCGTGTATCTTTATTTTACAATTCAGTGAAATTGTCTACATTATTACACTACGAGTACGCTTCTTATATTCTTTCCTCTCTAGCTATGCCTTATCACCTATTTTTCTTTTTAACTCTTTCGCCTCTCTTCATTTCATATTCACCCCTCATCCCGTGTTATTTATTGTCCTACCTTCTTTCCATCTTATTATGAAACTCTTCATACTTTTTCAGTCTTATCTGTAACTCACCTTTTTATGTGGAATTTGCTTTATTAGTTGAGTGGAGTTAATTTAGATATATTAATAATAGAGTTAACCTCTTATTATCTTCAATAAATTATTCGTATGATTTGGTAAATTGTAGATCAATACAAAGATGGAGAACAGGGTACAATAATACGCAGTTGACCATTCTAAGTAGTGATGTCAAATTGTCAACAACGACATCGTGGGCTTATTTGGTGTGTGAGGAGTTATGATGTGTCCAAGCCCACAATATAGATTATAACGTAAACTTAATCAGGCGAGAACCCAAATGCTAATCAAAAGATTCGGTTTTCATGGGTTTATATACGTTTGATACAAAAATTAAAAGGATATGAATCAATATTGGATATTACATTCTAATATTAAAAACGAACTGGTTTTACAATTTAATCACTGATTAATACCAATCCTTTTGACGTTAAATGGGCTAATAATGACATTGTCAACTTTGACAACTTCAACTATGGGTTCCTCTAGGGATTTTTTTTTTTATAGAATCCACAATTTTAGTTCCTCTTATCTCATCCATGACTCCCATATTACCATATTTTCAATCTTCTCAACTACTTATTAAGGTTTTTGTAATCTCGTAGCATTACTTTTGATTTCTTATTAAGATAGACTAAGGTTTGAATCTCTTTTTTCCCAAAATTATGTAACATAATTGGCAAAAAAAAAAAAAAAAAGAAAAATCTTCTCAACTACCTATTCAAAATTTTCTATAACTTTACCCTCAACGTCAACCTTAATCTCATTCCTTTGGGTCTCTTCAACAGTGGTCTTCCCTCTTTTAATCTTAAGTTCTCACTCAAGCTTCTTTGGTATGATCACTTCTAGTTTGATGCATAACAGTTTAGCTTCTAAATTGGTTTTATACCCAACTGCACTCATCTCTTCAAAGATTTCTCTATATTGTCAAGCAATTTACTGACTTGTATTCTCGTCATCTTACCACTATTTAACAATTAATAATTCTAATTCCACAATAGCCTAACAATTGAAATCGTTTCACTCATGCATTTTATAAAAAAATGTGAGGTACTTCCTTTACCCTCTACACACAATGTCGAAATTGCACAATCCTCCACCCTAATAAACAAAAACGATAATAACAATACAGTCCACGAAATCCACAATAGCAACTCATGACTACCAATCTAACCTCAATATTCCAATGAACGAAAATTGAGGAATTCCGAAACTTACAAATCAAGCAAATCGAATCTCAAGCATCGATGCCAAATTAGGATGATTTCTAAACCCATATGGATTAGAGACATAAAATGATCCGAAGGCTAATTAAAATACTCAGGTTTTATGGGTTTTGTATATACTTGATACAAAAATTAAAGCACATGGAGGAAATCAATATTAGATATTACACACTAACATTGAAAATGAATTGGTTTTGTAATCAAATTAACGATTGGTGTTAGGCATATCTTGAAAGTATCATAACTGGTTGTTGAAAAAAACTTATTTGATATTAGATTTATAATAAATAGGTTTGTCATAAATAATGAAATTAATTGATAAGAACTTAAATAATTCATAGAGCATTAAGTAACTTTGAATAATTGATGACTATATCAAGATAAAGGATGTCTTAGGAAAGTTAATGTTGATCACGATAGATCTACTTCTCCAAACAACAACTAAAGAAACCTTAAATAAGAACCCTATGGCATCCTAGGATACATTGGGGAACAACATAAGTATCAAGTAGAACAAAACAAAGGAAACATGGCTAAATCTATGCAATGAATACGAGGTCGTTTGGATCCCAAGGGGTTGTCCGAACTACTAATCTTTGCGGAAGCGGCCAAAGCTCTCAGCTTAGAGTCGTTCGAACTTCTTGACTTTGCAACACTGTGCCGCAAAATTTTCAGCAATTCTTCGATTCTTAAGCCCGGTTTGACATGGACCAGTTCCTATTTTAACTCTGTTATTTTGGTTGACGCTTGAAGTTTAGAATACGAGGCACATCAAGCTATTTGCTGAGGGGATATTTTAACCTTTTTTTTTTTTCCTTAAGAAACTTTTAAAAACATTTTTTTTTTTTTGATGTATGTCCCATTTATATACAAAAGAGCCAAATGCGGTGCGGCTACATATTAAGTTTGTAAATGCCATTGGTGTTGCCCGACTCAGCTTTTGATAATCATACGTTTGCAATTTTGCGCGACATGGAGGAACTGTGCTTGAACATGATGGAGTTATGTTAATTGGGATTATTCTACCATCTTCAAATACCATTTTTACTTTGTATAAATTTAATTGAAAGAAATAACTTTTTGATCATCAACAGGTTGTTCCCTTTCTCTCTCTATATGGATACTGTCTCATTGCAAGTAACTTCATTGTTTTCTACCATTTTTTGACAAAGGCCTGTGACTGCTAGTTAGCTATTATGTTGAGGTTTTGTCATGGAAAAAATGTTTTACCAGATTGATAGATCAACTCATGTAATCCAATGTCGATTTTGTTAGGTGGATTGCTTTGTTTTCCAACTCTAATGACATGTTTACTTTTTAGAATGGAATAGATAGAATATAAAAAAAAGAAAAATTATAACTTGAAAATGATTATTATTCTGAATACTTTAGAAATTTTTATCCTAGTATTTGCTTTATGTAAGTTAGGATTATAGTTAAAAATATCAATTTACTTGGTCATTTTGTAAAAAAAAAATTAAAAGTTATTTAATTGCAGCATTAATAAGGATACAACGGTAATACTACTTAAATATTTTATTTCTTGGGAACAAAAAATTTCATCTTTTCTTAAATAACAACTATCTGCAATTAAAAGGGAATAAAAAAGTCTTTAGAAATTGAAATTCTTAGTTTATTTTTCGAGTAAATAAAGTAATAAAAAGTTGAAGATGGAATAAATCAACAATAATTATTTCAAAAATTTTCTTTAATTTAAGTGCATTTAGAAATTTTATCGAGAATGTAAATGGAGGTAATGTTAATTCTCAACTTGGTTTGTTCTGGGGAAAGATTTACGACTTAAAAATTCAAGTGACAGAACACTATGAATCATGATTATCACCTCCTTTTCATTCTTTTGTCAGCCTGGATGTTCTCATCGAATTAGAAATGTAGTCAATTTGTACTTTGTAGGGTGAGGATGAAAGAGAACCTCTCATTCCGACAGGGCCCAAGACCCAATGCTAAATTTAATAAGCCCACACGGTCCGCATCAAGAAATGTCTCTCCTCCTGTTTTCTTTCTATATTTGTTCATTTTTGAGCCAAAATCCGCTATAAACGAAGCAGGTTGGAATTAAATTTGAGTTTGACTGATTAAACTCTTTTCAAAACAAATTTATTTAAACTTTTTTATTAAGATAATGTCAAAATCTAAACTTGAATAAAATTTAAAGTGAATTCAAACTTGATTTTGTAAATTGATCAAGACAAATATTATGAAAATTAAAGCTTAACTTAATAAATTATTCCAATGGTTTGAGTTGATGCTCAACTTAACTCTAACGATCTAAATCTAAACTCAAATCTTTCATATTTGAATTCAAGAAACTATTTTCATTCTATTAGTTTAATTATTTTATAAAATAATACATTAATCATGACTAAGTTTAATTAATCATTAGGATGGTCACGACTCACGACCATGGTGGACCTGTCTTTTGCTACCTTTTTCCCCCTGTCGTGCTCTTTGAGCAAATCAATCCCACAATTTTATGCTTGGTTTTAGGTGAACTGAATTCGGCGACGCACATACCTAAAAGTGTTGAAACGCATACGAAACCCCAATAACCGTAAATTCAATTATATTCATCATCTCCTCCACTTAAACCATTTATCAAAAAAAAAAAAATCAAACAAACACCAATTAAGCGACCTTTATGTGTCCACCGTCTTATCAAAGCAGTTGACCAAAAATGCTCTGCAACAACGAAGTGCGCGTTTCACATTGGCACGACCTTGGAACTATCGACACCTGTTTTTGCCTACCCCCACAACACGCACCAGGTCTTTTTCCCACAAACATGTAAAGTGGACAAAGACAAGCAACAGTGTTTTCCAATAAATCCTGCTAATTACATATTATCGCGTATAAAAGAAATTCAATAAATACCTCAAAATTATATATATATGACCTTATATTATCGATAAGATATAATAATAAAATCAGTACTATCAAATGTGAATTTAAGTCGTTTCGACTTTGATTCAATCTTTTATTAAACTCAATTTTTAATAAACAGAATTCGTTAATACCAATTAAAATACGTACGGAATTAACGGAAGTGTATTTGTTCTCCCATTTGAAATTGGACACTTTGTCTAACCTTCAGTAAATATAAGGGTTGTCTGCCCCGAGGATTACGGTGATGAATTGCTTTTGGTGACTATATATACTTTAGTCTTGTTTTGTCTTTCTCCTTTTGTGTTGGAGAATTTAGGCATTCACCAAACAATGCAACTTCTAAATCTATTCAGCAAAACACAATCCTACTCTCGTATAATCAACCTAGTATTAGTTTTATCTTCTGTGTACATCATTTACTTGCTTCTATCGCTATTCATAGTAGGAGACACAAAGTCCATACACATAGCTTCATCCTTAAAACAAGTTATACGAGGATACGAACAACCCACCACTCTCGATCACATTGTATTCGGCATAGCTTCAAACAAGAAATCCTGGCCGAAGAGGAACCAGTACATCAAATTATGGTGGAAACCCCAACGTATGCGCGGATGCGTGTTCCTCGACAGCATGCCGTATGATGCTAAATCCTACAGCACCAATGCTGCCCTCCCACCAATATGTATTTCTGAGGACATTTCGAGGTTTCCTTACACTAACCAAGGTGGAGATCGGTCCGCGATCCGGGTAGCACGGGTTGTTAAGGAAATCGTGGCTCTTAATCATACCAATGTGCGGTGGTTCGTGTTCGGAGACGATGACACGGTCTTCTTTCCGGAGAATCTGGTGAAGACGCTGAGGAAGTATGATCATAGGTTGTGGTACTACGTTGGGAGTAATTCTGAGATTTACGAGCAAAATAGGGTTTTTGGGTTTGGGATGGCTTTTGGTGGAGGAGGGTTTGCCATTAGTTATCCACTTGCTAAAGTATTGGCCAGAGCGATCGATCCTTGCATCCAGAGGTATCCTCATCTCTATGGGAGTGATTCTAGAGTCTTCACTTGCTTGACTGAGCTTGGTGTACGGTTGACCCACGAACCCGGTTTTCATCAGGTACCGATTCTTAATTTCTTTCTTAAAAATTGTGAAAATTGTTTCGTCCGATTCATGTTTACAATAGCGTGAAAACCCCTCCAATCCGATAAAGTTTGAAACTTTTTAGATTATTTAATTATAAATTTAATATTAATTATCCTATGAGAGAATGGGTTCCCGAATTTAAATTTTGAATTATTCTTCTCGTGTATGTGATGTTAAACAATAAATATGATACCACACGATGTCAAGTATGTTTAGACTTTTACATGGATTAGTTGTAGATTTACAACTAATTGATTCTAACAATTTTATAGGTGTGTTGTGCCTAAATTTGGAATGGGTAATTCAATGTTGTATTGACACCATACATCAATTTTATATGAGCTAAACCTTCAAATAGACACGATTCTGTATTTGGATGTCTGCATATGAAACTCAAATACGATAAAACATTGAATCATATTAAGTATTCTCTTGAATAAGTTTCATAGTTGTCTCCGTATTTTTTTAGTTTAATATCGGAAGTTTGGATAATTTATCACATCTATATGCCATGTTGTTGTTTCTAGTAAATATACTAGTAAGTGTAAAAAATTATTGTATAAATGATTAATAATTTGGACAAATATTGCGATTGGCTATCAAGAAAATTGGAAAGTATAGATTTATTTTTATTGGATAAATTATTATTTAAACGATTAACTTATTGATGTTTTATTCTTAGGTAGATCCGGTTTATTGAATCTAGACAACTGTACAGTGATATATATAAAAAAAAAAAAATTTAAATACCATGTTTGTATGCTTTTAGCAAGAGGGTCACCCTCACCACCATGCGGCTAATTTCTTTTATGGTCTTCACATGATCCTCCAATATGCGATCTAATTGAATAGCAATCTAACCATGTTCACCCTTGAACTCAATGGATGTTATGATCCTTGTTATGTGATCATTTAGTAAATCATCCGAAACGCTAATTGCTACTTTCAATTGCTTGCAATTGAACTGCTCAGTTTGATATCCGCGGCGACACATTTGGGCTGCTAACTGCGCATCCAGTGACACCACTGGTATCTTTGCATCACATTGATCACACAGACCCTATATTTCCCAACAAGACAGAGGTCAAGGCATTACAACATCTGTTCGACGCAGCCAAGGTTGATTCTGACCGAATTCTGCAGCAAACAGTTTGCTACGATCGTTTGTTATCTAGGGCAGTCTCAGTTTCATGGGGTTATGCTGTTCAAATTTACCAGTATCAGTTGACATTGCCAGATATTCTAAAGGTTCAAGAAACATTTAGGCAATGGAAGAAAGGGAGCAGCATACTGGCTAAAACATACACATTTAACACCAGACAACCGCACCCCGACACGTGTCAAAGACCTATTAGGTTTTTCATGGACAGTGTGTATTCTACATGGAATGGAATTATAAGCACGTACAAGAAATTGCATTCTAATTGCTCCTCTCTGTTGGATTTACAACATAAAATCGAGGAAGTCCGAGTCTTATCTCAGAAACTCGATCTTGATATCAAGCAGGTATACGTTTTTTATCTATTAGCGTTTCAAAAGTCTTGAGCTTATACAAAATGCTCTGTCGGATCCTGAGACTGATTTGATTCACTTAAAATATAGATGACTTCTCGAGACTCGATTCGGGACATAGTTATTCTGTCACCTACTATCGGATTGTGCACCATGCTAATCTTTTTTTTTTTTCCTTTTGACACATTCAGTTGCAGGCTCCAAGAAGGCATTGCTGTGATGTTCTACCTTCTTCTGTCAACGGTGTGATGGAAATTTCCATAAGAGAATGCAAAGAAGACGAACTGATTTCCATACGTGCACAATATAGTTAGTTAGGTCTGATTATGGCATGTAGTCTTCTAATTTCATGTTTTTTTTTTTTTTCCTTTTTAGTTGTTCTAATAATTCCTCTTTGGTAGAACAATTTAGATAACTGCTGACAGCCCCATAAATAAAGTTCGGTGTTATAGCAAACAGCTGAGGGGCTTCGGAAGCATGGAAAAGAAAATCCTGATATCATTTTACTAACTAATTTCACCCAATTTGCAGCACTATGCACTACGGTCATCGTTTTTACTCACTTAACCCTTGGTGATTGTTGCTTTCATCTGGCGAAACACCACTAGTATTTGTCTCGAACTCATCCGTATACTTAATGTATTAATAACCAATAAATCTATTTTCGTGGAAGGAGTTGTCTAGCAATCCACTCAAAAAACACAAAAACAGCAATTGAATTAAAATTTACTAATTAGTCAGCATAGCATAAATACATAAAAGTGGTGATTAACTGCAAGGGCTAATTATTCAGGTCCTTAAAAGAGCTTAGTATTGCTGGATTCGAAGACAGGTCTTATCAAGATCAGCCTGCTTAATCGCATCCTTCTAAGAGTTTCTTATCAATTTGAATGCTCTTTCTCCCTCATGCCAAGATCTAGTATGAATTTTTGGCCTATTATGCTTTTTGCGCATCTCATTGTTGTGATGGCTATAGATCTACTAAGTATTGTGAATAACCAAACTAGTAGGACTAGGATCATGGTTATTTTACAAGAACTTCATTCCGACACTTTACCTGGAGTAAACGAACTAGATTTTTTTCCCGGCCTGGAAGCCCTTACGTTACAATCCATACTTGCTTTATCCATCTATAGGCTTGCTGAAATTTTTTTTATTTCCTCTCTTATCCCTCTCTCATTTATCTCAAAGAACAATCATTCCATGGGCAATGTTGATTCCTTTAACATGGAAGTGCATCACTCATATCGCGTATGCACTGATACGACAAATCCATGAATACATAGAAAATAAAACCTCTAATATAGCTAAAGAAAATTGTAAAAATAGGTACATCTTTTGTTAATTGTACGATCGAGACCTAAAGAATCTTATGAATTAATAAATCAACAGAAGATAGCATGGTGCAACCAATTGCACCTATGACCTACCTCCTCCACCAACTTCTCAGTTAAATTACTCCGAATTAAAAACAGAGCTCCCAAGGAGAATTTAATTACTCCAATTTCTCTGTAAAAAGATCCAATTTTAACTTAAACTCCCTGTGGTTGAAAATTGTTTCCGTTTTATATTGATTTTTTTTTTCCCCCTTAATGATACATGTGGGATAGAGAAAGCAGAAATTACAGAGCAGAAGATCACTTGAGTTTCATGGCAATGTCTCAAAGAGACAAAGAAAAGTATCAGATGATTAACCATCAGTAAGCTAGTCAGTCCACAACATGAGGTGGTGCATCATCCACAGAGTACTCATTCACATCCTCCACTGCATTCGGCAACGTCAGAGCCCTTGTTATATGCTGTTCATGGCCGTTAACCAGCATTTCTCTCTCCAAGTGCAAGCAGTAGCTCTCAAACACCCGCGAACAGACCGTGATTTTGAAGTCAAGAAGGAGGAGCAGTTCCAGTTCGAGCCTGTTCAATTCAGCATTACTGATACCACCAACTCGAGCATAGAATGCATTGTTATAGTGCCTGCGATTTGCATATAGGAAATCATTTTCAGCATGATTCAAGAAAAACTTGATTGCTTTTGTGTTTCTAACTGTTGGAACTCGCACATGGAATTACCTATGATAGGCCATCATAGGCCACCCAGGATATAAGTACCATCATAAGTGTCAGAACGACGAATTGTTTGGACACTAAATTGTCAAAACATACCCTGAATCACTGTTTCAGTATAAATTTAAGAGAAGGTTGCTCCATCAATATCCTGAAAGTTCTGTGAAATTAAAGAGGGTCGCCAATATTTATGGAGATCTATGATTTCGAAGGAAAATTATAGAGAGAAAAAAAGGAATTGGGAAACTTTACGATAATTAAGTAGAAAAAATTTCGTAAATTTTCCGTGAATTCAAAATATTGCTAATACATTACAATGAAATTATGAAAATTGCTTAAATTTGTCATTAAAACTATATATAATTACCTTAGAATCCTTTCAACAAGTTAAGCAAAGGTAAGAAGGGTAGTGAAAGATAGACCGCAGGTAAATCGGGGATCCCACATTTCTGTATTCTACAAATTCAATGAAAGATGTATCTATATATATAATCCGTCGTATTCAAATCTATTTGTATATACAATCCGTGTATTCGAGAATTAGACACGTAAAGGAGAACGCATCAAGAGCATGTGTAGGATTCTACTTACGCATCATCAAGCATCTTGGAGGCCACCATGACGCTAGTAACAAGTAACCGATGCACATTAAGCGAAACCACGAGTGACTGCGGATGTTTATGCAACAACCTGTCAATGTAAACGTACCCTACGACGAAACACGAGGGACTACAATTCGTGTACTTATAGATTCTCTCCAAGTACTTTGGTATGCTTATACTTGGTGCCCTCACGCCGTGAAAGCCATTCAAGCTCTTCCCCAACCTAGCCAAGCCATATTCTGACCCGCTCAAGGTCTCAAGGAGCCGGTCATTTCGAGCCACTAGCCGCTCTAGGACGGAGGATATTATGGTCAGGACTCTTGGAGTTGGTGGCTCGAGTTGGCTCGGCTCGGGCCGACTTTGGAGGGCAGGGTACTCGCTCACGGCTAGCATTTAGAGCCGGGAGCCATTATCGTATTTCCTACTTGGGATGTGAAATTGAGGAGAGAAATGTGGGGGAGAGGGAGAGAGAGATAGAATTTGGAGTTTGGAGGAAGCATCTGCGTTTGGGTGGTGGAAGTTGAAAGGGTTGGAAAGCAGCTTTGTGTTTGCATGTGCTGAGGCTTATCTAGTTTGAAGACTGAAGAAACTGGTGCGTGACACGTGTACACAGCCGATTTTTTTTTTTTAAAGTATTTTAAACGTATTCAGATGGAAATGAATCCCTTTTTTATTTCAATTATGATGGATTAGTGAGGAGTTCCGCATATAATTGGCAGTGAAATTACAACGAAAAAGATAAAAAAGTCAATATAAATTGGGAAGATAGAACATGTGGCAGAGTAAAAATACGACATGTTAAAGATAGAACTTGGCAATATAAAATTTAATAAGTATACCACACGTGGTTTCTAATAAAATTTTGATTTATGTTATTTATGATTTGATTATATATTTATATATCAAAATTTTATTGAAAATTATGTATTAAATAGAGGAATACGTGATGTATCATGTTTAATAAATTATTTTTTTTAAAGTTGATGGGTTTTATTTTGGTCCGGAGGTAATTTTGGAAAATTAATGTATTGGCGGATAAAAGATTCCGGCATTTGGCTATCTATTTTCCCATCAGGTTTGATGTAACGTTCGACAATGCCTATCCCTTTCTATATAAGTAAAACGGATGCAAGACAAGAATATTGGAGGAGGGGCCATGACCAAAAGTTACAAAGTTGATTACAGTATCGATCATAAGAAAAAGTTCCTATATATATATATATATATATGCCCTATTCAATGAAATATTCTTATCACATATTCGGTTTCGGCTTTGTGGTCGGAAAAAAGAAATAGTAAGGAAGAATATCCTAATTTCTTCTAATAGCATAAGTTCTATGTTCAATTGACTAAATATATATTCACTTTAATACTTTAGGAATTCCAACATCCCTTAGTCTTACCAACTACTATACATTATACAATTTTAGGGAAAGAAAAAATCAAGTCTGATTTATTCAATTAAAAAACTCATATTTATACAATTAAATTATAATGACCTTAACTCCAAGTCCTATAGCTTGATTTTTTCCTCCCTTGAGAAGAAGTATGCTTAATACTCTATCAATATCCATTACTTATAAATTTATAAAATACAAAGTTGATAAAAGAAAAAAAATAAAAGAATAAAAAAGTTCTATCTTGTGCCCCTCAAACCACCCAATCACTGTAATCAAACTGGCTTCAACATCAATAGTGGATCAGTAGAGCAACTAACCAACAGTTTTCTCTCCCTCCATCCCTCTACACACCACCTTAGTGACCCACATAGTTAATGCACTATACTATCCTACTTTATTTCTTTCCTTCTATATGAGAAGCAACTTAACTTATCATTTAATAGTATGTTTTAACTTAAGCATGTATCTTAATCGTAGCTTTTATCATTACATTGCCAAAAAATTATGCAATGACTCAATCTAGGAATGTTATAGTCTTATGCTATATGGCATAACAAAGTAGTAATTTTAGTTATCACAAATAGTGTTATTGTTGGTGTGATTTTGCTGGTAGAGTATAGTATGATTAGGCCTTGCATGGGTGTGTTATGGCCTGTAAAAGAAAGTAC
This sequence comes from Lumnitzera littorea, assembly GCA_024138015.1. Lineage (NCBI taxonomy): Eukaryota > Viridiplantae > Streptophyta > Magnoliopsida > Myrtales > Combretaceae > Lumnitzera > Lumnitzera littorea. Next base: position 14,622,942 of record JAMXBB010000002.1, read on the forward strand.
AGTGAGGTGTACTAAGGTATTATCAAGTGTAACCATTCTGATGCTTAAGTTAGTGAGTGTTTATGATAGAGAAATAGGATTGCTAGAGAGTTTAATATAGGTTAAGTGCGTAAGGGAGTCCAGATATATTATCATTGAGGTGCTTGGGCTATTTATAGAGATGGACTGGTGCAAATCTAGGAGCATGTACTGTACGTTGACACATCTACTTTGTTTAGTAAGTCAGATCGTGTTAACCTTCATGCCTCGAGAATATAGGAGAATAGTTGTTGATTGAGTCTTGGAGTCTTATTCACTTGGCTTATGACCATTGTGATCGTCTTGATATGAGATTGGGTGCTAGATGATGTTTAGTTCTCATTTTGAGACTCTTTAGGGAGGTCAATCATTAGGTAGAACAGGTTGGTCTTAGACTTAAATAGGTTAGCTTGGGACCAAAATAGGTTGGCCTAAGGTCTTAAGAGGTTAGCGTGGGCCTAAGAGAAGTTAAATAGGTTCCTTAGGTGCATAGTCAAGTTGATTGTGAGTATTGGAGCTTCATACCCTTGAGTGATTAGAGTTAGAGTAGTTGTGGGAATTCTCGTCGGCCTAGAGTGAATGGAGTGGTTGGATTGAGGTAGAAGAGAGCCGTCTAGGTGAGGATGGCAATGAAGCCATTGTGTTGCGTTTGAGATCTGCCCTGGAATGACTGTCTAAGCCTACCAAGCTGTTTAGGCACTACCTAACTTTGGGTGATCATGAAGTGGGGTTGTATGGATTAGGTGGCAAGCTTATCGGACAAGGTAGGGTGCCGTCCTAGACAAGTATAGACCCATTAGCACTCCTATAAGCCTTCTTAGACGGCTCCTTAGTTGCCTTAAGCTCCTTTACAATCTTTCGCTTTAGGTTAGCATGACCCTCGATAGCAACAAGGAGAATTATTTTAGATATCATGATCCAACAGTATCGTTGTTTTGGTAGATCGTCGTATGCCATACACCGTACAAAGGTTTATCATCAATCCCCTTACTAATCATTGGCCTTTCATACGATGCATATAGCTCTTTCCACTCTAAGTTACCATTAGGTATGTAGATAAGTAATATTATGTACTTTAACTAGATTTATTAATTAATTAGAAAAACTACTGAATTAATAATGTCAAACAGAATATTCCACACTAAAAAATAACATAATACATACTGAATCCATGCAGGTCTTGTTTAACTATTGAATCATACTAAAAAGGAAATAAAACGGGTCTTAGCCAAATACTACAAATTCCCTCCTTCGCTTTCTATAACATACAGTCTTATCCTGGTATGAGATTCACTTTAGGCATTTCATGGCCCAGATTGGCGAAGAGGTAGCCTTGCGTCAAAAGAAATTTATCAGGATGTAAGCTTACGTTTAGTGAGCTAATCCTTCTAACAAGCCGTATAAACATTATAAATTGTTAACAGCCATATGAATGCATGCAACAAACAGTATACCGGATAATATATGTTATGGCATAGGAATGGCATACAACTTAGAATTTCACCCCTTATAGTTAGAGTTGGAAATTATTAACCGACACAAACCAGCAATTAGGTTCTAGCAACTGGGTTTTCAATAATTTGCACCTATGTGCTAAAACCACCTTATTTTTATACCTTGTATATGTATAAACATAAATATACTTTACTTTTCAAGAAAGAAGATTCATTTTCAAAATTCGCGTATCTAGTTGTGTAGTGGCCTCCACAATCTACATTACGCACTTTAAGTGGAAGTCACAAGATACGGCTTTTAGTTAACGGTTAGCATCCCCTGGCGCTTAGTAAGCCCAAAAGCTAGGACATAAACTCAACAATAATACATAAGTGGCATATCGTTTACCTATCAAATCCTTTTAGGAGCCTTCGCTCATGTGAGTCTCTTCCCATCTTTCGCGTGAGGTGGTAATCGGTATAGTTATGATGTAAACATAAGAAATGTATGATTTATTGAATTCCTTAATCGAATAATTGCTTAATCTGGTTTTTATTGTAATCGGGTAATTGCATTTCATAACAACAATACAAAACCTAACATCATACATAACTTCATTTATTATCTGATTAGCAAATCATAGACTTCAACTACATAATCACACACATGCATTTCCTATATCTTGCATCCATTCAAGTTTGATATAATAATTTAAGTGCATTTGCACTACAAACAAAACTAAGCACGAAGTCATCGGGAACCACTCACTTGGCCATGGTTGATTAGTTGTAGTAATTCGGGGTTAGGTCATCTCTAATAGTAGGGTCCCCTAAACATTGTAAACACGATATTATAAAAATTTGAAATGGAATAAAATGCTAACCTAAAATCCTTTAAGCTATACTTTTATCTTAGTCTTATATTTCTTTCGTTGTACTAAATCTTCAGTCGCATATAACTTTCTTATTTTAAATCCGATTTTTATGATCTTATAGTTGATTTCCATTGTCTTCGAGTGTAATTTCACATGGTATAGTTAGATTTTAGAGATGGGCCCCGCAATTTTGCCTACTGATTAGAATAGTAGCATCCCCTAGGTTTTAGTATTTTTTTAGGCTTAAAATTATTGTTGGGCTTTTTGTTACTTTGTGTAATAATTTGGGATTAAGCTCAAAACCTTATGCTTAATACTTTCATCAAGGTTAGATTTCTATCCTTTATTCATGACCTTGTTACTATCTTAATTTTCTTAGATTTCTAAGTGAGCTTATGTGATTAAATCAGGCTTGTTTTTGTACAAATCAATGTTTGTGACTTTATTGGGCTTGGAGGACTTTATGTGGGCTTTCTATAGACCTCATAACACCTTTTCTTTAGGAGTTAAGGTACTGGTTAGAAATTTCATGAAGTCTAATCAAGAGTTAGGCTCTTAACTCTTATTCTACTAGTTTTGTTTGGTTTTTCCACTTTGTTTACTTTATTTTATTGTGCCTTTAAGTGTAATTTTCTTTTGTTCTAGATCTGGTAGGTTGGTGTTAGTGGCTCTAACATTTGTTTTTTCTATTTAATCCATCATTTTTTTAAGTCTAAGTGACAAATCAAGAGTTTACACTACTTGGACTTCAATATTTACTTAACTTCTTCTTTATATGAGGATTATTTTGATATAATATTAAGTGAAGTTTATAGATCAAGCATATAATGTATGTGCCACACTTGATTTAGGTCCTTAAGGTTGATCTCTACATTAGAGCTTTATATAATGGTTTCTCCTTCACCTAATGCAAATTTTAAGTATGTGAAAATAAATATAAGTAAAAATAACACTTGGATATACTGTAAGCTCTAAAACCAAGCCAAGTAACCGTAGGTTTGAGCTTAAAACCCAAGGTTTAGGACAATCGGTTAAGGGATCCGATCAAACTCAAATTATAAACTATTTAACAAAATACCAGTAAAAATGACCCTGTAAACTTAAATTTAAGAAAATAAGTAGTAAAATAGGAGACTATAAAATTTTCAAATTTTAAGCATAATAACTGCTAATTACCGAAAAGGCAAAAAGTGTAATATAATAACTAATAAATTATTAGAGATAGATTATATGTATACTAAAAATTTTAGAATGACCAAAATAATATTTAGGAATGTTCACGTGTACCCTACATGTATTTACGTGTAGATAAAAATACGCGTAATTACTAAAATTGGCCGAAAACTAAGCAAATAATTAAAGAAAAATACAAAATAATTATAGAAAAATCATAAAAAATCAGAAGAGGATAAGCTGCAACAAGATTAGGTCGTGATAGAAAAAGAAAAAAAATAACCAATAGGAATTGGACAAACAAAAAGCTAAAAATGAAGGAATTGGGGCAAAATCCCATCAAATTAATGCACATTAAATTCTACAATTGTCTATAAATAAGGAAAAAAATTCCAGAAGTCATTTGGCCAGTTTGAAATCTGAGAAAAATCGAAACACTGAAAAAATCGAGAGAAAATCTAGAAAATAAAAAAAAAAAGAAAACTGTGCAAATTAACAAGGTGAACTAAAACCACCACCCACCACCACCTAGGACCGAACCACCACCACCACCACCACCTGGGACCGAACCACCACCACCACCCTACACTAGAACCACCGCCTGGACCAGCCGACAGCCTTGGACCGGGTTTGGACGGTTAGAAAGCTTCGAACCGGGTTTGGACGGTTAGAAATAGTCATTTATTCACCCCGATTTTTGTATAATTTTGTAAAATTAGTTATTTTGCCCAGAAAATTATGAAACTTGTTATTCTAAGGTTTTATTGTATGTAGATTTAGGGAAAAATATTGATTTAGTTTAATTATGTCTAGAAATATAGGGTCCTTAACAAATTGTTCAAAACCGAGCATGATTAAACCGAAAATTAAATAGAGTTAGGGATGTAGTTTGGGGCTCAAAATTTTTCTGTAGGATTCTCATATGATGTAGAACAGTGCTATGAAGCCATTTTTTTAAAATTAATTTTTGAAAATTTTAAGTTAATTTTTAGCCCTAAAATGATGGTAAAATTAGGTGATTTAGGATTAATTAGGTGATTAGGATGTTAATTAATGATTTGGATCTTAATTAGATGTTTAAGGAAGTTAATCTCTGTAGTGGAACCTTAATCCTAGCCTTTAGGTACTAAGTATGGTTAATTAGGGAAATTAGGTAAAGAATATAAGAAATTAGGAATATGTGAAAATGTAAATTAATAAATCTAAAAAAATAAAGTTATTTAGATAATATTATAATTGAAATCAGAAAAATAATAAATCTGAAATAATATTTAATTTTAAGTAAACATCTAAAAATGTAAGATTTTTACACATCGGGAATAAATCCGATATCTCAATTAGGGTTAGCGTGTACCGAATAGTTTAGAATACCAAAATTACGACCCAATAGGATATTTGAATACCCGAGCATAAAGTGATTAATGTTACATTGGGATTCGAGCCTAATTACGACTTAGGAATTAAAACTAGAATCTAGTTTAGGAGCCGAATCCCGAAATAGAATACAACGAATTATTAATACGTTGTAGGTATACATGAGGAAAATGAGTTACATTATAAATTAGAATAAGAATCCATAAAATATAAGTACTAAAAGAACTTATTTGTATTATAGGACACCCAGAAACAAATCAACTCGCAACTAGAGGATCGAGCGATTGAGCAAATTCAAGTAAGTTGGGTTATTGCTTATTGTAATAGAGTACTAGTTTTGTAGTACTCGGAGACTTAGGCTTGTATATGATTGTGAATGTAAGTAGCTTGCGCATGTGCTTGATGTATCTGAATCTGTGCTGGAATTTGTATTGTGAATGATTTTGTGACTGATTGAATTGGTATGAACTTGTTGAACACCCTAACCGGAAATTTAATCTTAGTCGACCCTAATAACCGAAAATGTCATGCATTGCAACCCGTTAGGGGATCATAGGACTCTCCAACCAAATACCGACCCCTTCGAAAGGGATAGCGCAGGATTGCAAAATGGTCCCTTCTTCATCCTCAGTCAAACTAAGTGACAGAAGAGGAGGTCGCGGCGGGGGTGAAGTCAATGGTTTGAAGGTAGTCGCGGGAGGAGCGAGGTCTCCATTGCACAAGCCTGGGTTTGGTTGTGAGCTGCTGCATAACATGGAACTCCTCAACCCGGATTGGAGCGGGTGAAATTTCTCTGATTTCACAACGGACCGGACTACGTTGTGCGATGACACTTGATTGTTGCATTGCATGAAAATAATTGTTTGATAACCCTGTTTGTGCTTGTATGCATTCATGAGTCTCCAATTCAACTTACTGAGTTGTAGTTGCTCATACCTTTATAGATCCTTTTGCAGGTTCTGATTTGTAATCTCTTCAAGTACTATGCCGCCCTACAATTATCTAGAGGTTAGTCCTTTTGAAGCCAGGGGTGTGAGGATCAAGTTATTTAGCATAATGTGTAACTAGACTGACCTTATAGTTAAAGGTTGAAGATTGTTAGTTATTCTATAAATTAGTAAACTGTAGTTATTATGTAAAACTTCCTGGGAAGCTCTGTGGACTTATTTATAATTATCTATGTTTTATAGAACTTTGTGATAATTATCATAATTGTTGTATAATCATTAATCGAACTGTTTACTTCAAAGCGAGGAGTCGTCGACGCCTTGTATAGATTATCTCTATGGTAGGCACTGTGAGGCCAGTTACTATCATAGAATGGTTTACACGGCGGGATTGTTGCAACTTTGCGACTTCAGGGCGTAACATATACTCCAAACATGCTACGTCCAACATGTCCCTAGGTTGTTCATGCACTTAGTTTCATGATTCTCTAAAGTTATAAGCTTCTATTCTAAGTGATAGATAAGTATTTTACAATGAAACTAAATCTAATCTAATCTAATCATATTCTAACATTCATGTGAAAGATTCATGAGCCTTAGCACTTAGTATAATCTAGCTAAGATATCTCCTTATGTACATGTATGATCTCTTAGGCATGGTATTTTAAGGGTACCCAAGTTTAAAGCTTACTTCTTTCCAAGTGAGATGGGTAGTGGATTTGTGCCTAGAATGTCCTCCTTAGCTCCTTGTTTTCCTTTCTTTTTGTGTGCTCCTTGAGTTCCTAAAGCCTAAGTTCTTAAGGGTGGTTTTGGTGCTCTAAGGTTTCCTTAAAGAAAGTGTATAAGGTTGTTTAAAGTGATCCTTTTGAGTGGACTAAAGTAGAGGTGACAAAAATACACTTTTGTGCCATGTGGGGTGTATTTGTGGAGCGGTGGTGAAGATAAAAGTAGGGCTTGGTTTTCCTTTTTGTTTGTAAGCTAAAAGTATTTGGAAAAGTGAGAGAGAAAGAGAGGATTTGAGGGTTGGAATGGCTGGTTGTGTTTGTGTATAATGCATCCTAAAACAATGTCTTTTTGTTGCTTCCAATTTAGTGCATAAACTTTATCATGTAATGATTGGATCATGTAAGCATGTTATGACAAATAGTGGATGTGATAAACTAGTAAATGGATGTTGGATTGACAAGGAATGGTATGCCTTTCCTCCTTTTCCAAACTAGCATGGAGTGTGTACTTTAGAGCATGGGCTTGTCTAATCAACTTGATTTTGGAATTAAATAAATTGATTAGTTAGATAACTTATCTATATGTAGTATAACTTATAGGGAGATAAGGAAATTGCCTTATCTTGAGCTTTTAAGAGTTATCAAATGATAAGTCATTTTAGCTTTCACTATTGTCTTTAGTTCTAATTAATTTCAAATTGAAAATGAATATAATTGGTTGGTTAGAAGTCTTACATATATGGTCTTTTTAGGGTTCAGTTCTTATAATAATTCATACATCATGATTTGTTTCTTAAAAGAAATTATAGAATTTTAAAGTTGAGTTAAATTTGGTTAAGTTCGAATTTCTAATTTTTCATTTAGGGTCTCAATATTCTTAAGTATCTATAGCTCATTCTAGGGTTTAGGGTTTTGGATGATTTAGAGTTTGTTATTTCTATATTAGGGTTTTTATTAACTTCGAAACTTTTGAATTGAAGAACTAGGTTCGATTTCTAAATGTAAACTTAAATTCTTATTTTAGTTGATTCTTGGGAATAATAAAGAAATATTTTTGGTTACTTGAATATCACCTAAAGTAGTAGTGTTTACATCGGAGGCAGCAGGGGTAGCGAAAGAGGAAGACGCCAATACCTCCTATATTATAGGCAGCGTTGGTTAGATTATTGGAGCGGTTGAGCGGATGACATCCTCTCCACAATGGGGGTAGCCAAAGGAATGGCTTCTAGAACCAATTGTCTTACCTAGCTTGTTTCTCCTATACTAGACTTTGATTTGGTAAACTTGACCTTCTGTAAGGCTACTTGCCTCTTTGACTTCACTTTAGCCTCTTGACATCTTAAGAGGTCAACTCCCCCAAGTTGGGGTAGCTCTCTAGTACTAGCTAACTTGTCACTAGCAAAAAGATACAAAAAAAGTCAATATGACGATAAATAGTACAAAACACTCACAAACTTTGTTGTATCTAGCATGGGTAAGGAGGAATTCCCATTCCTTAGCAGAGATGGTCAGGGAGCAACTTCTAGTAAGCTTGCAATGACATGACAAAGGATCCAAATGCATCGTGTTTCGAATCAATACCTCTTCGCCATTTCTTCATCATGGCCTCCTCTATATTGGGGAATAGCTCGGCCCGAAGAAGTACTTATCCACTGTATCCTTAAATGGGATTGGCTTCCAATGCCTTAAGGCCACAAAGGTGTCGATCTCCATCATTGCCTTAGTGTCACTAGCATTGAGTTTCTTGATTAGCTCCGTGTAGATTAGCGAAGTCCAATGAGTCTAGAAATTAGTCTCTTGAGATAGCTCCATTACTATGAATCCATTCTTTCATAATTTAATAAAAAAATCCAATCCACCGAATAGCTTCTTCTTAGGAGGGTTCTAAAGATACATCCATCTCTCATTACTCTTCCATAAATAATAGCACCTAAACAGTTGTAGGATCACTCGTACAATTAGGTACTCATATAGAGCTTAGAATGTCCTTAAAATCCTTTACCTATTGTCACGTCCCTAAGCGGCAGAGTTGTAACAGCCCGGCCATATAAATCATCTTAAGATAGAAGTTGGCCTTACAACCGCTATCTTAGACCTGATCTACACAAGGTGTCTATGACTAACCCGCTTTGAAGTAAACAGTTTTTAATTTAAATAAATCATTTACCTAAGAAAGTGAGGAAATATATATATACACTATAATTCAGTTATTGCAATTAAAGTTTATAATATTTCTTTGTAATATATTTCCTAGTTATTACATTATTCAGAAATGAAAAATAATTCTAAAATAAAAATTTAGACCTTAAAAATATGTGTTTATTCTTCAATGTTTTTCCTCACTCCCTAGGATTCAACAGTTGCTAGCTTCAGAGTAGTTGTTTGCTGCTTCTTAGCCAGCATCTGCACGACGTCTATAGGGATGTGAGCAACCATAGCTCAGTAAGTTAGGATGGAGGACTTAAAATTATACCATAAACACATCAAGGTTTTCAATCAATTTATTAGATGCAATGCATGTGCAAGCAAATACCATCGCACGACGTTGTCTGGCCCGTCGTGAGATTAGAGAAATTTCACCCACTCTAATCTGGGTTGAGGAGTTGCCATTAATGCAACAGTTTACGACTAAACCCAGGCTTGTGCAATGGAGACTTCGCTCCTCCTGCGACTACCTTCGAACCATTAACTTCACCCTCGCCGCGACTTTCTCACTTGTTACTTAGTTTTACTAAGGATGAAGAAGGGACCATTATGCAATCCTGTGCTATCCTTTTCGAAGGGATCGGTATTCGGCCAGAGAATCCTAGGTTTCCCCTAATGGGTTACCATACGTGTCCAATTAAGATTACTGGTTGTATATTTGATTAAGTCCAGTTTAGGGTGATCAATCATTTCATATAAATCATACAATACAGGCCAGAGCAACAAACAGAACCATAGCATCACTCATAATCAAGCACATGCACACATCCAACTATCTAACAAGCACAACCTAACTTACCTCGACTCTTTGCTCATTCACTCGAGGTCTGACTTGCTCAGGCTATCGCCGATCATCCTTATAACACAAACGTGGTTTCGGTTTTTTCATATAACTATCATAGGTTCATTTTATCTTATAACGCTTATTGTTATGTTTTGTTTAGGGTTTAATATACCAAATTATCTAGGTTTTAAGTCTTTTACAATATTCTAGGTTCGGGTTCGGTTTCCGCATCGATTTCTAAATTAGGTTTTAGTTCGATTTCTAAGTATTGTTTTATACTCGAACCCTAGAAATTTGTTTCAACTCATAATGTGAAATTAATCACATTACTTTCCGATCTCCTAAATACCATTATTATCTCTAATTAGTGTTTTATTTCACCCAGTACACTTAAATCTTTATTAGTGTATTGAATTTATTCCTAATGTGAGAAATTTTTACATTTTTCATATAATTACATAAATTCAAGTTTCCTATCAGATTTATTGTATATTTTTATTATTATCATAATATCAATTTTTATTCTAATATTTTCTATTTATTACATTTCTAATAATTGTGTATTATGTACCATTACTTATTATGTACATAATACACCTCTAATATTTTTATCACTCTAATTACTATCTCCCAACATTAATTATCATTTCAAAATGTCTAAATTCATCCTAAATCAAATTTTACTACTAATTACCTTAATTTACAAAATTAACTTAAAATTAACTTAAAATTTACTATTTTTCCCTATTACTCATTTACTATATAATTAACCTAATAATTACATCTAATACCCTAAATGCTACAAGTATCATACTCCATCATATTTCAACATCCTAAAACATGTACTTATTCACTAAATTAGTAATTAACCATTTAATTACTTTATTAACCCTAAATTACCCATTTTATGTCTCGTTTTTAGGCTTAAAAATTATCTAAAATTTTCAAAAATTAATTTTTGAAAACGGGCTTGATAGCACTGTTCTATATCATCTAAGTAGTCTATATAAAAATTTCGGGTTCATAACTACACTTCTAAGGTTGTTTATTTCTAAACCGAAACATGCTCGGTTTTGCATGATTTTTTAAGGACCTTATATCATGAGATATATTTTTATCAAAATAATTTTTTCCTAAAAACTAAATACAAAAATATTCTAGAATAACAAAATTTATAATTTTCTAAAAGTATTTACTATTTTTAACAAAATTACATAAAATCGGGTTGGAAAACAAACTCACCGATCTGGGTGGCTCCAGCCACCGTCGGCTGCCATGGCCTTATCGGCCGGTCTAGGCGCTGCCACCACCGTGTGATGGTGGTGGCCGTCCACTCTTAGCTACTTGTCTGGTGTAAGTTCCCTTTAAAGTCTCTAATTGCACAGTTTTTCTTATTTTTTTTTCTAGACCTAATTTTTCTCTCAATTTTCACCTCTCCCTAATTTTTTTAGATTTCTAACTGTTCAAATGAGCTTCTGAATTTTTCTTGCTATTTATAGAGCTTTAGGGAAATTATTGTGCATTAATTAGACAAGACAATTGCCTTATCTTCTTCCAATTTGACTTTTGTATTGTTCTAATTTAATTAGCTAATTTTTTTTCTTATTTGACCCAACTGCCACGACCCAATTCTAGATTATTCCTTATTTTTCCTAATTTTTTATTAATTAATTATGAATTTTTTTAAGTATTTAATATTATTTCTACACATTTCGCGTATTTTAAGTAATTATGCGTATTTATACCTACATGTAAATTCATATATAGTATAATTAAATATTCCTATATACTATTTGGGTTATTTTATGATTTTTAGTATACATATAATTTATCTCTAGCGATTCGTTAATTATCGGAATGCATTTTACGCATTTTCTATAAATAACGAGTTATATATTTAAAATTTGGAATTTTTATAGTCTTTTATTTTATTGCTTATTTTCTTAAATTCAAACTTATGAGATCATTTTTACTAATATTTCTAGCTTTACTTATAATTTAGGCTTGATCGGATCTTTTAATCGATCGAAACCTTGAGTGACTGGTTGTAGGGCTTACATCTATTAGGAGGTATATGGACGAAGCAAACTTGATGGTAGTTAAAGAACTTCTTAAACTTGACGAAGTAGAGATGCATCTCGTGCTCAAAACATTTCTTATATACACAAAAGAGAGTAACCCTTTCTTCGGACGTTATGCCCTAAAGTGATGGAGTCGCAATAATCCCTCTATGTAAACTAATTTATAATAGTAATTGATCTTATAGTCATTATCGTAGATACAATTTACATAAGGTTTTAACGACTCCTCGCTTTGAAGTAAATAGCTCATTTAAGATTACCGATAAAATTTATATATATAACTAGAAACTTAAAGTCATATTTACATAGATATACCTATATTGTCTTATGATCCCAAGAAATATTTACATGATATAGTAGTTTGATAGGTAAATATTACATGACCATCACATAAACTTAAGAGTTAATAAGAAAAACTTTAGAGTTAATAAGAAAAACTTTAGAGATTGAATTGATTAGCCAATTTGATCCTTACTTCCCCAAGGCACTTAAAAAGAAACTAATCTCGGGATAGTTATAGTATGGCATCTCAATCAGTACTTGCAAGAAAATCTATAAAGGTATGAGTAACCAATAGCTCAACCAGTTCGTTGTGAAATTAAAGTAATTTCACCGGCTCTAATCTGGGTTGAGGAGTTTTAATGTTTATGTAACAGTTTACAACTAAACTCAGGTTTGTGCAATGGAGGTACCGCTTCCCTTATGACTATCTTTCCAACCATTTCCCTCGTCCTTACTATGATGTTTTTTCTTGTCACTTAGTTCGACTACGGATGAAGAAATAACCATTATACTATCTAGCGCTATCCCTTTTAAAGGAGTCAGTATTTTAACTGTCTCTTAAAGGGTTGCAATGCATGTCTAATTAAGGTATTAGGTTAAATATGGTTAAATTCGGTTTAGGGTGATAAAAAAATTTCACTCCATACAAATCAAAGCAATTCAACACAATAAGACATCGGAATATAGTTTAATAATTAGAGATACACAAGCGTGCGCACAAACATTTACCTATAAGCATGCATAATACAATCCTATGCCTCTAAGTACTTTAACGTAATACTCTAAAATATAGCGATGTATTGAACTTAACTTACTTAAAATCCTTGATTTGCTTACTTGACTTGTTGCAGGTTAACTCATCTTCTCTTTTCCTATAATATAAATACTCTTTTAGTATTTATACCTTTATGACATATAGGCTTTAAATTATGATTTTACTCGATTATCCAAATTATATATATATATATTACTTATTACCTATTTATTCTAGGTTAGTTTCTAGTTCAGTTTCTAACCCAGTTTTTGAATTAGCTTCTATTTCAAATTATGTAAATTTCATTTAATTATGTTTAAATATCTTAAATCCCTTATTTAGCTCTTAACCAATATTCTAGTTTGCGGGATACACATTATTCCTAATTTAACTACCAAATTTACTCCTATTTTGAGAAAAAAAATATATTTTTCATATAATTACCTAAATTTAAGTTATAAATTGGATTCTTAATATACTCCTAATATTATAATACAATAAATTTTTACCTAATATTTTCCATCCATTTTATTTCCAATTCTACCCATTATTTATATCTTCATATTCATCACATAATATACATAATACATACATCTAACTCCTCAATTACTACAAATATCATACTATATCAGAAAATTACATCCTAAGACTCTTAATTACATAATAAATCAGTATTTATACCCAATTAACATTAAATCACTAAATTAAGCCCCAAAATCACCCTTAATGTATAATTTCAAGGCCTAAAAATTATTTAAAATTTTCAAAAATTAAGTTCTGAGAAATCTTTTCATAACACTGTTTTAAATACTCTTAATAGTCTACACAAAATTTTTAAGCTCAAAACTACACTATTAAGACTATTTAAATCTAAATCTAAATCTAAAATAAGCTTGAGTTTTAGAATTTCTTAAGCATTGTACATTTCCAGATCTAAATTTATTAAACTGATATTTTTCCTAAATCTATATACATAAAAACCTTAGAAGACAAAATTTTATAATTTTTCAGATAAATTTAATATTTTTAATAAATTAAACAAAATTAGATTAGAGAGTGGACTTTCCTATTCAATCAGCTTCTAGCCACCAGTAGTAGCTCTAAGGTTATTGGAGGCACAAGGTAGTGGTCCTAGGGTATGGTGGTGATGGTTGTTCGACTTCAGGTGACCGTTGGTCATAGGTTTCTTCTACAAGCCTTAATTGCACACTAACTTTGCTATTTTTTTGTTTTGTAAAATTTGTTAATTATATTCATCTAGTCTCTCTCTATATTTTAGACTCCCAACGGATCAAAATGAAGTTTGGAAGAGAAGATATGAATTCATAGGGTTGTTTAGGTATTATCTTTAATTTTCCAAATGCTTAATGTCCATTATCTTCTTCCTTTTTGCTTTCTAGTTGGTTCAATTTGATTGGCTAATTGTGTTCTTCTTAATCCTAGCATGACATGACCTATTTCTAGACATTTCCTCACTTCACAACATTTTTGCTGATTTTTTAATGAATTTTTCTTAATTATTTAATATTATTTTAGCTTTTTTTAGGTATTTTAAGTAATTTCGGGTGTTTTTACCTATACATAAATATAGATATGGTGCAAAGAAATATTCCTAAATATTATTTATATTATTTTAAGATTTTTAGTGTGTATATAATTTATCTCTATTGATTTGCTAGTTATCGAAACATGTTTTACATGTTTCTGATAAATAAAGAGTAATATACATATAATTCAACACTTATAAGATTTAATCATGTTATTACTTATTTTCCTAAATTTAAACTCATGGGATTACTTCGGCTAATATTCGTAACTTTGTTATAAAATTTAAACTCAATTAGACAACTTACCTAATTACCTTAAATTTTACGTATTAACCTTGAACATTAGATTGTAAGACTTACATCAAGAGTAGGAACTTGGAGTGTCATCGCAATCAAGCTCCTGACGAAATAATTCCTTACACAATAATTAGCATCTCTTGACTTAAGATTACTTAAGTTACCATTTGCTCTGGAAACCAATCTCCAAACCTTCAAACAGGTTCATTACTTCTTTCTCATTAACCCCATCAAGGGGATATACATTGCGACGAATGGCAATAATAAGTGCTACCTTATCAATGTTGACATCTAAATCCCCCAAAGAATCCTCTTCCATACACGCCGGTGCCGTTAAAGGGTCCTTTGCCATTGTTGTTGGGGGAATGAGTTCCCTCTCTACCTTAGATTCCGAGAAGCATTCGCTGAGAAAGAAACTTGTAAATAGTTTTAATGTATGAAGTGTGTAAAATGTGCAAATGTCGACCCAATTAGTATTTCTAGGCTTCACTCCTTAGAAAAACCAATTGATGATTATTGGAAACCGAAGTGGTATAATTACCCAATGTTAAGATCTCTCTGTGGAGATAGTTTTGAATTAAACGACTATGATTCCTCAACGATATAGTTTCAATGACATGCATAACTACATGGATGTAACAACTATCAAGTCATATTAATTATGTTACGGGAATGCTCACCAAAGTTTAGAATTTGAAAACTTTAGCTTCTTTGACAAGCTTCCTACGTGACTCCTCACCTCCTCCATGAAACATGACATCCACTCACTAAACGGCTTGGAAGCAGGAACTTTTCATCTAGCCTAAAAGGGGCAAAACTTTGGTTAACATAAGTATGGTTAGATGTTACCTTCAATGTACAGGTCTACATTTCTTTGGGTTGGTACCCTACCTCATTCGATTAGTTCGACACTTGAATCACACGACCCTACTTTGTGATCACCTTAGGTCAACTAGTGCCTAAATAGCTTGGTAGGCTTAGACAATCACTCAAAGATGGATCTTAGACCTACATAACAGCTCTATTGCCATCCTCATTAGGATGACCCTTCGCTACTTCAGTTCAGCCACTCTACTTAGTCCAGGTCGGCGAGAATTCCTGTAGCTCCTCTAGCTCAAATCGCTTTAGGGTGTAAAGCTCTAGTGCTCACTGTTAGCTCGTTATGTACCTAAGGACCCCATTTGATTTCCAACTCTCTTTACTACCTCATTGGCAATAAGACTATGCCCATGACCAACATGTTCATCATGGACCGACCTATCATGCCTAATGACTGACCTCTTTAAAGAACCTCCAAATAAGGACTAGACATCATCTAACACTTGGTCTCACATCAAAACGGTTACAATAATCATAAGCTAAGAGGATAAAGCTCTAAGACTTGGTTAATAATTATTCTCTTATATTCCTAGAATATGACGGTTAGCACGATCCCACTTATCAAACCTAGTGGACGTGTTGACGTGGAGTACATGCTCCTAAATTTGTACTAATCAGTCTTTATAAATAGCTTAGGTACCTCAATGGTAACACACATCGACTCTCTCTTACACACTTAATCTACATCAAGTTCTCTATTTTTCCCACTTTCTTTATTACATAAACCTATTAACTTAAATATTAAAGCAATTACAGCGAACATCGTGTAAGGTCCAATCACGCATATGGCCTACTCAAGCTATACTCTATTGATAAAATCCTATTGACAATAAGTGTGAATTTTATCACCACAATACTAGATATAGATACTTCATTTGATTAAGAAGGACCGTAGTTTCTAATTTAAGTTAGAATATTCTCTTGCCTTGCCAATATTTTCTCTTATAAGTTTTTCTAAAGGATAAGTATGGGGTAAAAAACAAAAAATAATAATAATAATAATAAAAAAAATGACATATCGACTTTCTAGAATTAGGTCATGTTTTTTACTAAGATATTCAGAAATCTGCTTCATTGAAGATAATTTTTTTAAGGTGCCTCGTACTCGGATCTTTAAAAATAAAATTTCCGCACTCTTTTTATTGATTATGTATTTTATGAATAAGTAAATATATACAAAATCAGAAAGTTTTCTAATTAACATCCAAATGAACATCCTCTCGACAATCGTTTTCACTTTCTTTTTTCAGCTACTTGGTAAGTGATGACCAAATAAGAATTGTCCATATGGAATTATAAATGAGGACAAATAATAAACTGGCCAAATATGGTAGTTTCGACTTTTCAACTGATTTAAGTTAATGAAGAAAAGAAGAACAATTGAAAGGGACTTTCTCTATTCAATCAAAAGCTTAATAGATTTTGGGCCAACTAGCTGAGGACGGGAGTCCAAAATTTATATGCAGGTACGGAGAAAGAGCTTAATGGGTCATTTTCCAATCCAATATGATCGGTTTCAAATTTAGGGTTTCAGTCGGACCAGGTTCTCATCGGCTTAAAAAAGAAAAACCGCTCCCAACCAGCCAGGAAATACCCGACCAAAAATTTTACTTAGACCTATCTTAACATAAGTTCAATTATTGACTAATAACTCTATAAAGTACCAATCCCGATCGTGAAAACAATTCGATAAATTAATATATGTTTAACTAAGATATATCGAAATGCATAATATGATACTTTGATCCATATTCTAGAATTTTGTATGTTTATTTTAAAAGCATTATGTGCCTTTTATATTAAGTTGAATTTGTCCAATATCTTTGGCGAAAAAAAAAAAAAAAGAATTTGTCTAATATCCCAGTCTCTATCCTTTATCGCCCAAACCCTATGGGCTACTAAAGCCACGTCCAACCCCATCTTATATCCAATTGGATTCTTTTGAAATCTATCAAGAATCTAACTTGCTTGCATCCCTATACTAAATTATTGTTAAATAATCCTACATGGTGATGCCCGTGGAAAACAAATAAATTAGCTCACATACTTCTCGAGCTTAATTCCTTTTTTGCTGATGTTGAATTTCTTTGCAGTTAAATTGGTGTTAAGCTCGAAATCTGTAATATCTTAGAAAAAAAAAATAAAAAAGGGATATAAAAGAATAAAGTCATAAAAATAAATAAATGATGAGTAAATTATAAGTAAGAGATATTAAGGTCTTAAATAATGGTTTAATGAAGGGTAATGTTGGAAATATAAAAATTTCTTGACATATATTATGTTATTTTTTAGAAACTCTTTTAGACTTTTGGAGCTATTAAATAAGACTCTTCTACTACAAACTTAGGAAACGCTCAAGATACATCAAGAATATTAAATCTTATTAATTTATAGAGGAAAAAGTTAGATTGATTTAAATCTCTTTTAATAGTATAACTCATTTGAAAAAGGGAATTGTAAGGCTTACACAACCTTCGGAGATTTCTAATAGTAAGTGAAGAGTCAATTATGGAATTTAGGTTTTAATTAAATCTAAGTGATGCGCATCGATATTTTAGGGCTATGCGTTGATTAGTTGTGAAAAAATGAAAAAACTTGAAAGAATTGTAAAAAATTAAAGTAAAGTATCCTTTATACTATAGATTTTTCTTATAATCTTTTTATTTAAGAAGATTATAGTGATGATTTGGTGGTTAAAGTAATAAAAGTAATGAAAAGTTTGATGTTGATGGAATAAGTATTGAATTTGAATTAAGGGTGTAGAGATGTGTAATTTATAATGTATTGCTAATGAGATTTTTATTGAAAAGTCGGGTTGTTTTTAATAATTTAAGGGTGTTGAGATCCATGTATTGAGGTGTTGAAATGTTGTTGTTGGGTTTAGAAAGGAGTTTAGGAAAAAAAAAATTTGGACCAGAAAGTAACACGACCAAAAGACACTATCATGTCTCTGGTTGTATCCCTTATAGTAGGTGATGTAGACTGATAAACTAGAAAGTTACACGACCAAATGATATGACCATATCCTTTGCAGTAGGTGATGTGGAGTTATATTACTGAAAGACATGACTGTGTCCTTGATCGTATCCTTTACAGTAGCTGATGAGGGTTGGTAGACTAAAAAGTTACACAACTAAAAGATATGACTGTGTCTTTGGTCATGTCGCTTACAATAATAAAGTGTAACTTAGTAAGTTACATGGCCAAAAAGACACAATTGTATCCTTCACTATGTTATAGGCTTTACTCCTTTAATTTAAGTTTTTTCTTCCCTTTTTGTTTTATTTATTTGCTACTTCTAAAGTAAACCCCTTTAATGTATTATTAAGTGAATTTAAGGAGAGTTAAATGACGTAAAAGTGATTATTAATTGGGAGACAATGATTATTCAATATTTAAATAAGTTTAATGAGTATTTAATGTTACTAGAATTTAAAGCTAGACTTGATTCGTTGGTAACGTATTCTAAATATCTAAGTATGTGAAAGCTTGTTGTATGTAAGTATTAAGATAGTAAAATTTAAAATGAATTAAATGTATAGTTAGCTTATGTATATTTTTATTACTTGTGTTTGGCTAGTCAGATCGAAGTGTTAGATCCTTAGGGAACAACTATGATGATTATTGCGACGCGTTGTCCTTAATGGAGTCTCGCTTAAAAATGATTTAGGGTAAATCTAGATATTGTAGAGGGGCTTGAAGATGCATGCCTGACATTAAGTTATAGAAGGGCTCAAAGAGACATGCCTAAATGTTAAGTTGTGATATGAATTGCGATGTGATTGAATTGTGAAGGATTGCTAATGTGTGCTTATGTGATCGACTTAAATGCAAAGATAATTAAATGAATTGTGTGATTTACTTGTTTTGCATTTCTACACATCACACGCATGTTAAGCTTCGACTCACTTTATTATATTTTAAGATGTACGATTTATAATTGTATTGCTTGATTTCAATAACTTATAAAGCTAATTGTTACTACCGTGAGAATAAGAAGAGTGAGGACGGCGTATAGTATTGAAGAATATCCTAAGAAACTAATTGTTAAGCTTGTTTAGTTTTATGTGGCAATGATAATTGATGGGGTATTAATATTTTTTAACTAAAAGTTATTTTAGTATTATTTGGAGATTTAATTGCATAAATTTATTTGGAGTTTTTTTTTTAGTTAGATGTTATGCCTGATTTGTCATTAGAGATTAGAAACATATGGTGATCTGTGATGTCCAACGTTTTGAGACATTACAAAATTCGAGGATACAAATAGTATTTATATTGAGTATAAGATTGTCAAATTTATGATTTTATATAAAACTACTTGGGAGTATGTAGAATGGAGACATAGAATCGAAAAGTAAAAATATAAGTTTCTACAATTTATATAAAATAATTTAAAAAAGACGATAGATATGCTTATGGTAGTTATATAAAAATTGAAATACATGATGGAGACAAAAAAATTATAAAATTAAATTCTTTTTCTATAAAAAAAAAACTCAACATATAATATAATTTGATTAGAAAAATAACAAGTAAAGTTAAAACTAAATTCTTTTTCTATTATTTTGTTTGAAAAAAGAGATGAAATTAAGAGAATGAATCTTTCAACTCATTTTGAATCTTTGATGACATAAACTAAAATAGATAGATTTTCCTGTAACTTTATTGTTGGATTTGGAACCTTAATGAAATCTACAACCTTTAAACAAGGAACTAAAAGATAGAGAAATAGGAAAAAAAAAAATGGAATGGGATAAGGAAAAGATGATAGGAAAAAATGATATAGCGTCTTAATAGTTGATGGGCTCATAGAATCCTAATTGTATTTTTTTACTCCTTAGTGTATTCAAATTAGATAGGTAAAATCTAGTTGAAAGCATAAACTTTTACCAATTTTAATGTGTAAACTCATGATACTATTAGAATATATACGAAAATAATTTTTTACTTGAGTTAACTTGAAAGAATTTATAAAATCATAAGCTCATAAAAATATACAATTAAAATTGTGATTTTGACAATTATATCGAGCACAAGCTTCTCATCGTAGGTTTTTGAAAAACTTGTTACTAAATCAAACTAGATTTAAGTTTCCTCAAGCTTCACTATAATTTTGATTGAAGGCAAAATAATTCTATTGGAAAAAAACTAAAAGGAAAAAAGAAGAAGATTAACTTAATGAAACTAAACTCGATTTAGTCAATTCAAGATGATTTAAACTTAAAATTTTAAGTTTAATTGAGCTCTGAACTATGCTCGAGTGCAATGGTGTTGGGTGGGGTTATGATTTTGTCCTTGGTTACCCACTCTGTTGCTCAGAAAGGACAGTAGTTGAGGGAGTCGTAACGTTAGATATGACATCTTTACTCATTCTATGGAGCCTGTCATGCTTTTGCGAAACCAGAGCTAAGGCAAGTGTGTGTTGAATGACCTGGAAATGGGATCCTAGGAAAAAGATTCTTTTCAACATACTTTCTTACCTAATGCCTAGATAGCACAAGCTGTAATAAAATTAATCATAAGAACACTAATTCTTCTATATTCTTAGTGATGTCGTCATTATAATGAAGTATCGCCTCATTGTGATTGATTAGCAGTATGTATTATAGATTTGATATGACCACATTTTCTTGAAGCATTTACGTGAATTTCCAAGGGAAATTTTTCTTAAGAAATGATTAAAATATATGTAATATTAATATTATAGGAGTTAAAATCATTATGAGCAACTAATATGTCATGATTTCTCTCCTGGTTTTGTATATTCACAACCTTTTATTAACGATTTTCTGCATTGTATAAAATATTTTACAGCCTTTTTTATCCTAACGTTTTGGTTGTAGTATTGTTACTGCTGCATTGTTGGGCTAGATTAAATACAAGCCGGATTAGGTTTATATACTTTAAGCTGCTCCATCATGTAGATTTTTTTTTTCTTTTGTTTTTTCTATATGATGAGTCCAACATTGCAGAATAATCAAGTTATCTGTTAATAAACCCTGTCCTTGATACCTAATCTTTTCTCATCTATGTGACAAAATTTTCTAATCCGAAACAAATGATATGATTAAATAAATTAGGTTTAGTTACAAAAAAAAAAAAAAATGCTTTCGCTCTTTTTTACTTTACTTATCTATGTTATTAATTTTTATACTTTCATACCTATATTTCTCATGTTTACAGAACGTTAGTTAAATGTTAAGAATAGGCACCTGAAACGGATTGAGGAAGGAAAAAAATGACCCCAAACTATTCCTTCTTCCGTTTCTCTAACCCAATTTCTTTGAAAATTTTTTTTCCCCCCGCATGCGTTTTATGTATAACTAAATACGGGAATACAAATTAGATAAAAAAAAAAAAGAAAAAAGGGTGGGTGGGGGAATACAAAATGTTAAAAACAACATATATGTAATGAACCCATTAAATTATATCCTGTCCCCAGGGCTATTCTCAAGCGAATTATGTTATGTTTAATTGCAAATTTTGAGAAAACTACATGTTTTCTGTAAAAGTTAAAAAAAAAAAATTACATAATTACATATTGTACAAAAGATATTTACCAAAATATTAATATTATATCGTATTTTTAAAATGCAATATTAATATTTGTATATATATCACATTTTAAAAGTACGATATTTTTAAAAGTGTATTTGAATCTATGTTACATCTTCAAGATAGGACATTAATATTTGTATATATATCTCATTTTTAATATGTACTATTACTTTTATTGTACTAATGCCATATCGTATATATGATATATATATATATATATATAAATACTAATGTCGTATAATACGACATAATATCAATATGTTGATAATATTTTTTTGTATAATTTATAATTATGTAATTTTTTTTTAAATATGAATAGACAAGCATTTTTTGTTGTAAATTTTAGTAATACAATGTTAAAAAAGCAGGTCTACTGGTACGAGAAACCATTGCATAAAAGAAATCAATAAGATTTGGTTAACCTGCCACGACCAGTTTTGGTTATACTGAAAAGTGAAACCAACTCCAACAAGCTGGCCATGCATATAGCTCCCTTTTTGGACACACCACATATATATATGTCATGAATCACTAACTCTAATTGCAAGGTGAGTTCCACTCCTATCCGCTTTCTCACATTTCTTGGCAAAATCTTCTTAGCAATACTTATCCTGTTCCATAGCATTACCCACACAATGGCAATACCAAGAACAATAACGTACTTGGTATTCACAGCTATGGTTGTGAAATTAGCTGTCGCGACTAATTACACAGTTGGAGGTCCTAGTGGCGGTTGGGACATAACCACTGATCAAGAGACATGGGCTTCATCTAATAGGTTTCATGTTGGAGATAATTTGAGTAAGTTATTATTCACATGGTTCCTATTCGAGACATCAGCTCTCGATGGAATCAAGTCTCCTGTTCCTAGATAACGTTCTTCGACGTCCCCTCTGATAACATACTGCCATGTCAATAATCTTTGATGCATATCAGACTTTATGCTACTTTATTTATACGTGGCGGTATGAGAATTAGGAACAGATAAACTTTATTTGCTGTTAACAGTCTTGAAGTCTTTAGAGTAGTGCTAATTCACATGCTTTCCTGCCCAGTTTTCCAGTACTCTCCAATGCATGATGTAGCTGAAGTTACCAAGTCGGACTACGACTCTTGCCAGGCAAATTCGCCAATTCAGAGTTATACCAGTGGTTCCACAGTCGTCCCCCTGACATCTCCAGGAAAGAGGTACTTCATTTGTACAACAGTAGGACACTGCAGCGCAGGAATGAAACTCGAAGTAGTCACCCTGGCAGCTGCGTCATCTCCTGCAGCACCACCTGAGGTTTCCCCACCCGAAGCCGCAGCACCTGGTTCCGTGTTCGTGCCCGTTTCCTCTCCAGCTCCAGAGATTTTCCCTGCATCGCCAGTGTTATCTCCCGAATCACCAGCAGATGTGTCGCTTCCATCACCACCTGAAGCACCTATTGATATCCCTTCAGCAGTCCCTGTTATTCCTAGCACTGAATCCCCCGCAATCTCTCCCCTCACCCGCACATCAACAGATAATGGTATACCGGATTCATCAGCAAAGAAGGGTGGGCTCCCTATAGGATCGAGCTTTGTCGTTATGATGATTCCGGCAATTCTAGCATTCTAAATTGCTTCTCTTATTATCACTGGGACCTTTGCTTAGAATGATCTCGTCATATTAAACTAGTCTTTTGTGTTACTTTCTGGGAATTGAGAAACTGTATCTTGTGATTCACATTTCCTAGTACCTATATTTGGTTCCTCATTTTCTAAACATTGGGTTTCATCGGAAAAGAAGGGAAGTGTTGAAGCTCATTATCGTTTACAATACTTAAACTGCAAGGGATGAATGGTAAACTTGATGAACAATGGGAGGCCGGTCACTTAAGACGATGTGGAGCTCCCATCGCATATCAAATTTAACTCCACAGTCAGCTAATCTCAAATTTAAACTTAAAATTCAGAATGCACTATTTAAATTTATTCCCTACCACACAACATAACTGACAAGGATACGATTCAATCGTGATCCTTTGTGATTTAAAGATATATTAGCATGTCATCAGGAGATTTTAGAATATAGTTGATGTTCAAATATATCAACCATGTTTTTACTCATCTCTTATAACCTTGTGAGTTCCTATACGTGGTCTTCGGCAATTCTTTATATAAGAGGGATCATGGTTCATTAAGAGGACACAAAACCTATTTGTTATGAGTTTTAATACGGTATTAACACACGATTAGTCAACCCTGCAAAGACCTCTTTCTTATTCAAAATCCTTCAGACACAAAGAAGCTATAAGGTTAGAGGATTAAATTATCACACCATCAAATTCAAATACAATTTTCACCATCTTCTTTTGAACAGTTAATTCTCCAAGCAAGGAAAATTAGAGGGAGAAACACGCATCATTCACGTATACAGCAGATTAATCATGCACCTAATCAAGTCCTTCCGTTTATTTAAAGACCAACGTAGACAAGAGATTCAAACACAGAGGAAAATGCACGAGACAGACTTGGGACCAACCATTTATGGACATCCACTGGTTAAGCAACTGGAGGGTGGAGGATGTGATCTTGTGATGTATCAATTGCTGATGGTGGCATAAACTGCCACATCGCCACACTTGGGAAGCCAATGTAAGGCATCAACTTGCTTCCAACAGTTTGTCCTTGAGCAGCAAATGCAGAAGGACGAGGCAAATAGCCTGGTTGAATGCTCATAGATTTCAACTGCTGCTCCAGTTTCTCTTTATCCACCTTAAGCCTCTGCTTCTCATCGCGGAGCTCGTTCTTCTCAGCCTGACATCAGGAGCTTAGGTAAGGTCAGACGGCCAAATTTACAAACTATGAAGGGCCTATTTGTTTCATCTATATTTTTCCTATATCCTGTTCGTGCTTGCTCTATGTCTGATTCTGATAGTGTATATTTTTGTGTCTTGACAAGTGAGTTTGTCAGTCGATCTTTTGTTTGGTTTCTTCTTTAGCCAAATATCCAACAGCAAACCGGTAACAAAATGATTTCAAGACATTGGGTGAAACAGGCTACTAAAATTTTCCTAAAGAACAACAAATCAGGCATTTGGAATTTCAAAAGCCAATACTCACCTTCAGTTCTTTGATCTTCTCTTGCAAATCATCGTTCCACTCTTTCAGCTTCTGGGCTTCAGTTCTCAACTGGATCACTGTTCGAACAGCATCGCTCAGGATGGCAGCCTTGTCAGTTTTAGGTGGCCTTCCAGGGTCCAAGACAGAACTCAATTCCAGGAACCTTCAAAAGTGAAGCTAATTTCACGTGAGAGCGGGTAAAAAGAAAACAAATCGAGAGAATGACAGGATCTACGACATGCCTTCCATTTAGCCTGTCCCTCCGCTGTTTCTCCCGACACGCTTTAGAGCCAAACGCCCCACAAGTTTCGGGCTTGAACCTGCCAAAGCATTTGCGGCATAATTTTACACCATGCACCACAAGCAATGGACCAAAACCTTAGCAAATACGAACTATGAAACTCCATACAAGTTGCATATCCACAGGAATCAGCGCAAAAAATGAAAACAGAAAGAATTCTTTTTCTTTCGGATTTGCTTTGAAGTTATCTTCAAATGGATTAGACCGTGGTGAAACTTATATTCTTGAGTTACACAGTCAATGCATCCTAGAGACATAAACTAGCAAGGAAGAGCAAAGGAATCCTTCTTGAAACAGAGACCCTAACATAAAATTACCTATGACTATGACTATGTCCGGTAATTTCATTTGAAGAGTCATGTTTGCTGCCTAATCATCATGTTCTTCAGGAGAACTCCACTTGAAAACTCACGATGCAAAGGTACCCTCTTTATTTTCATTCTCTTGCTGTTCTCACAACTGTAATTGGAATGTTGAGTTTAGCTCCAAAGCCATTCGATATTAAACTTTATATTTATAGATCCAGTGTATTACTTAACATTTCGATATGTCGGCTTTACCTTAATGGAAGCCCTAGCGAATCACCAAGGCAAATAAGGTGAGACAATGGCATGGGGATTCAAACTAGTAATTTCCTGCTCTAATACTATGTTGAATTTAGGTACAAAACCAACTGAAAGATTTTGTATGCCTTTTATATTTACTATTTTACAAGAAAAATGCCTAACATCACTAAAGAAGAGCTATTAATATGTTTTTGATTCAGGTTTCTTGCCATCAACTCAAATAGATAATCAAAAAAATAACCCAAAGCCAACACGTCTCGAACAAATATCAACCCAAAGGATCAAACTAACACCTGGGGGTTGGCATAGATCTTTTTTGGTTTAGATTACACTTCGAAGTGAACCAAAAACAACCAAACTAGCGCCAAAGTACAACGTGTTTCCTTCTATTACCAGGGAGTTCCATATAGTCTGGTTTGGAAATTCTTCCAAATCATAAGACTTCATATTGGTGCATGTTGGTTCAGCTTTACAATTTCCTTTTTTTTTTTTTTTTTTTTTTGTTTTAAAGAAAAAAAAATTTACATGCATGGCATGAATCTCATATTACAAGTGCTAAATCCATTTGCAAGTCAATAACGATAACATGCTATGGCCTATCAAAGTTTGATCAAGCCAATATTTACGCAGAAAGGTACTTTGAAATGTATCCCGACAACTAAATCTATTGATGAAGGAATAAGGGCTCGGAGTTTGAGTTGGCAAATTCATGATCATTGGTTATTAAGTCAGACATATAAAATCTTGAAGCCTAGCAAAAGAAAATTTATGAATCAAAATTCCTTTTAATTGATATATTAAGAGAAAAAAAGAAACAGTTTTATCTTTTTGCTATTACAAAGTAGAAAATGATATTACGCTGTAAAAACATTTCTCATTTTTTGTTATTTAGGCTCTAATTGTTCTTCTAAACCGATTATAAATGTTAGGCTAGATTTGGTTGTGGATTCTTTCAAAACAGAATTGGTGAGAAAAAACAAAAGAAAAAGAAAAAGAAAGAAAGAAGAAGAAGAAGGATTATTGTTTAAGCTCACCCCTGCTAAGACTAGATTTACCTAGTTGCAGCTAATCTAACGACAATTACAGGGTCCACTAGGTTAAATAGCTGGTTATCATATATGACCGAAGATGCGTCCTCCCGAGCCTTAAAAACTAATGCAACCTCATTCCTACTGATTAACTATTTGTCGTCATCCTCCTACTCAATGGATCTGCCAAACACAAACAGCTATGTCCTTACCTTCCCACTTTTGATTGGTGAGAACCTAAACGGTACAGAAACAAAGAAACTAAATTCATATGACGACAAAACAGTTCAAGTTATTGTCTTAGTCATTTATATCCTCGTCCTTACAAGAGTTTCTAATTTAGGAAACTTCAATCAGTATTTACTATTTATCCTAAGAGTATCTCTTCCCGTTTCAAAACCTTACCGAGATAAAGGATATATCCAAAAAGCAAAAAGTTCTATTTTTTTTTTTGTGGTTCTTTTTTTCTTCCCAAACAGGAAAAGAAAAAAAAAACCATTAACTTCCACGCAAGAACAACGATAAAACGTACCTTTTACGACAGCCAGTATCCTTCACGAAATCTTCCGAATCCCCAAAAGAACAGACTTCCAGGCTGCAAATATAAAACATGTTTGTCATGATTTCATCCCTAAAGAATTCAACCTAGAAAAAGCATGTCTTTTGCAATCCACGAACCGATTCTCGAAATACTTTTCACGAAAGACATTTTCTCGAGTTTTAAAAGGTGAAAGACGTGCTTGAAGGTAAATGACAAATAATTTTCACCAAAAGAGAAACATATTCGATCACTTTCGACACGAAACAAGAAGCCAATTTTGTATTGCTACCCGGATATTATCTGACAGTAATAAAACACGCCCAAGTTTTAGTTTTAAATCAGCAACAAAAATCTGGAAGGTTTTATTGGTAAATGAAGCAACCTGACATTGGATGAAGTAAAGAAGGAGGGAAGTTGAGGAGGAGGAGGAGAAGTGAAAGTAAATGTGTTGGAAGGGAAAAAAGCATCATCAATGATTGGATAATCAATGAGCCAATTGGTGTTATTATTATCACTGCACATGGTTATGGAGTCATATTCCACTTCCTCCATGTTGGGGATGGAGTTGGGAGTGTTCTTGTTTTTTGAGTTTGGTGTTTGAATAACCAAACACGATACAACAACTGGTTTACATTAATGTTGGCGAACAGGGTCTTGTTTTTCCTTGTCATGTTGGACTAAATAAAAAAACGGAAAAAACAAATGTGTTTGGAAATAACAAGGTAAGGTGACGCCAGAACCGGGGAAGTTTGAGGGTGTCTATCGTCACATAGTGGGACACTGATGCCCTCCACTTCTCTTGACTTTCTTCTTTCTTCTCTCTGTAGAGAGTACAGAGAGGAAAGAAAGTCAATGCTCTTTCTCTATTGGAAACTGAAAGATTCGTAGAGCGATAAATTGGAGTCGTGGGATTTTAACTTGACCTTTCGCACTAAAGTTGTGGGGATAAGGATGTCTATACATTATATGAGATGAGATGGTAAAGGGAGAATAGATATGGTTTTGGAGCAAGATTATTGGATTAAGCCGTCGGTTCTCACTCTTTCTTGGGGATCCATATATTTAGAAAGACTTTACATTGACCTAGATTAATAGGAAACGATGAAGGAATCTTCAACAAGAAGACGTCTTATATTTTTCAATTTTCGATCATTACGGGATTCGAACCTAACAATGTAAATACTCAAGAGATTGTCCTTATTAGATAGATTAAAAGAATAAAAAGAAAAAAAATGTTATCCTGTTATGGATTCACTTTTAGAAACATTCAAATAGAACTCGAGACAAAAAGCACATTATATTCTTCTCAAAAAAAATAGTGGGCTTAAGGCTACTTAACTTCTCTACTTGTTGAATTTGAGTTCCTAAGATTGTTTGCTATTTTTATATGCATGTGACCAGTACGATATTATGTGTATATATATATAAAGATGTATAATTATTAATAAAATTCTAACATCTACGATGATTTTTAAAAAACATTTCGTTTTTATTACCATTTATCCACGTATAATTAATTATATACTATTCGTACACACAAGCAAAGAGTAATTCCAGAGAATTTTTGTACTTCTCTACCGAGCCCGCCTCCCTCCCCCTTCTTTTTCCATTTGAAGCGTGGTTAATGAATAGGTACAACATGTCCTTGAATCGACATAAAACTATGTTTGGGATAAAAAAAAAAAAAGGAAAAAGAAGAAGAAGAAAAAGGTAAATTATGGTACCCTTAATAAGGATACTGACAAATCTTAAAAACAATTCCTTTTATTTCTTTTTTTTCAAACATCTGTAGTATATTTTATGAAAAATTAAGTATCCGAAAAATTATCGTGTAAATTTCTTTCTTAAGATTAAACTAATGATGATCTTGGAGTTCTAATTACCATTTACGGGACTCGCAAAGAGTTAAAAAGAAAATAATTTTCATCTATAATAATATATTAATAATTAAAGAAATATTTTTCCTGCTCTGGATTTTGGAATCGTAACTAAATTATTAATTAATCTTTTAACTCCCGCTAAGTTAAATGTAGATAAGAACAAACGATGGAAATTATTAAAGGAAATCAAGATTACTTTTTTTTTCCTTTCGTTATCTCTCTCTTTCTTTGACCCACTATGACAAAAGCTTATAAATAAAAACCACATGGATCCAGTTACCAAGAGATCATTTTATAATATTTTATCTAACATATTTAACTATTCATATTTAAATACACGGTTCAGAGTGAGTTCGTAACATTTGTCTCCAAGGCCCTCTAATGTGTAATTATTTTTTAAAAGATATATTTTTTCTTCCTTACGCGTTCCCCGTACATGTTTATGTAAGTGACACGTGTTAATAAAATCTTACATAAAATAATATTAAAGAGTGGAATAATCAATAGAGTAAATAAGTAATCTTATCATATAAGATATTCATTCGAATCAAGATACTTATTTGAATTAAGATACTTGTTTGAATCTTGCTTTATTGGATAGGTTGTGAATGGGTAACGAGAGTTATTGAATACGTCTTAGGAAAGAATTTTTTGAAATTTACTCCAATAAGATAAAGTAGGAGTATAAAGTTAGACTACCCTGTCTTACCACAAAACCTGTACGTTAATATATATAAGGTGCATATGCTATGGCACGTTAAACTTTGTTTGTGACAATAATTAAATAATATTAATAAATAAAAAATTAATATTATTTTTTTTTATGTTAGTTTTAAAGAAAATAACAATAAAAAATTAATTCATAATAATACTTTAAGACTATAAGTAGCTTGTGTCTACTGTATAGTCTTTCTTCTCTTTTTGGTAAAAAACTGTAAAACAACCCTCTTTTCTTTTACTATCTTATTTATTTATATTTTTTGTATCACCATTCTTCTTTTACTAACTTTAGACTGGTGAGGTCTTAAGAATATCTTATTTATTAATTTATCAGTTAATATATTATATTATAATTACTTGTACATGGTTTTTACATTTTGTGTGTAATAATCTTATGACTTGATAAAAAAATTTTTTGATGATTTAAAAAAAAGGATAAAAGAAATTTAAACATGACCTAACTAGGTCCAACTATTGAAATATTTTATATTTTGCTTATCAAAGTTTTATATTGCTTAAATTGAAGATGTGTTATAATCGATATAAATTAATATCGACGTATCTATTGATAGTATAGTTATAATTTTGATATTGATTAAACATCTTATAGAAATTTTTGAAGGAAAATAAAGAAAATATTATAGTTTTCACAAAGTACGAAGATACAGGGTATATGATGGTTCCTATGTGTTACAAGATAGATTCCGAATGCAAAAACTTAGCAATCTATATTTATAGGGTAAGGTACAGATAAACTTAGTACCATAACCATCCTGTACCAACTCATCATTAATAATGGATAAATAGTTAGAACATTTAGCAAATTTAATTGATTTCAAGTCCAGAGTAAAATAGCTATTTCCTACATTTAGTTGACAATATGGTTATACCATAGAATTACTATTGCTGCAAATGAGTAATTGTAATTCTCATTTAGGACTTATAAAATAGCAATTCTTTAATTTTTTTCTAGTATATTTTTATATGTATACATGAGCGCTTTAAGGAATTATGAATGCTTTGTTTGTATCAAGAAAAATATTTTTTAGAAAACATGTTCCTTATTTTTAGTGGTTTGTTTTGCTAAAAAAAGGTGTTTTAAGTAGAAAATATTATCCCTTGTAAGGAAAAATGTTTACCTATTAAAAGCAAAATTTTTCTCTTTTTTTCGAAAAATAACTTACTCTTTTTAAAATGGAACGTTATTTTCTAATGTAATAATCACAAGCATTTTAATTCTAAGAAAAGTATTATTATTTTTAATTATTGTTATAACTTACCTATAAATCATATTCTAGACATGAAAGAATGATACCAAGTAAAAAAAAACTATACCTATTAAAATATTATTAAAATGAACTAAAAAAATATTTTACTTTTGTATTTTTTCTTATAAATAAAATGTATGGCATAATATATTTATAGTAACATGTGGATATTAAATATATTTAGGTATGGTTATAAGTTGCACAATATTTACTAGTTAAATACTGAAAAAAATTTTCAACACGTTCTTTAAAAAATATCCAAACACATGAAAATATGTTTTAAGGGAAAATATTTTACTATAACTTATGGTTCTCCTTAAAACAAACGGGATTGAAGAATGAGTTTTATTTCTTTATTCAATTAAAAATTACAATTTCATTTCTATTTTATTTTATTCCGCGGAGCAACAGTATCGTTTCCAAAATAGAGAGGATAAGAATCCAAAATTAATAATGAGTACTTAGAAAATAGCAAAATTCAATTTTGGAGTTTTCGTTTTGGATTCCAATCTAGATGTACATAAGTCAAATAGTGCACTTATCCAAAACAATCAATTACTCTGGTGATAATTTTCCTCATCTTTTTGCTCATGGTGGGACTGCGATGTTTCAATTTTGCGCTAAGCACCAATCACAAGTACCTAAAGGAAATGAGGACTTTTGTATTATATATATTATAGATATCTATGTAATTGAGATATAGAAGTTACTTAAAATAGTGATGCATAAGTTACAATAAATATAATCATTTCAAACTAGAATCTACATTGCGATTATGCAATAATTTTTTTAGCATTGCTATCATCGATATGGCCATATTTGTGTAAAAATGTATCCGTTTAGAAACTTGCAAATAATTTTTTTAGCATTGCTATCACCCATATGGCCATATTTGTGTAAAAAAGTATTCATTTAGGAATTGAATTTTCTGATACCCATTTCTTTTGATTTGCTTTATTATGACTACATGATATGTGATTGTACACTGATGTATCTTAATAATAAAATTTGTATTCTCAAAATAGAAAATACTGAATATAACCGAATGCTTAATTAACGTTCTGTTCACTTAAATAAATGGAATAAAACTAAAATATAATAGCAATCATCAAAAAATGCAATAGAATTGTAATAAATTATGAATTAATATTCTGTTACTATTTTTTGATTTTATTAATGGTATTTTTTTTAAATAAAATCTAGTATTAAATAGCTATTTATAAATCTGAATAATGAATGGCCGTTCAATATTTTTTATGATTAAATTTTCTTATAGAATTGTCCTTATAGATTTAAAATGTAATTAAACATTATAATGGTTTTTTAATAAAAAAGGAAGATATAGAATTGTGATTCATTGGCTCTCAAGTGTTCGAGAAATGATCGATTGGATTAAAATAAGGGAATGAAGAATAATTTTTACACATAGCGTCAGACAATCGATTATTTAATTTCCTAATGCATTTGAACTACGAAGACCCCCTATCAGCAGCCTCGTAGGCCATGTCCTCTATAGTTGACAAGATTTGCCATCACGATGTCGGAATTTAACCTAATGCTAAAGCATTCAACAAATACTTTATTTGTGTTTTATTGCGTCTTAAGAGTACATTTTAAGAACCTTCTAATATATATATATATATATTCTTTTTGCGTAGTACAACAATAATTACCATGTAAAATTTGATACATTAAACTTCTCTGCGTTAATGAAAAAAGTGTATTTAGATTTTTATATTTTTTTTCTTTCTACACATATTTAATTTATACTTTATTAGTAAGGAATTATTTAGAATTGAGCATTGGAACTTATTGGAGCAATTAAACTATTACACTTTGAATGGTTGAATAGGTAGGATTTTTGAGATTTTACGAGATATGTTGCAATTCTAAATTTTTAAGATATATGTGAATAAAGTAGGTATGATTTTTCATCTACCATGAAACTTAAAACATAATGCCCTAAAACTCAAGATGCTATAATTTGCTATGTGTGATAGTGACACATTAAGGTGTCTAGAACTTGTAATATGTCTATAATTCACAAATAATCAATAATAATCTACCAATTTTCACATATATAGTCTTAATGAATCACGGTTCATGAGAGTAGTATAAATAATCACTCAATACTCGACATGTTTAATTGACTGCATGGAATAAACATGTAATGGAATCTCTATTCAGTAGGAGTTGAATAAACTTGTCATCCTTATTACATTGTTCATTTAGACAATATGATATATAAGAAATAGACTCGTAATACAAGTAAAATGACTAAAACTATCCTTACCTTGTATCTTTATCCTTTTCTATCCTCTGTACTTATAACAACATAACAACATCCTTAAAAAAAAAAAAAAAAATACATACAACACAAAATTACCATTAGATTTAAATTTGCAATTCCATGTCAAACGGTTCGTAAAAAATAAGAAAGTGAAAGAGAAGCTAAAACTACAATAATGGGAAAAAAAAAGTTTCCTTCTTTAGCCTAGCATATGTGTAAGCTTTTAAAATTGAGTTTAAGACAACCAAGCTTAGATTTAAGACTTTTAGGGAAACTTATCCAATTGAGCACAGACTTTACGACTAAAATAAAAAAATTAGTCGAGATATTACAGTGAAGTTAGATTTTAATAATAATGACCCAAAATCCCAATTTTGCCATTAGAAGTTGGAATATTTAATATAGCACTAAAATATTTGAAACTCCTAAAATCCAATATAGATTGCAACGAGAATTTAGAGATAAGTTAATTGAGCTATAAAATGAGATGATATAGTATAATTTACTATATAAAAATACACATAATTTTATAAGTATACCTGGTATAAATAATAATTATACTCGTAAATTAACCCTAAATTATGTAATTATATATTTATTATGTTTAATTTATGAAATTAACTTTAGAACATATCCTAAAAATAAAAGATATGCTAGAAACTTAATTATTTGAGTAAAGTTATATATTTCACATGTTATTTACATAGGGTATATACTTATATACTAATTAAATAACTAAATCCTAACATATACTATTCATATTTAAGTAAAAAATTAATAATACTTATCCAAATGCATTGGAGCTTGCTGGAAATTTACGTGGCGACTGCAAAAGAAAGGAATTTGCTGAATCAAAAGTGAATGGAGGAAAAAATGACACCTCATACTTTATTAATGGAGAAAACAAAAGAAAAAAAAAAAGAGAAAAATTTATAGGCAGTGAAAGAATTCTATAAATATTATCCTATCAGCAGATTAGCAACATTTTAGCAGTTAGGAACCAAGAATAGAGAAAAAGAAAAATTAGAAAAAATCCTAGAAAATAAAAAGAAATTT
Source organism: Lumnitzera littorea (assembly GCA_024138015.1). Taxonomy (NCBI): domain Eukaryota; kingdom Viridiplantae; phylum Streptophyta; class Magnoliopsida; order Myrtales; family Combretaceae; genus Lumnitzera; species Lumnitzera littorea. Next base: position 14,657,614 of record JAMXBB010000002.1, read on the forward strand.
AGAAAAATAGGGAAAATTTAGTGAAAGTGTAGAACCCTAACCTAAAGTGGTTCTGCTATGAAACCCAGCTAACCCTATACAGTCCACCCACCGCGCAAGCTGTCGAACAACCACCCAACCGCCGCTGGCCACCGGAGCACCCAAGAACACTAAGATCAATTTCCTACCCTGTTTTTTTAATAATTTCTAAAAATTAGTAAATCTACCTAGAAAATTTTGAAAAAAAAATTGTACTTAGGTTATTTTAAATATGCTTTCATGTGATATTTTTATTTTTGAAAAATTCGTAATATTTAATATACTTTATTAAGAAATCTACTACTCACCCGAATTTATATTTGTAAAATAAATATACTAAATGATGTTATTTCTAGCTGAAAATTTTTGTGTAGGATGTGTATGATATATAGATAATTGCTATGTAACCTGAATTTTGATTTGAATATTTTTAATATTTATTGCATTTTATGGCTTGAAAATAGCTAAAAAAATAGGCTGAAATTATGAATTTAATTAGAAATTATGAAATTAATTGATGAAATGGACATGTACTGATCTATAATAAATAATAACAGTATTGAGCCATATTGAAATTAATTTGGTGCTAAAAGAATCATAATTGGGTAATTTATGATAATTTAGGGGTAAAATCGTCAATACGAATATATAGGCAATAGGTTAGAAACTTGAAACCAAGTGATAATTGAATTCCCTATATTTTTAGGAGTCTATAGAAATTTTCAGGGAATTATTTGATAACCCGAATTATTTATTACGAATTTATTAAGTAAAATAACTTAATTTACAAGTCGGGGTGTATTTGTAATATTAATAGGCTAAAATAAATTAAATAGTTAAATAAAAACTATATGTGGGAATTGCTGATCATATTGGATTAAATGGATATTTTTATTATAATGAACAAATTAGATGAAATATAATTTAATAACGTAAATTACGTATAATACGATCATATTTATATAATTATGTATAACTATATTAAAAACTCAAACTACTCATTAAAAGCCGTCTCTAGAAATAGGACCCGTAAAACGTGTCGTTAGGTCTATACGAACCCAATGACACTAATTTTATTAAAATCGGACAACCTTAAGTAATTTAACCTATAACTTTATCATATTTAAGAATGTACATATTTTGGTAACCTTACTGAAATTAAAACGTGAATTAATAAATAAAAAATACGTTTTGATGTGATCGAAACGATATATAATATGTAATAGTATATATGATGTACAGTATCAACAATTAATAACTTAATTCGATATATAGTAATAATATGACTGTCTATTATGGAAATAATATATATATAATTATTAGAGATTAAACCTTAATGTTTTCGTAATTATTATGAAAACTGAATTTAGGTCTTTTGTGTAATTAAGACCTTCCAATACAAAGACAGTTGACAATTTAAGTTAGCAATAGCGAACATCTAAACAAGTAAGTTGGGATTGTGGCTTCATCGCTTGTTTGGGTATTATTGAAAGTATTCGGAGACCCAAGAGTACTTTTGGTTATGTTTGTAGTTAGATGATTATGCGTATGCTGTGTGTGTGAATGACACTCGGTTGTGACAGGAGTTCAACTCCTCAGTGTGCTGTTCTGCATATTTGCATAGATTCTATATTGTGTGAACTTATTAGTCACCCCTGATTAAAACTAAAGGTTATTCGACTAAAATGAAATTGGACATGTATAATCACCCATTAGGGGAAACGAATAATAGTGTTAGGTCAAATACCAACTTTCTTCGATGATGATGATAGCTGAAATGGTCCTTTCCCCATCTTTAGTTGAACTAAGTGACAGGCGAGGAGATCACGACAAGGTTGGGGGCTCTGGTTCGAAGGCAGTCATGGGAGGATGGTGTTTTCTATTGCACAAACTCGGGTTTGGTCTGACTTGAGTCGCGATGAAACTCCTCAATCCGGGTTGGAGAGGATGTAATTTCTCTAACCTCATAGTGGACCGGATAACACTGTGCGATATTTCATTTGAGTGATTACATTGCATTTCATCATAATTATTAACCTTATTTGTGATTGTACAGTACTCTTTTGACTCTAACCCACTTACTGAGCTAGTTATGCTCATATCCCTACAGACTCTTTTGCAGGTATTAAGTAAGAACAGGATGTTCAGGTACCACCATTCTCAGGTTAGTGTACTGCTGTTTGGGAAAGTGAGAATCGATGAATCAACTGAACCCGAGCTTTTAACTTTGTCTTTGAGTTTTGAGGAAACTAATTAGGAATTCCCTGAGAGCCCACTAGTTTTCCTAACTTATTGTATATAGACTGCAAAACTTGTGGTTTTTAATAAACTCTGATTGTAAACTTTACCTTTGGACGTAAAACGTTTGTATTAATACTGTTGTGGTACTAAATAGCAAGTTGTATAGAACGGGTATTTTGTAAAAGCTCTACCATAGGTTTGGTTATTAACAGGTGTCAGAACAGACGTTTTAAGCTGGTTGAGTTGTGCGCTTTATGTGAACTGTATCTACGATAGTAGCTGTAAGGTTATTTTCTATCTTAGATTAGTTTACATAGTAGGACTGTTACGACTCTTCCTGTTCGGGGTATGACAACATGGCCTTTGGAAATCCCTATAAAAAATAGGTAAAAAAAAAAAATAAAGAAATCCTATAATCTATAAAACAAATGAAGGGAGAAGGGTGATCTCTAGTAGGTATTTGAAAAAAAATTGAATCTTTGGCAATATAGACGAACACGCAACTTTGAAGAAAAACACTATTAGATTTGATGAACATATGACTAGATCCAGTGAATACACCAGTCTTGATAAACAAATGACTAGATCTGATGAAACAATCATCCACAACATTGAACCTTATTTCTTTTGTTCTTGCCTAAATCTGATGAACATATCAGACATGGAGAGAGAAAAAGAAAGATTAGAGGGAGAGAGTAAACAAATCGGACAGAAAGAGAGAGAAGATGAAAGCTTAGAGAGTGAGAGATGTAGAATAGATCGGCGATGGGTAGTTGCCAGTGGTGGTGTGGTGGTGGTAGAGAACAATGGCGGTGGCAATAGTAATAGGTGTATGGTGGAGATATGGTGGTGCTATGTCAAAATAGGAAGGGGTAAGGCGAGTAATTTGCTCATGGAATCCCAATTCATAAGTCCCATTAAAAAATCCTAATTCCATGTTTTAAAGAATTGCAATTCAATGATAATTGTAATTCATCAAAGTGAACACAATGATATGACATTTATAAGGATTAAGGGAGGAATGACCAATCCATTCCCCCCAAGTAAACATATCCAAGTACAATAATAATCTCACATAACCTATTTAATTGAAAACACGGATCTCATTGTTCAACATAACTAAAACTGCTAATGTTTATCTTTTTTCATGGAGTCTTATAACTCCAACTATTAACGTAAAATAAACCATGGGAGTTCTAATTAACTCCACCTACATAGTTCTTAAGTATTAATAATTGTCATCATAAACCAAACACATCATAATCGGTAAACCATAAGCAAAGTTTGAGTGCTACATAAACCAAGCTTAGTGCTTATGTGTGTCCTAACCCACCATCAAAGTAGTAGCTGTCCTCATCCTCACTATAGTAATGGTACTCCATTCCCTTTATAATAATTGAACCAATAGCTGCAAAACAAAACCCTAGAGGGCGAGCTATGCCTAGTACAAAATATCAAATGTACATACACTTGATCAAGCAGCCAACAAATCACATATATAAATAAGTATAATTCAATATGCAATACATACTAGTTATTATCTTTGTTAAACAAAGCCAATAAACACCACAGTCTCAATATCCCAAGCTTTTGGGTAAATCATGATCCCTAAATAAGCAATATATAATACCATATAAGTATTAGTGTTTAGTCTTTCCCAACACCTAAGTAACCTTTCTAAATCTAGTTGGGTTGTCTCACTATAAGATTTCAATCAAGACATTATCATATAAAGATCATCAAGTACCTCACCACTTATACTGGACCATACCAGTGTGGTGATCAAAGCCATGCATAAATAATCAAATCATAATTAGGTACAACTTTGCATTAAGTTTGGTTTAATTAAACTAGCTTAATAGACATAATCAATAACTAATATTCCATACCTAACTCAAAGAACTTGTTTGAAATTGGAACAATCTTTTTATCATCTGTTCACAAATAAGCAACCGCCTTAACCTCTAACCTAAACATACAACAACTCTCTCTCTCCTAATGTCTTAAGACCTTTAGCCTAACTCAAGCCTTCATAAGAAACAACAATCTAATTGAATAAGGAGATGCTTAGAAAACGTTTTGGTCAAAGAAACTAGTTAGAAAACATATAAGGAATGTTTAATAATAATAAAAAAAAAGCTTAGAAAACAAAAAAGAAAATGGATTGGAAACCTTTTATGATCTATAGAACATCTGGTGTTTGGATGCTACAAAGCATGGCACTTGAGCTCCCATGTTCTTGGAGCAAGACTCCCTTAGCAAATGGATGGTAGTTTATAGGCGCGCACGAGCTTTAACTTGTCTATCCAATTCCTCATCCACTCTCGACTAATGTAGAGAAAGTTCAGTCAAGGTATAAGCTCTTGTTAAGTCGAAGAGATCCGCTTTGCCATCTATGCTGCTTATTACCCTATTCAAGAAAGATTCTCTTCTTGGAGTCATATCTTAGTGTTTTCCTCCACTCGTTGGAGTATTTAGTAGTTGGAGGGGAGAACTTATCTTGTAAGTTTTTACCTAAAAAGAATCTTATCCCCCGATTAGTTTAGGCATTTTGTTATCTCCTCCTATTTAGTCTTATCTTGTTGTACTTTAGGCATTGTTCGCCTTGTGCGTAGACCTAAAAGGAGGAAGAGTAAGTGTTGGTGGCACGCTTGCATTTGGATTTCATGTAGATTTTTATAGATTACATCATGTGACTATCCTTACATCAAGCCCCAAGTCAATCCTAACTACAAGCCACCACTTTCAGAGGATTTCCTCACACCTAAACTTGCTTTGTTATGCAATAAAACACCCTGTTGCTTCACTTTAAAGGGTGGCCTTCAACATCATGAATTCAATTCTTCCATCAGTAGAACTTGCTTCCATAAAAAAACTTCATCGAGAATCTAGAATTTGAAAAAAAAAAAAAAAAATTAAGGTTTAGAGATAGAACTTAGATGGTGATTTACAAAGATTCACAAACAAACTCAAATTCAAACACAAAGAACCTGCAAAAAATAATTCTCTAAGCATTTACTTTAATCTCTACTATGGAAAATGAATTTTGAAATGAAGAAACAAAAGAGCTTACCAAGAAACCCCTTTTTTAACACTTTCGCTCAATCTTTCTTCTCCAATATTGAAATTCTAGATTAGGATTTTGGATTTAGTTGAGAAACCATTAGTTTCTTGCTCTTGAGAAAATAATGTATTATATTGGTGAAGGAGTGACGTGGGGGAGGTGTAGGAAATAACATGGATAGCGAGGATCTGAGTTTAAATTTCTTAAAGGGCTTTTCCTTTCTTTTAATTTTTAAATTTTGGGTTTTACATAATAGAACCCTATAGCTTGTACACTTTAGTATCTATATTTATGTCAAAGAGTATCCTATAATTGTTTAATTTGTGTTGTCTACTGTATACCCCATTAATAGACTATTAATGTAAATAAAATGGAATTTGAAAAATAGAAAGTACATGCAACAAAATTGGCGTAACTTATGATCCATGGTTTGATACTAACATTCAGTCAAATAATGAAACCTGTAATATTACTTCTTCATATCAAATAAGTAGTTGATTTATGTCTATTGCATTTTAGTAAAATTTAAATGCTTACATGTCTTATAGCTATATCTAATTATGGTATTAATTTTAATTTGGACATTATGATTTTCGTATAAATGGTTATAATATTTTAAATGTGAAAAATGAAATGAAATAAATCACAGCTTCCATAAATTATCAGAAAGCCTATTTATTTTATAGGGTAAGGTTTAAGGGGCCATACTTATGCTTTGGTCCAAAATTTTTGGAACCTTACTTATTGGGGTGGAGTATAGGATAAGGATTCATATCTCGACCTGCTCAACCCTAATACAACTTGACTTCCATGCTTTTTCACTTTATTAACCGGTGTTATAATTATTTTTCTTTTTAATTGCATCGCCTCTATCCAGTTCTTGGGAATAAGAAGAAGACACCAAAAAGTAACATTTAAATATGATTAGTTAAAAAAATAAGATTATGTAATTGAAAGGGAAAAAAACAACACTCGTTAAAAAAGTGACAACATGTGAAAATTTAGGTTATTGTAACTTGAAAAAAAAAAAATACTAGAGTAAAAATCATCAAAACTAGGACAATGTCATTTAAAGAAATAATACAAGTTATCAAAGTCACAATGCAAGAAAATGTACGTTTTTATAAAGAAAAAACGTATTACTCTTAATAACATTTTCGAGACATTTATTCATAAAACTCATTATTGTCTACATTTATTTAATTTAGTTATTTTTTTAAGAATGAAGGTTTTGTTATCGGTATTTTCAGAACCTCATTCAAGTGCCTGAAAAGGAAATTTTTCATGTACTCAACATTAGTGCACGTTTTATGAAATGGCAACTGAGAAAATAAAATCTTTATTTGATTTTTAAACAGGTGTCTTAAAACATTTATTTTATATATATATGTATATATATATTTATTTAAGAATGAATAGTTATAGTCATGAGATAAGATAATTATGGTACTCTTAATTGTTTGAATAAAAATAAATCAGATAACAAAACTAAATCCATCTTGAAGAAAACTTTAATGGGACTAATCACATTATGTAGGTAAATAATAATGTGTAAGTACAAATAAATAACTGATACATGAAAGTTCAATAAAAAGTTCCTTAAAAACTATCAACGAACATGTCTACATATCACAACTATACTCTTCAAACGCATTACAAATGAATGCTCATAAACCCTTATTTATCCAGACAACTGAAGTAAAAAAGGATATGTAAGATAAGGCATTGAATAATTAATTATAATGAAAGATTGATATAGTTAAATGAAAAAGCATACGTGGGGAAACAAGGATTGATGTGACTGGACCATGGAATCTTTGGCTCAGCCATTAGATTGTAAACTAAAATATTTATATCTCCTTTATAGTAATAAAAATTTTAATATAGGTCACTTGCTGAGAGCTGACCCCATTTTCCCTTTGGGAAGCATAAATTCTATTATATTTGAATCAGGGGGGACGGCGAAAGGCATGCAGCTATTTGTTTCCAAGAACCGTCTAAGAAATCTTGTGGGCTCATCTAATCAGCAGTCCCCACGTAATCAAGCGTCCTTAAATATATCCACATGAAATATTCCCTCCTTCACTGCATTCACATTGGGGTATTCATAATTTTTCTTTCTCCTAAATATTATATTATAATTTCTGGACAGAGAAATTGAGCCTAATTCATTTAATTTGCTGATCAATATTCATGTTAGTAGAGTCTTTCAAGTAATAATAACATTTTAATCATAAAAACTTTTATGATGCATAATTCCCATTAAAGGATGTTTCGAAAACATCGATTTATTATTATTATTTTTTTTTTTTCGAGAAAAGCATCTGTTAAAAGTTTAGAAATAAAACTTTATCACATTTTAGAGGTTCATATATATACATTATATAAATAAATAAATAAATAAATGTGTAGAGATATGTAAAACTTTTTCACATTTTAGAGTAAGGACTAGTTTTTCCGTGATAGAGAGGAAGAGGCAAGCATCCATAGCCTAGAAAGAATAGAGAAATTATTTGAAGCGGAGATATAGGATGAAGGATAATATTTTAATTGGAATGGAAAAAGATTCAGAAGTTATTTGAACTGAAGATCTGAAATGAAAGAGATAGTATAGTTAATTGGCACGGTAAAAAATATTGAGAAATTATTCGAAGCTGAGATCTCAGGAGAAAGAAATAGTATTATTAAATGGTACAGAAATTTAACAAAAGGAGATCGACTTAGATAATTTTAGTGGGCGTGTAGAGTAGTGATAATAATTAACTTCATTTCGGTTAACAAGTCGAATCAAATCCAATTATATCAAAGACAGTTTAGTTCAAATTTATCAAACCGTTTTTTATATATTGAGATTTTAACTGAATGCTCCGCAATTTGGTTTTAAAACACTTTCAAGATCATCACTTTATTGTTTTTATTACATTTCACCATTTATAATATACATTTATCATTATAAATTTTACCTATACAATTCAATGCAAGTATTCTAAGTTGAAAAATTGTTATAACAACATATATGCACATTAAAAAATAAAAAGAATTTTGGATTTTGATTTCCTTCTAACAAACTCAACCTGCTGTAAAGATTTATCTCATTGATTTCCTTGTCAGATCATCCACACTATATAATAAACAAGTACAGAGGAGAAAATGACTAAACAAGGTTTACCAACAAAGGAACTAGGGAGAGATTGAGAAACACGAACAGGACTATGAGAGCGGAATTGAAACTACGAAAAGAGACGGGAGTGAACTCGATCAAAGTGTAAACGGAGAGCGAGATTCTAGTGTAATATGAAACTTGGCGTGCATAGGATTGCAATGAAAGAGGAAACTGGGAGCCAATGAATTAATTTTAAGATGAGTTTCTTTTTTCCTTTTTCACGATGGGCCTGTTCATTAATATTTAATAATCAAAATATATCACTTCTTCTTCTTCTTCTTCTTTTTTTTTTTTAAAGTAAGAAGCAATTTATTTTAGATTAAAGTGGTTTGGTGCTATTTGACACTCCAAATTGAACGATGAAAATAAACATGAAGAATGGTTGACTCTGGTCCGTGAACTGGCATGAATCAGCTCGCCTTTCATGGGCTTGACCCATGGCATGAATCATTGGGCTTGGTGAGTCACCACGAGTTGTGACCCTTGACCCATCAAATTGGTGGATTGTAACTCAAGATTATAGATCAGTTTGATTTGAATAAAAATAAGTTTAAATAAAAAAAAGGGATATGGTAGTCATTTCAGTTATAACATTTGCAGCTTTCCCATCCCGTCATTATCACAAAAGTCCAAATCACTGTATACATACACGTACCCAACCAATGTCACTAGTAGTCCTATCACCGACAGAAGCAAACAAAAACTTTAAAATTTGAATTGTAGAGTTAGGGAGGTAGAGAAATCAAATACGAAGATATGTGATTGTTCTGAAAATTTTTCAGAACACAATAAACACAATAAGTTTTGAAATTGAAAGAACGGAACCGTGTAGATAATGTGTATGCTCCTCCAATTCTTCACCATCTTCAATTCTCTCCAACCTCTACATACTCTTCTCAATATTATTGAAACACATCTACTCTATGTGCTATTTTTTTGTTGAGTTAGGATAATTTTTTTTTGTTCACTTCACTTGAAAAATATGTTATTACCTAGAAAAAACCTTTTACACTCATATCAACTTCTTCTTTCTTTCAATGCAATTGTAATAATTTTATTTTTTCAATTTACGTGGACATTTTAAACAATGATTTTCTCATTCTTTTGTTCCTATTTACACATATAACTATGAAAAACAAATTGATTGCTTTTTCTATTAATCTTCCTCCAACAAGAAGGCTTTGAAAGGAAAAGGGAAAGGTATCCAATATGAGCAGGTTGTTGATGTGGAGGATTATGATGTCCACTAGGATTACACTAGTGACTAAATTAAGGATGTATTTGACATTCCATTACTCCTCCTTGTTTCCAACAACTAACATTGAATTAGGGGGATGACGTCGTAGAGGGTAAAAAGGTTGTAGATATTGCTGAAGGCGACATTAAAGGGGAGTTATTGTACACAATGTAATTGCTATACTTCAAGTTACATATGGAAAAAGAGGGATGGGTATGACATGTTGACAAGACACTTGCAAAGGAAGCATCTCGTGGAGTATAGTATTGACAAATCCCAACAAAAAATTATACGTCCTAATAGTTCACTGTCATCTACATTATTCCAATACAATGTGGAGAAGCAAAAGCTAGCCTTCACACAACACATTGCAACGTGCATCTCTCCCTCAGCGCAGGTAAGTGCAAGTCTCAACTGTAGTATGAACATAAAGTGTTAAATCCAAACTCATGTACTTTTGACTCTAAAACCATACGCAAAGCCAAATGGCAACTTTATCATAAAGGTAAGTAGGAGCTAGCATGTTTAATTCCCTAAACACACCAGTATCACTATGTGTAGATATATGGATTGAATAAATGATAAGTGTTAGATTAATAAAAGACTTTTGACCCTTAGGTTGTTCAACGAACAGCATATGATATAGGTAATATATAGAATTATATCTATTATTCTTGAGGAGTATCACTTGCCATGGAAATTTTTTTCATTGGGTTTTGATATACCAGCACAAACAGTACATCGATAAAGGATTTTAAAAATCTATGCCAACCCACATTAGATGGAACATTTTTCCACATTTGGTGTGCATGCCACATTTTAAATCTATATATTGAAAAGGAAATGGAGACTTTATTGTACAAAGTGATGGTGATAAAGTTAGCGGTTAAAAAAATTATTGAAAAGCCATTTTTGTATAATATTTGGAGGGATTTTTGTATACAAAATGGTAAACAGTATAAAATATTTAAAAAGGATGTTAAACATTGTTGGAATTCCATGTATGAAATATTACAAAGCATAGTCAATTATAAAGATCTTTTATGTAAATTTTGTTTACACCACATAATGAGAGTTGAAATACACATAAGAGATTAAGATGTATGCAATAAGTCATTACAAGTGCTTAAAGCTTTCTATGATGATACTAACATATTCCTAAGTTTACAAGCTTAGTGTGCACTATTTCGTAATGGAGGCCATCAATATTATTGCGATTCATCTTGATGTGCTAGGGGACCCAATTCTATAAAGTGTGCAGTTGAAATGGCGGCTATAAGGAAATTTCTTTTGTTTATCTTATTGCCACTATTTTAGACCTGCATTGTAAAGTAGATGTTCTTTAGGACTAACTTCATATGTATAATTAGATAACGGGAAAATTACATGGAAGGGTATGTTTGAGGATAAGTTCAAATGGAAAATCAATGTTTCAAAAAGTTCAATTGAGGAATTGATGTTCCATTAATTAGTTAAAGTAAGGGATTCTATTAACTTACATTTATTATGTCGTTAAATGAATTTAACGTGTCCATTAAGTGATAGGTGGCGCTTAAATGGCATTTGCATGGTGTATATATTATAATATGACAACTATTTATATAACAATAAATTATATATATATATATATTACAATTACATAATATTCATTGGTTTTTTCCCTTTTTTTTTTTTCTAAATTTTAAGGGCATTAGCCACCACCTACCACCAGGGCGGGAAGCGTTACCCCCTACCATAGGTAGGAGTAGTTATGTATCGCCCTTTGGTGAGTTATGGCCTACTTGTTTAATTTATAGTCATGTAGTGACTACTTGGAGGGTGGCCAGTCGTGTTTTTTTTTTTTTTAAACTTATTTTAGTTTTTTCCATTGTTTTCTTTTTTCTAATTTTTTAAAATTTTAATTAATTATATTTTAATATACATAATATGTAGTTGTAATATATATATACACACACACATAATCTATTCTTATATAATTAGTTGTCATATATATTTTTTTACAAATTTTTTTCTCTTTTTTTTCAAATATTTTTATGTTTTTATTATAATTTTCCATTATTGTTTTATTTTTTCCTCTATTTCCAATTAAGTGCCATGTAGATGCCATTTAAGTGTCACTTATCACTTAACAGACACATCAAATTCGTTTAATAATGTTGTAATCGTAAGTTAACGAAATCCCTCAGCTTAACCAGTTAGTGGAACGTCGATCCCTCAATTGAATTTTTTGAAACGTTGGTTTCTTATTTAAACTTACTCCTAAATGTTGATACCCATCAAATACCTAAGATATATATAGTACAATTGCAAGCAATGAACTTTGACAAGTAACAAATGAAATGAACAAGTTGTTTCAACATTTCTTGTATGTGTATGATGGTCAGATTGTTCTTACTCCCTCGTTGTCCCTAATTACACGCAGTTATTCATTTATGAGGGAACAAATGTTAGTATAGAAGTTGAAGAGACATAAATCTAAAGGACAACAAACAGAACTACAAAACTATCTGAATGCTAGCTTTAAGCTCAGAGATAATATTGGAATTTGCGATTTTGACATTCTAGAGAGGTGGAAGTTGCAAAGAAAGATTTACTCCATTTGCTCTTACATAGCATGACAAGTCCTTATCGCTCTAATGTCAGTGACTGCAGTTGAGCAGGCTTTTAGCACCATCGACCACATTCTTGATGACCGTCGTACATCTCTGAGCACTATCAATGTGGAAGTTATCACTTGCAATGAAGATGGGTGGAAAGCAGTTAACAGAGATCAGGAACCAATGAGGATGTTCATTGAGAAAGACAACTACTTTAGTGACTTCAACTCTTTTAAAGGGGGTTAAGGCTCAACCCTAGAATGAAGTATCGCATAAGGTGATAACTAGCTCAACGACTTCAACTTTCCTAGAGTGAATTAATGTTCAACCCTAGAACGAAGTGGCACATAAGGTGATAGTAGCTGAACCATTTTTTTTTTCTAGTTTAAAAGGTTTTTGTCACTTAGACAATTTGGTTTTCCTTAGAAAAACAATGTAATTGGTGATTTTTCAAAATTAGGCTGGATCTATTTTTGATAGATTTTCGAAATGTTGGGCAAGAAAAAAATAGATTGTATGTTAAGGGCTTTCACAAAGAAATTAAACTTGCTAATCATGTAAAGTGGGTGATTTTTTAGAAAAATAAAAATTGACCAACATACTAATGTTTTTTAAAAATAAAACAAAATCATTGAACTACAGTAGTCTGATTCTAGTTAGCAAACACGTAAGTACTTATTATTGTGATACAACCTAAAAAAGGGGAAAAATATTTTCTCCCTCAACCATGTGAAAAATCGTTACGAATGGTATGGCAAAACATTTTATGTATCAAGATACTTTTTTCTACTATCCAATTGTAATAAAATCTAATTTGATTAAATATTATAGTTTTGTAATATAATTTTTCAAGGTGTCTATTTACACATATTATGTAATTTTTTGTTCATTTAAACAAATATGAACTTGTTGGTTCTTTTGTTTTTGTATCAATATTCTATTCACATTACTCATTATTGGGATGAATCACATTGTACTGAGTACATTAATTCAACAAATAATGGGATAAAGTAATGTGCCTAGGAGTTGAGTTGATCACTAAGGTTTACTATAAGAAGTAGTAACAGTAAGTCTTTGAAGTATCAAAGAATGAAGGAATGGAAAAGTTACAAACATAGTAGCTTCTATGGAGCTGCTCGGGGGATATAACATACCAACGAACACAATACGACTTAATACTATACTTGATATGATGCATAAGCTAATACTAAGATTCACTTGTCACTAATCTTGAGCTACTTGGCAAAATTAGATAAGAATAGAGAAGAAATGTACTCGAAGAAGGGTATTTCATAAGAACAAGTATATTTACTATCTGTTGAGTGTAAGATGACTTCGACTACAAAAAACAAGGGACTATTTATAATAAGTCTCTAACGTAACAAGGAAATGTGTGTAATTACAATAAAGGGTAATACAATAATACTGGTTTAGTACATTGCAAAAAGGGTTAAAAAGATAATTAGTACAAAGGAATATCATACAATGTTAGAAAAAGGAATGACAAGTGGCATGTCGTGATTGGGTTCGTATTTTGGGATCTTAGCGCGCTAGAGCTAAGTGGATTTTGATGTTTAGGTTGCTATTGATGAGTTGCGATAGGAGTTGCTGAGGTGATTGAATGACGCTACAGTTTAGTAGGTTGGAAGAGTAAAGCTAGGCATATAGTGTCCTTGGCCTTCGCAGGTAGGCTTCGGTACTTAGCAAGTCGACCTTGGCACTCGACAAATCAGCAATTGGGCAAGAGTCTAAGTAAAGTAAGGTATGTCTGAGCTAGGCCCTTAGAGAGTTCGTCCATAACCTTTCTATGTATAGGAGCTCATCCTTAATAGGCTAACAAGAGAGAATCCTCCTTGTGAGAGATTGGAAGCCTCAAAGGTGGGCGTAAGAGATGGGTCCGAAGGTTAACAATCCATCACTTCTCTACGGTTATAGAAGATTTATCCTCAAATCTTGGTCTTCTTCTTCTTTCGGCACATAGGGCGCTAGTTTGGCGACATTGAAAGTGAGAGATACTCCGTAATCTTTGGGTAACTGTTGCTGATAAGCGTTATCATTGATGCGTTGAAGAATCTTGAAATGGCCATTCGACTTGGGAGATAACTTGTTTGTCCTTTTCCCTAGCAATTTCTCCTTGTTGAGGTAGATCCAAATAAGGTCTCCTGGGTTGTAAATGACTTACCTCCTTCTTTCGCTTCCTTGTTCTCTCTGTCGAGCCATTGTCTTAGCTAATTGCTCAGTAACCTTCTGATGCAGTTTCTAAAATTCTTTGGTACGTTGCAAGCTCAATTGACTTTCTCCTTATGAGGCGACTAACAATCATGTCCAAGGATAAGTTGGAGTTAACTCTATAAACGACCTCAAAAGGCATTCTTCCTGTTGAGTTATGAGTGGAGTAGTTGTAAGCGAAGTCGATGATGGATAGGCAGAGATTCCAATGATGTAGATTCTTCCCAATAGTAGCTTAGAGAAGGTTGCCTATGTTTTTGTTCACAAATATGGAACAGAAACACTTCATAGAAATGAAACTCATGAAAGAAAAGCCATCCCTTAGGTTCTCTTAAGTAATAAAATAGTAACCCTTACAAACTATAAATATAAGATTAACAATAAATTTGTGAATCCATATAACTTTCTTCATGAAAGGATTTGATATATGTTAGTTTCAACAACAAAACTATTTGTAAGAGGGATGGAATGCAATATCTTACAATGTAGCTATCAAGACACGAACATCTGAGTATTAAGACAAAGCCCTGTCCTTGTATGATTAGGGATAACATTTGATTTAGGATATTCAGGAAAGTAAACCGCTTAGACTAGAAACTTATGAGAAACATCATAACCTTAATTGAAGAATTCCTATATTCTTGGAAGTAAAAAATATAATAAGATATCAATAATACAGTCAAAATAGCGAGGATATACTTTATATGAGCCCCCAAAATCGCATTTAGGATAATGGTACCTAAATTTAGGGCTTTAAGGAAAAGCTTATCCAATTAAGCTCAAACTTTATGAATAAAATAGAAAAGTTAGTTGAAGTGACCTAATGAAGTTAGATTTCAAAAATAATAACCCAAAATCCCAATTTTAGCCTTAGAAGTATGATTATTTAATATAGTGTAAAAATGATCGAAACTCCTAAAACTGAGCTTAGAATGTAAATAGGACTTAGAGATAAGTTAATTAGCCTATAAAAAGAAATAATATAGCATAATATACTATGAGTATATATGTATTTTTATGAGTATAGCTGGTATATATAATAAATATACTCCTAAATTAATCTAAAATTATATAATTATACATAATAAGCGATAAGATCGCAAAATTAAATTTGAAAAGTATCTTAAAAATAAAAGATATATTAGAAACGTGATTATATACATATAATTACACATTAAATGTATGGTACATATAAGATATATACTCGTATATTAACAAAATCGTTAAATACTAATATAAAATACCAAAATGCCTGAAAAATATCATCTAAAAATTATAAAAAAATAAGAAATAACCTAAAATATGTTTGAATTAAATGTGGAGCAGCTAAAAAAGAATAACTAGTTGCATAAAAATTAATTGGATAAAAAAATGACACCTCATATTTGCAAATTCCTTAAAAGAATAACTAAATAAATAAAAATAATAATTACTAAGAAAAATTCTAACCAACGTAAAACATTATAAATAGAATATTAGGACTTAGATTTAATATTTTGGCAACCAAGAAAGATTCGAAAAAATTTTAGAAAAAAATTGACAAAAAAAAAAAAGGAAAAACAAAGCAAGGAGTGAGCCTAGCTAGTTCCCAAACCATTAATCTACTAGGACACCCTTCCACCACCATGGAGCACCACCAGTTCCCTTACTGGCCAATATACCCCCACTAGCCAATAGTTGTTGAAGCACCAACGAATAGGTCGATCAATTTTTTGCTTTGTTTTTTTTTTTTTTATAATTTTTAAAAATGCTAAATTAAGTCAAGAAATTATGAAAAAAAATTATATCTAGGTTATTTTAGATATACTTTCATGTTGTAATTTCATTTTTGTAAAATTGCATTTTATATATATGCTTAAGAAAATCACTATTCATCTAAATTTTGACTTCCAAAATAAATACCCTAAATGATATAGTTTTTAGCTCAAATTTTTTGTATAGAATACATATGATATATATCTAATTGCTATGTAGCCATATTTTTAATTTAGCTACTTTTGATATTTAATGTAATTTTTTGCCCTAAAAATGGCTAGAAATAGGATGAAATAATGAAATAAATAGATTTTTATGAAATTAATTGATGGAAATGATAGGTACTGGCTTTTTGGTAAATTGTAATGATGTTAGGATATATTGAAAATAATTTTGTATAAAAATAATAATATTTGGTTAATTAAATGTAATTTTGGGATAAAATTGTAATTACGAACATTTAGGTGATAAACCTGATAGCATGGAATCATATGCTGATTGAGTTCTCTATATTTTTAGAAGTCTATAGAGATTTTGGGGGAATTATTTGGTAACCCGAGCTATTTATCGTAAATATTTAGTAAGAAAATAGCCTAATTTACTAACCGAGACACGCTTTTAGTAATAATAAGCTAAAATATCGAAATGAAACCTATACATATACAAATTGGTCAAATCTAGTAAAAATTAATTTTTAACCTATTTAGTGATAATTATATGACTAGGTCATGATATATACATATTAGGGTTAGATCTATATTATTAAGATATAATAACAAATTATATAAAATATAGTCCATTTACATAAAATTAATATAATATAATAATACTTTTTATTATATGAGTGTATAGATATAATATAAAACCAAAAATATACTTTAGAAGTCATCTCTCAAAATAGAACTTGTAATACGTATTATTAGGTTCGTATGAACCTAATGTTATTACTTTTATAAAAATTGAATAATTCTAGGTAGTATAACCTATATCTTTATACTATTATGAGAATTTACAAACTATGATAATCTTACTGTAATTGAAATGTAATTTAACCGATTAAAGTACGTTTTGATACGATCAAAACGATATATTATATGTAACAGTATAATTGCGTACATTATTAATACTTAATAACTTAACTTATATAATAAAACTATGTTTCCTTATATAAGGAAAATAATAATATACTTTAGATATATATATTTATATATATAACTATTTAGCAAAATACAAATAGATAGAACCCTAACGTCTTCGTAACTCTTACGAAAACTAAATTTAAACTTTATATATATATATATATATATATATATATATATATATATAGGGTCTCCCAATGAATAAGGTGTTGATGATACAAGTTTTCTACAGTGAGCATCAAAATAGGTAAGTGCGATCGATGCTTTACAGCATTTTGGGTATTATTTCAGAATATTTGAAGACCTTAGTATGTTTTGGTTTGTGATTGTAGTTAGCTGTTTGTGAGTATATAGTGTTTGTGGTTGGGTTTTGATTTGTTGTGATGGGAATGAAGCTCCATGCTATGGTTGTTCTATGAATATTATTATGCTTCAATTGTTTGAACTTGGTTAATTACCTTAAAAATAGACTAACTCAAACTCGGCTAAAAATCTAACTTGATATGAATCGCAACCCATTAAGGTTAACGGCTAAGGTTCTCAAGCTAAACGTAGACTCCCTTCGATAAGGATAGCTAAAATGGTCCTTTCCCCAACCCTTAACCGAATTAAGTGATAAGAGAGGAGGTTGCGGTAAGGTTGAAGGTTGTAGTTTAAAGGTGATCATAGGAGGAAGGTGTTCTTCATTGCACAAGCCTCAGTTTGGTTTTGATTCGCGAGTACACGACATTAATCTCCTCAAGTTAGATTAGAGCAAACTTAATTTCTTTGATCTTACGATGGACTGAATAACGTCGTATGATGGCATTTGCTTATACGTGCATTGCATCTAACCAACTTGGTTGAAAACCCTACTTGTGATATGACGAATGTATATTTCTGTCTCTACGCCACTTACTGAGCAAGTTGTCTATGACGAATGTATATTTTTGTCTCTACGTCACTTACTGAGCAAGTTGTCACTTATTCCCTTATGGTTTGCTTTGTAGGTTCCAAATGGATCATAAATACCTTCCCAAAATTAGAGAACTAGCAAAATGGGATGGAGAGTAAGGTATAACCAGAAATGATTGGTTATTGTCCATAGTATTGACTTTTTTAATTTTTAAGGGAAACTACATAGAACTCTTCAAGGGGCTTGGTAGTTTTCAATATTCTAGTCCGTATAAGAAATGATACGTACTTGTGAGATTTATTACTGCTCTTTTACAAAGTTAAATTACAAGTTTATCTTTTACAAATTATTTTAGAGGATTATTGCATAGGTTTATATAAAAAAGGTATCGAATTGGACGCTTCAAAGGGACAGGGTCGAGTACGCTTGGTGTAAAATAGGTTTAGGATAGCAACTGTAAGGACGGTTTCTATCTTAGGATGGCTCATACGGTGAGATGTTATGACTTCACTTTTTTTAGGTGTGACACATGGGACAAATAAGGCAAAACTCACAGGAAGATTTGATGGATTATATAGAGCGCTTCTAAGAGCGTAACTTTGATATCCAAGATGTATGTGATGAGAGAGAATTAGTGAAGATTTGTATCTAAAGAATGTTCATAGAGTATGTTGTTTACTTAGAAAATCTCAACTTAAGTTCTTTCTCTGCACTAGTCGATACTACAAAAAGAACTAATAATTCCATTACAAGGCAATAAGGAGAAGGTAGGAGATTTGGGAAACGAATAATGTTTGTTAGCACAGCCTACAATGAAAGCTCTAGAGGTAGTAAAAAGCCAATAAATGAAAGACTAAGAAACTCTACACCATCTCTATTATTCCTATGCCTAATGGGCGACGTACACATGGTACTTGATCAATAGTTACGGGATGGAAATATTAATCTTCCAAGACTAGATTGTTTATCAAATGCAAGTGCGAAGAATGATCCCAAGTTTTACAGATACCATAGGACTATAGGCCACCCTATTAAAGAATGTTGGACCTTAAAGAAGATATTAATGATAGGGTTCGTAATGGGGAACTTGCTATAGAAAGTAACTATGCCTGTAACAATCCATTACCGGAATACGATAACCAGCGGAATGTTGTGAATGTTGCCAATCATTACCTAAGAGAAGATGAAGACATGCTACAGATTGAGACACAAAAGGAAAGGAGACAATGGTAGAAACTAACCAAGATGAATACCTACTAGAGACAGTTATCTTAATGAAGACTTTCAATTTTAGAAAGTTCTTTGATTTATTAAGATTTGAAAAAGATTAAGAGTTATTATTTTCATCCTGATTAGTGAAGGTTATAGCGGATTTGGGAATCATGTATGGCCTCATTCTACGTTTGGAGTTTCATTGTAATAGTTAAAAAAAAAAAAAAGCGACAAACTCAATTGCAATGTTGGCTTGAAGAAATAATGAGAAGGGGGTTTAGTTTTTTTATTCTATGAGAATTGGCAAGAGAAACCAATTTGACGAAGCAACTTGTGATTGGATTGTCTAATGCATTTATATTTTGATGGAACCTTGACATGAGAAGTCATGGTGTAAAGTATTACTAGTCAATCCTTCCCAATTATCTATGTTGAACATATGTTTTTGCTATTTCATTGAAGTACTTCTAATGGAAATTTCTTTCAAGGCTCCACTGAAGAATATTTATTTAATATATAGTGCCTTGGGGGCAATAACACTCTTATATGTCAAAAGCGATGCTTGCAATTAAGTGACGCCACAAGTTTCACACTAAGGCATATAATAAATGAAGTTGCGACGCTAGCACTAGGTGAGGTTTTCAACTATGTATGTGTACTTGACAACAATATAGTTAATTCATAGTGCACGTACACTAAATAGCGACCTAGCTATTCAAAGTAAGTAATTAATGCCTAAAATACTTAGACTTTGTTCGAGAATTTTGGTTATGGGGCAAAATGTAGAGGACTAAAATTGTTATATTAATTATTAAGGTAAGCTTAATATTTATTTGAGCTCAACTCCTTAGGTTAGGTGGTATGGTCTAAGCAGTCCAATCTATATTGGGATAATTTAAGGAGATTTGTCTTGGTGGGCTCGAAATAGGAATCGTTAGATCGGTTTATTCACTCTCAACTTCTCTTAAGTAGGATCTTACACTCAATAAGGTAGGCTACTGGCCTTAGGCCCATAGTAAGCTCATCAAGATAACCTTAAACGAGAAAGTTTAATCTTAGCTGTTAATCGTTAGTATGATTCGACGATTGCTATTGAAGGCCTTAGGCTTATAGTAAGCTCATCAGGATAACCTTGAATGAGAAAGTTTAATCTTAGTTATTGATCGTTAGTATGATCTGACGGTTGCTATTGAACCCAAGAGTCTATAAACACCTAGTTATGCCTTCTCAATAGGGACCTCAAATGCTCTAGAGATTAGAGACATGATACTATCTTGTGGACTCTCTACTGTCAAAGATCAAAACAGCTCTTAAGTGAAGAACGATTCAACATTCAATCAAGAATAGTAAGGTTGACACTTAATAGCTCCCTCACCTGTCACAAGTGTGCTTGAGTTATTGAGATTACCTATTTCTCCTCTTAGCCATTTTTCTCCAAGTCGTCCCTTCAAGTGCCATTTACGTGTTGCTCCTCTGAGGTCACATGCAGTACAACTTTCATGCAACTTCCATGGGACAATACTATTTAAAACCCTACATTTATAAAAAGTAGTTCAAATAATGGACGAGTTTGAAGTTGTTATTTTTTAAAATTCTTTTTTTTTTAAAAAAAAAAACAATGGCCAGCTTACGAGTAGGTGATCAAGCCATTGAATTGTTAAGCCATCTAAACCAACCCTAGTTGAGCTGGTGCTGATTTTAGGCCAGTTTTGAACTGATCCCAAGTCGTGAAAATGCTTTAGGCCCACTCCAAGCCAAATTAGAAAATGAACTGAAATATAGAAGAACCTTATTTTATTATTCCATTTAGTTAAATTTGATTCTCAGTTCAATTCTAAGATCAGACCTAATCTTTGGGTGAGCTTGAGAGATATATGTAGATTAAACTAAAGTGCTTGGTAAGGAATTAGTTCTCTGCTGATAACTAGCTTTTGTATTTTTTTTTCCTCTTTTGAGGTGCTACACTATAGCTTCCATTCCTTCTTATACCACGTTTGGCGTATACAACAGAGAACGCGGATTTTATGATTGCCAAAACAAAAATAAATTTAAAAAATAATTATTTATATTATAAATTATAATAAAGTTTAGTACTATAATTTAGGAAACAAGTGTAAGGTTATTTTTTGAATTTCAAAAATATATTCTTCTATACTATGAAATAGATTTTTGTACCACTAAATATATGGTAAAAAAAAATATTTTAGTTTAGTATTTCAAGGATCTTTTATACGGTAATTTTGGCCAATTTACAAATCAAACAACAAGTTAAAATACTTATTTAATATTGTACCATAAAAATATGATAACTAAATGATACTAGGTTCTTAGAGGGGGAATTTCCTAGAATGGGTGATTTTGCATTCTAAAGAACTTTTGGGACTTTAGTTGGAAAAAGAAAATAAAAAAGGAATTCTTGGGACTTTAAGATTAAAAATGGTCTTAAAAATCAAATTATTTGGGAAAAGAAAAATAAAGATTCCATGGAAACCAGGTTTCAATCATATTTCATTAGACCACGATGAGAATGCTGAGTAATAAGCTGAAAATATGAATCAATGGCTTTATATGTTGGAATTTGCCCTCTATTTAATTGATCGTTAGAACTTCGAGCAATTAGAAGTTTAAGAGTCCTATTTTCTTTTATGATTATTCTATAATACAATATTATCATTTTATCAAGTCCTTACGGAATGATAAAATTTAGGATTTTTGGAATTTAAATTTATGAAATTAACTAAGGCCTAATTAAGCAATAATAAAAGCATGCAAGAAATATTTAAATAAAATGCGTTACCATTTGAGATTATGTCATAAAAATGAGGAAAATGGTTCCTCTTTATGAAAATGGAAATTATTAATTTTTTTAATTCATCAATATCATGATACTTAATCACTAACATTCGATTTTATCTCTATCTCTAATATTATGTTTGATATAAAAGAATGGTTTGAAATAAAATATAATAGAATGGATTGGAATTGAATGGAATGAGATAGGATCAAAATAAGAAATCCTTTTTTATGTTTGGGATGACTACGGAATGTAATGGAATGATATTAATGCTTAAATATAATTATTTATCAAAAATACTTTTAATTATTACATATTATAATTTTTTTAAAGATTGGAAAAGTAATTTTAATTGATTATAATTAATGTAGTGAGAATGAAATCGCGATTCTACTTTTTAAAGGTGGAATCGTGATTCTCCTTTTAGGGGGAGTTATTGATTTTATAGAATTACAATTTCAGCTTCAAAATATATTTCAAAAAATAGGGAATGGGAATGTAAGCAGGAATTGTGATTTCATTCTGACTCATTCTCGCATACTAAATGCGACATTATAATAACTTATGATTAGAAGCTATTAGCTTCCCATAATCTATTTAAGGTTGCTATTATAAAACTTAATAATTGTAAAATTTAAATTATAAAATGTTAAAAAACATTGCATTTTAGTATAACAAGTATATTTATAGAATTAAAAATAAATTTAATTTCTCATCGTGCATTCTCATAGGAAATCTCTACCATCGGCAGCATTCCTTTGTTTCCTACTACCATATTTCACGTCACGAGAAGTCATTAGCTATTATAACCTCACAGTCACTTTTAGAAACTTCAGAAATTATACCAACAGGGAGTATCTATTTTTATTTCTTTTTTAATTGTATGCTACCACCTTGAGTACGTAAACCCACGTGGACCACGAGTTAGGTCAAACCTGGCCCAAACGCACTAAGTCAAGGACCTAGTCTTCTTTGAATCGGGATCAGCTGGATTTAGGTTGGTTCACTCAACTAGACAGTTCGACAAGTTAGTTTTTGGTCCGTGAAATGCCTAAATTTTTTTTTTTTTTATAATTGGGAAAAAAAATTCTTACCTTATTAATTGTTGGATATGATATTAATGATTTACATTTTCAATAATGTATAATTATTATTTTATACCACAATTAATGAATTGAGTAAGTAAATCTCTTTTTATAAACAATGTCTTAAGAAAAGCTTGCCAATATAATCAATATGGGACTTGATTTGTGACAGGCAATGCTCACTATACTCTTTTATTACTTTAAGGGAAACTTAATAAAACAATATAATCTAAGTGGGAGTTGGATTGATATTATAAAGAAAATAGTATCTATTTAATATTTATAATATACTTGCCATTTTATATACAACATAAATACATTCCTTATAACTTTTAATGATATTAAATTATAAATACACTTGTATTTTTATAAATCATTAAAATATATTATTTACAAAAGTAGTTGCTCTTTACAAAATTAAACAAGATTATATGAAACTTATGACATTTTATGCCCTGAACTCTTTTGGTAGTTAAAATAATACATTTTACACCATAACTATTTATTTCTACTAACATTAAAATATACAGGTTTTAATAATTTTTTTATAAACTTATATATATTATTTGGTTTTAATATCGACTGCTAAATATAAGTAATAATATATATTCAATTTTATTTTATTTTTTAATTAGAGAGAATACTTAAATTTAATTTATAAAAAAACTTTCTTTTTAATTTTTTTTTAATTTTTGGGTCGAAACCGGTGGGTTGAACCACCGATTCCTTGGACTTAGGCTTGGACCCGTCAATTCGACGGGTCCAACACATTGAACTGCGTCAACTCGCTAAACCTGGTGGGTCAAGCTATGATTCAAACCCGTGATTAGAGGTGTATAAGTGGGTTAAATAGGTCAATTAATTTTGACTCATTTTATAAATGGGCTAAAATTTTACTGGCCCAACTCATCCCATTTTAGCTTGTAGGTTAAACGAGCTAACCCACTAACTTTTTAATGGAATTAATAAATTAAAAATAAATTGCAAAAAATTAAAAATACACACACTAAGTGCATTAAAAAAGGGGGCTACAATTTTACTAGAAAGTAGTAATAGAGGAATAAGGAACATGGACCACGCCCAAAGTCATAATGTTTCGTTATATTAAACTCGTTATTTTTATTGTTTTATTTTGATCAACGTCGAATCATTATATAAGATCTAATATGATTTTTGAGAACCAATGGTTAAAGCTTAGTTTTAAGAAGATTAAGCCATAGAAGGCAAACGTAGCCATTAATCCTTTTATATGATTTTAATAGAATAAAATAAAAAGCCATCCAAGCATTATGATGTTTTACTTCTTTAAGAAGTTATCCTAATGGAAAAATTTTGGAGGAACGAACTATCCTCTTATTAGAAAACGGACTACAACAACTTAGAAAACTAACAAAAAAGGTATGTGTATGTCATTATTGTCTCACGTGTGTACTGTCACTAATGTGTAATGTTAATCCAGTTTTTTTTAATAAAAAGCGGGCCAACCTAGCCTATTATGGGTTAGCTCGTTATAACCTATGGGTTAAATGGGTTAGGTCAAAAAGGCCCGCTTTTAAATGGGTTGAAAAAATGTAACCCAAACACACTTTAAAAGTGAGTTAAATAGGTTAGCTAGTGAGCCAAAACTTGTTTGCACACCTCTATACGTGACTCATGGGTCCTAGCCGATTTTGATCTAGTTCACAAGTTGGACCTAGCACTTCCCTAAGTTTAGGTACTTCTTTTTTAAACTTACTTGGGATGTCCGCATAATTTTAGAACCTATCAAGTAGAAGGGACATCTATGTATTTATAAGAGTTATCACGTACGGTATTGTCATTGTTAAGGGTTCGACATAATTTTTTTTTTTTAAAAAATGGGTGGCATCGATTAATGTTTGAAGATTTTCTTAGACTAATCCATCTAGTTTTAGGTTTGAGCATAGATATGCAAAAGAGAGCATGTGACTTAAGAAGGTAGCAAAGGTGGTTCCAATGCGTACACTCTAATGCTTAAGTTGGTTGGGTGGTTTGAAGGGTATTGAAAACTTTTTAATATCAGCACTTAAGAGAGCTAGAGTTTTAAAAGAGTGCACCTAGGATAGATATGGATGCTCAAGTCTCAAAGGTGTAAATCTTATTTGTAAAGGTGTTTAAGGGGTTTTATAGGATAGAAATGGCCCTTAGGAACTAGCCACGTAGATAGCAGATCCTTCTTATAAAAGCTTGTATCATTGATGCTATGAAGAAATAGATGAATGAATGATGTAGAGCAACGGAGAATTCACAACCAAAGAAGAAGGTCTTTTGTGTAAAGGAAAATGATTCTAACTCATTAACAGACAAAATGAGAACAATCTTCTTATATACAAGTGCTATAAATGTGTTGGATTAGAAAAACAGGGGTTCTTTACTATTTTTTGTGTTGACCTACTATCAGTAAAAAGACTAATAGGTAATGAAGAAGAAATCCCTAAGTCATGCAGCAAAAAGGATAACCACAAAAGTTCTTTTGTTGCAGTAGCAAGGCTACGATACTCAGCCTTTGCTGATGATGCAAAAACAGTGACTTGCTTCTTTGTCTGCCAACAAACTAAGGATGTTCCAAGAAAAACACAAAACCTTAAAGGAGACTTTAGATCCAAAAGACTCGATCCCCAGTCTACATCACTATAACCTAGTAAAGAAAAAGAACTTCTTGAAGAATAAAATAAACCCTTATCAATAGAACCTTTGATGTACTTAAGAACATGAATGGCTGCTTTCAAATGAGTGGTTTTTGGAGCTAATGCAAACTGTCTTAATTGTTGTATACAAAAGGAAAGATCAAGTTAAGTTAAAGTCATGCACAAAAGTTTACCCACGATCCCTCAAAACAGACTTGGATCTTAAAGTAATTGGCTACTTCCATTGTCTAGTCATGGACTTGAAGGAAAAGAATTGGATGTTAGCTTAGCACTTGTAAGTTTGGTATGAATCAACACATCTAAAGCAAATTTCCTATGGTTTAGCAGAAAATCCGAAGGCAATCGACAAATCTCTATGCTAAGGAAAAATCTAACTTCTCCTAAATCCTTAATAGTGAAACTAGCACGAATAGCAACTTTAACATCTCCAATTACTCTTAAACAGTCCCCCGCATTTAGTACATCATCAACATATACCAATAATACAACAAAACCATTAGTGCTTTATTTAGTAAATAAGGAATAATCTGACTTTAATTAAATAAAACCAAGTAAGACAATGAATTTTGAAAATTCTTAGTTCTACTGCCTAGATGCTTGTTTTAATCCATAAAGGGACTTAACAAGTTTACACACTTGCCCATTAGATGTAGTTGAATACCTATCATGATAGAAATCAAGGTTTAGGACCCATAACCCAATCTAGAGCAAAAAGCCTAGTGAAATTAGTAACCTATGCACTCAATAGCCAACCTACTTTCAAACCCACCGACCTACAGTGCTGAGTGTGTAGTGAAGAATTCCAAGTTGTCTGGCTTGCTTAGGGTATTTTAGTCATCAACCTAGACCTCCTTAAAGAAATTACATCTACCATAACTGAGTGCTCAACCTCTCTAGAAACGCTCAACCTAACAGTAGGCGTTGTGTAAACAAAGTAGTAATAATTGAAGTAGATGTGATTATGTTGTTGTAAAATTCTAGGTTTTTTAAGTTATTGGGGTAGAGTTTTGGGTTGTTGGAGTGATAGCTATGATGGATCTAAGTGTAAACGCAATGATAGGAGACAATGATTGTGATGTTAATGGCCATGGAAGCCATGTAGAATCGACCATCGATGAGTGGTTGGATCAAATGGTGGTGATGATGGATAATGATGCATAGTAGGATGTTCACAAGTGCAGATGGAGTGCATAGGTTTAATAGCTGGGCCAATGAGGATACTCTAGTTGAGAACTAAGCTAATCCATGAGTTCATTAAGCTCAAGAAGTTTCTCGTAGAGAAGTAGATTTCCCAACACATCTGAAACAGGTTGGAGGAGTGGAGCACCAAGTTAATTGGACATTAGAACAGGACAATAGTGAAGTTGAGGAGTTTTGTGAGGAGGAGAGAAACATCTAACCTCCTAGAGTTAATAGAAGAGAAATCTGACCTAATTGAGCACCTTAACATGCTTGAAACTTCAGAAGAAGAGCTAATCGACGATTTTAACCTAGAATGAATTTTGCAGAGGTTAAATTCGATGAAGTAGAAATTGAGGAAGAGGAGAGAGTTGGCTGAACTCCTAGAGGTATAGACAATGTACGAATTCAAATTTCGAGATTCTCAAGAAGTAGAAATGCCAATGAATACATAGATTGGGAGGAGTGGCTTAAGAAATTGTTTAAGTGTTATCGATATATTGAAGGAGATAAGGTCAGGCTAATTACTCTCACATTTGTTGGCTATGCCCATATGTAGTGGAAGAGATTGCATGTTAAGAGAAATTAGGAAGAATGACGTGAAGTAAGGTTGTGGGAAGAGATGAAGAGGGTCATGTACAACGGGTTCATTCTTAAATCCTATTACCTAGACACTTTTACCAAGTTGCAAGAGCTTCGATAATGAAGCCAAAATGTTAATGAATATATGCAAGAGTTCCAAATGTTGATGATAGGCTGTGGGGTGGAAGAATCTGAAGCACTAATTGTCTCTAGATTTGTTGCTAGACCGAGAACCAAACTAAGAGAGATCGTTGAAGTGTTGTGTACGCAAAGTTTTGAAGAAGTTATTAAGGTCACTCAACGAGTTGAGAGACAAAGAAGGAACATACCTTATAGGAACTTCAATTCCTAACCTGTACATAATAACCGACTTATCTAAGGAAACAATAAGAAGTTTATAAATTCGTTATCTATAATGAAAGAAGGGTCAAACCTCTCGAGGAGAAAGAATGAGGTTGGAACAAAGAAGGAAGGAGAAGGAATTTGAAAAGGGATAGACCTTCAGATGAAAAACTAGCCAGATATAGTTGTAAACACCTCATTTTGGCCCCTCTTTTTTATTTTATTTGTTTAGAATTTTTGGAATAGGGTAAGGGGTCCTAATTTAGAAAAAATACAACAAAAAAAAAAAATAGAAAACTTAGAAAAAATCACAAAAAGTAGAAAATTTTGGAAATTTAAATAAGTATTTAAAAAATAACTTTTAGTGCTCTAATAATAAGTTTTTTATTTAGCTTTAGTGTTTTAATTAGGAGATGAGTGTTAGGCTTGGACTTAGATTCAAATCTAACCAGAGCATACCTTGTTTATATGTACAATTCGATTGTACGTATGGATAAGGTATAGGCCAACGGCTTAACAGTAATACATTTGGATTTGGACTTGCACTTCTTGGAGATCCTAGGTTCAAATCTCACCAAAGGTATAAAAATACCTTTTGTTTTTTCTCCTTCACAACACACATCACCATGTATCAAGAATTTATTGTGTTACATGGACATGTGGCACTTGGTGATTTGAGTGCCACGTGAACATTGTCATCTACGTGTCAAGCCATGTAGCATGATACATATCTTGATACGTCACCTGCTTATGTGATGTTAGCTACCATGTGTCATGTCAAGACATGTGGCATAATATCACTGGATGACGCATTTGATGTGGTACCACATCAACATCCTTTCCCTTACTTTCCTCCATTTTCCTTCATCTTCTCTAGAAATCCCGCATTTTATTTCCTAAGCAGTCAACTTCAACATTAATTTCATGACCCTTATTGTTGTAACTTCACCAAATTAATAGTGAAATTGCAAACTAAACATGGAGTATTGCAATGTGAACCTAAAAACTCATTTCAATTCACTCATTTGCTTAGTTAAAATCGAAGTTGAAAATGGTAGGAAAGTAGATATGTAACTTGAAGACCCTGTTTGATTGAGCTTGATTCGAGCTTCGTCATTAATTTTTGAAGCTTCCTTTGTTTTTATTGAGTAATATCGAATCTCATTAAGCCCCTTTGACTACTGAATTATTGAGATTTGCAGTCAATCCCATTAAATCCAAATTCGATTTTTTTTTTTCAGAACCCATCCTTCAAGTTTGCTTCTATTTCTCACTTTCTAAGTGAAATTAAATGCCCAATAATTATAAAAAGAGGTTTGGGATGCTCGATGGACACAGATAATAAAAAAAAAAATCTCACTCCCGAATTCTCTCTTCAACTTTCGAGCACGCTCTCTCTCTCTCTCTCTCTCTCTACGTCTCTCTCTCATTGCGTCATCTCTCTCTCTTCGTAGTCCTTTCTCTAACCGCGATTGAGCTATGCCATTACCACCACCACCACCACCAATAAGTTCTTCTGGACCCTAACTCTCTAAACCAACCCTCCCCAACCTCCACTATGCCTCCAGCAGTTGCCACTAGCAATACCTCAAAACCACCATGACTACCTATCTCTAATAACTACCTAAACAGCTTCCATTCACCTCGGCAAACACACCAATCTCCCTTTCCCTACTCAATTCGGTGTTTAAATCACCTAGAAACACGCCTTGCCGCCGTTGTTATTGAAGAAGGCTTAGGACTTGACCCAAATCCAACCGAACAAACCTGCGACCTAATCTGGCTTGACCAGTGATCAAAGTCTAAGTATAGCTCTTTTCTTTAGCTTGCATTTTTTTTTTTGTTATAATTTATTTATTTTTAATGTAATTATGAATGTATTTGTAACTAAAAAAGAAGAAGAAAAAAATTTGAAAAAGGGAAAAGGAAAAAAAAAAAAAGAAAGAAAAAAGAAGAAAGAAACAATAGAGTAGCTTAGTTTTATTTTTATTTTATTTTTCTTGGTTAAAGCATAAGTAAAAAAAAATGGTGATATAAGAATAAAATAAGATAAAAAAATAAAAATAAAATAAAAAATTATTAGAAAAAATGTTTTACCACTTAAAAAAATTAAAAAAATAATTTTTCAAAATAAAAATAAATCAATCCCTTAGGATATTTTAGAACTTTCCAAAAATAAAAAAATCTATTAGGACTCTATATAGAAAATTTTCAAAATAAATTAAAAAGGTTAGGAAACTTAAACCTTACTCTTTTCCAAAATAAAGGAGATCAGCCCGCTAATTTTTCAAGAAATAACTATGTACGTTTGATCCCGAATAGCGGGTACGTAGGTACCTTCAGGATGACATAAAAAACAAAATAACTTTTTTTTTTTTTCCATTTTAGTTTAAATTATTCGATTGAGTCTAATTTGTTAACTAGTGATTGAATAGGGTAATTCTGAAAGGTGATTTTGAGTAATTAAATTTAAATTAGGAAAGTTCATGGTACCTATAAGGGTTTAAAAACCTTAGCCCCTGGACTCGATCTTCTGGTTTTCAAAACCTTTTTCTCAAAATCATTTTTCTAAGTAGACTGGTGCTTAGGTTAAATCGATTTACCTAATCGATTTAACTTAACCTACTCTTTTCTCGACTCTGGTTGGATGGCGACTTCAAGGATTTTCAAAACACATTTAAAAACCAAGTTTTTCTTAACTCTTAGTCAATAATTAATATTAAATTAGTTAGGGTTTAATATTAATTGGGTTAAGAAAAATAATAAAAACCGGGAAAAAATCAAGCTTGACAAAAGTGTTTCAAATGTAAAGGTTTTGGGCATGTAGCATCTCAATGTTTGAATTGTCGAACTATGGTTATCTAAGGAGGTAGGGTTTATAACACTAATGAGGAAGTTTGTGAAACTGTGGAAGGAGAAGATGAAGTAAAGGTGGAAGTTATGGGTGATGAGATCTACCTAGAAGAAGGGGATATGCTGACCTTAGTGATTCACTAAGCTCTTAGTGTGGAAGATGATCAACAGGAAAAGCAGCATAAGAACTTATTTCATACTACCAGTAAGTTAAATCAACAACTCTATTCCTTGATTGTAGATACTGGTAACTATACAAATGTTGCATTTGTTAAGATGGTATAACAGTTGAAGTTATTAACCACTATGTACCCAAGACCTTATAAGTTACACTAGTTGAATGAGAAGTGCCTCATTACATGTTACTAAGCAAGTGTTATTATTGGTCTCAATTGGGAGCTATAAGGACGAGATCATATATGATGTATTGCCTATGTATGCATCTCATATCTTATTAGGCCGACCATGGTTGTACAATTGAAGAGTTATGCATGACGAGCGTTTGAATACCTACAACTTTGAGAAAGATGGTCAATCTATCACTTTGTATCCTATGACTCCAAGCCAAGTGAGCAACATGTAATCTAAACTCATTCATAAGAGTAAGAAGGCTTTAGTGATGAGTAGATTTGAGCTTAGAAGAGCTGTGGAGGGCAATGAGCCAACTTTTTTGCTTATTCAAAAGTTGTTAGAGATGAGGAAACGAAAAGATCTTCCTAAGGAGATTGAAGATTTGTTGAAAGAATTTGCTGATTTATTCGCCGACGAACTACCTAAAGGATTACCACCAAAATGAGGAATCGAGCCTAGCATTGAGTTACAACATAGAGCCACATTGCTTAACCAACTAGCCTATAAAATGAATCTTGAGCAAGTAGCCAAGCTACAACGATAGGTGAACAAACTTGTTGAAAGAGGATATGTATGAGAAAGTATGAGTTTGTATGTCGTACCAGCACTACTAGTACCGAAGAAAGATGGAAGTTGGAGATTATACGTTGATAGCTGAGCTATGGATAGGATTACCATTAAATATCAGTATCCTATCCCTAGATTAGATGACATGTTGGATGAACTCCATAGAGCAAGTGTGTTTTCGAAGATAGACTCAAAGTCCAAATATCATCAAATCTATA
The DNA here is from genome assembly GCA_024138015.1 of Lumnitzera littorea. Classification (NCBI taxonomy): domain Eukaryota; kingdom Viridiplantae; phylum Streptophyta; class Magnoliopsida; order Myrtales; family Combretaceae; genus Lumnitzera; species Lumnitzera littorea. The sequence goes on from JAMXBB010000002.1 coordinate 14,689,801, forward strand.
TGAGGGAAGGCGATGAGTGGAAGACAAACTTTAAGATAAAAGACATGGTTTATATGAGTGGCTTGTCATGCCGTTTGGATTATCCAATGCTCCAAGTACTTTTATGCATCTGATGAATCATGTATTGAGGAATTTGATTAGAAAGTTTGTAGTTGTATATTTTGACAACATTCTTGTATATGGTTTGATTTGTCTAGTCATATGAGTCATCTTTGACATGTTTTTGAGATACTTCGATTAGAAAAATTGTATGGAAATTTGAAGAAATGTTGTTTTTGCTAAGAGGAAGCTGTGTTTTTAGGTTATATAGTAAGTAAGGAAGGACTGCGAGTAGATGATGAAAAGGTCGAAGCCATTATAGAATAGCCTACACCAAACTCTTATTTTGATGTTAGAAGCTTTCATAGGCTAGCATCTTTTTACTAAAGATTTATTCAAAACTTCAGTTCTATTGCCGCTTCGTTAATCGAGCTGACCAAAAAGAATATCTATTTCCATTGGGGAGAAAAAGAAGAGGAGAGCTTTAACAAGCTCAAGAGTCGGTTAACTACTGTACCTTTACTTACATTACCAAATTTTGGCAAGGTCTTAAGGCTCAAATGTGATGCTTCGAGCATAGGGGTTGGAGCAATTCTCATGTGAGACTGTCGACCCATCATTTATTTCAATGAGAAACTCAAAAGGCCTATGTTGAATTACTCCATATATGATAAAGAGACATATGCCTTGGTCTGAGCTTTGTAAACTTAGCAACATTATCTACTGCCTAAGGAGTTTGTAGTGTACTCTAATCACCAAACGTTGAGGTATTTAAGGAGCCAACCTAAGCTCTGGAAAAGTTAGATCAAATGGGTTAAGTTTTTAGAAGGGTTTACGTTTGTGATCAAGTACAAGCAAGGGAAATCTAACGTGGTTATTGATGCATTATTCCTAAGACGTGTTGATATATGAGTTTTAAACGAGATTTATGGGATTTGTGAGTTTAAAGGAGCAATATGCTCAAGATCTACATTTTGGACCTATATTTGAACAACATAGAGAAGGAAGAACTTTTGATGATTATTTTGTAATGGAAGGATCTCTCTTTCGAGCTGGAAAACAATGTACGTCGACCTATTTAGTATAAGATCTGCTTATGATAGAAGCCCATGGTGGAGGATTGTTTGGGCATTTTGGTGAAAAGAGAATGTATGAACTATTAAAATCAATGTTCTATTAGCCGAAGATGATGAGAGACATTCATCAGATCATTAAGAGGTATAAGATTTGTAAGGAGGCAAAGAGTTGAGCTGAACAAAGGAAAGCTATGCCACTAACTATACCAATTTAACCTTAGAATGATATCAGTATAGACTTTATGCTTAGGTTGCTAAGAATGGCAAGAGGGAAAGATTCAATTTTGGTTGTGGTTGATTGGTTCAATAAGATAGCATGCTTCATGCCTTAAAGGAAAATTAATGATGCTTTGGCTATGTCTTCTTTGTTTATGTAGGAAATGGTGAAGCTGGATGGAGTTTTGAGGAGTATTGTGTTTGACCACGATCCAAAATTCCTTAGTCAATTTTAAAAGAATTTATGGCGTTGAATGAAGACCAAATTACTATTTAGCACATCCTACCATCCTCAAACTAACGATTTGTCAACTATACGTTAAGATCTCTTCTCCGAGCTACAATTGGACGTAACCTGACTGATTGGGATTCCTGCCTACCCATTGTAGAGTTCGCATACAACGGTTCTACTCACAATGTCACCAAGAAGTCTCCCTTTAAAGTAGTGTATAGATTTAACCTTAAGTTATCATTCGATCAAGCACTAGGCCTAACGATAAACTAAGACGACCAAGAGGTTGTTGATTTAGCTCAATCTTTTCAACAGATATACTAATGAGTAGCAAATCAATTGACCTAAGCTGATGACAAGTTAGTGCAAGGAAGTCTTAAACAAAGAGGCCAAATGCAATTTCAACTCGGTGAGTTAATATGGGTATATCTGAGCAAGGAATGATTCCTGACCAAAAGAAAGAACAAATTGTCACCAGGAGCTGAAGGACCCTTCTAAGTACTCTAAAAGATCAACAAAAAATGCTTACAAACTGAAGCTATTAGAGCATTATAGGGTTTTTGATGTTTTCAACATAGTTGACCTAAGCCCTTACATTTTAGAGGACATGGATTGACCTGACGAATAATTTGAGGATTTGATCCTAAATCCTAAACAACCCAAAGGGAATGATAGGAATAAAGGTTTAGGACCCATATCTCGATTTAGAGCAAAAGGCTTAGCGAACTTAAAAGCCTATGTACTCAATAGTCGACCTACTTTCTAATCCTATAACCTGTAACGCAATGAGTATATTGAAGAATTCCAAGTTATCTGACTTGCTTAGGGTATTATAGTCACCGACCTCAACGTCCTTAAAGAACCTACACTGACCATGCTTGAGCACCCGACCTCTCCAGAAGCACTCGACTTGATAGTAGGCCACTTGCACGACGACCTCAATGAGACTTGTCAAAAACCATTATTTACAGGCATGCCATCCACTCTTAGATCAACACATGTGCCATCACCTACGTTCAACACCTAACGTATGGAATATTCAGCTTCTAGAAGGATTACTAGAATGCCCTTCTTACCTTGTACTTTGTTATGCATTTGTACATTACCTATTTTAGTAAATTGGCTATGTGCTTGTAACCTTAGTAAAACTTAGTATAAATAGTCATTTGTACTTAGTTGTAATTAGTATTTGCCTCTTCAATCAATGAAATTATCCTTTTCTGAGTGTCTTTCTCAAGTAGTTAAGTGTTTCCTTTTTCTTTAGCTTATAGCAACCCTTTAAGCAAGGTTGTGTCGGTGAACGACCCTATAATTTCAGATTGTTAAGTTACATCCGATGAAGTTATAGGACGTGTTACGCTTGAGTGTTACATCACATCTACGAGCAGCATACGTATTTGCTTAACCCCCATTTTCATTCTTTTGCTATTTTCTACCTTAAACCCATACTTTTCCTTTCTCCTATAGTTGCCTCTAAAGGATCCATCTACACGATGGTAAGACCTCTTTCGAGGCACATTACATTGGGTGCCTTCATGTATATTTCTTCATCTATGAATCCATGAAGGAATGTATTATTAACGTCAAATTGAAGAACATGCCATCTTTTGATAGATGAGACAGCAGGTAGAATACGAATTGATGTTAACTTAGCAACTGTAGAAAAAGTGTATGTGCAATTAATTCCTTTGACTTGCGTGTAACTCTTAGCTACTAGTCTAGCTTTGTATCTTTCTACATTCCCATCTAATTTACTTAATTTTACAAACCCATTTAGAACTAATAGTTTGCTTACCAGGAGGCAAAGATGTAAGTTCCTGAGTATTGTTTGATTCTAATGCTAAAAGTTCTTAGTTCATTGCTTCAACCCACTTGGGATCAGCGTTTGCTTCATGATAATTCCTAAGCTCTCGAATTGTAAAAACATGAGCTAAGGACAACACATAATCATGAGGAAGATGAGAAAAAGGTATGATGATTAAACAAGGGATAATAAGAAGAAGTAGTAAGTGTTGCATTATTTACTGATGAACTATTATGAATAGTATGTATAAAATTTGAAGCTAAGATGGTGGATGCCTTTCATGTGTAGACCTGTGCAATGTTTGAGTAGGAAAATAATCTGTGTTTGAGATCGTGTTTGGTGTAGTGTTTGAGTTAGGACTTGAATCTATGTTTGGAATATCAACTTGATTTGTTTGTGAACTAGGTTCTACAGGATAATTAGTAACTACTGGTGTAGGAAATATTCAATCAGGAGAAATGAAAGGAATATAATTAGAATGGAAATTTGATTCAGCAATGTTTTTGAAAGGATAGTTGTTTTCAAGAAAGAAAACATCATAAGTAACAAGCAACTTTTGTGTATATAAATCAAACAACTTATAACCTTTTTTACCCGAAGGATATCCCACCAAATGCATGGCCTACTTCTAGTGGCAAACTTATCAGTTGGCTTGGGTAAAATAGCTACATAATACAAGTAACCAAATACTCTAGGATCTTCATAGGATGGTAGTCTATCAAAGGGTAGCTCATAAGGTGTTTTCCAATTAAGAGAGTGTGTAGGCATGAGGTTAATGAAATATGTAGCAATAAGCAAAGAATCTCCCCAAATTTTTTTGGAAGGTTAGCATAAAAACGTGAGGATCTTGTTATATCCAATAAGTGTCTGTGTTTTCTCTTAACTACACCATTTTGTTGTGTATAAACTATACTTCTTTAGTGTATGATGCTATGTTTAGCAAATAAACTCTTAGTCTCTTAAGCTAAAAACTCTCCCTCATTGTTTGAACAAACAGTTTTAGGTGTAGTGTGAAATTGAGTTTGAACATAGGCTATGAAATCTAAAAGCAAAGCAACTACTTGTGATTTGTGAATCATCAGGAAAGTTCATGTAGCTTTAGTCTTATCATCGACTATAGTAAAGAAAATTTTGGCACCAAAAATAGAACAAGTATTGTAAGGTCCCCACAAATCCACTTGAAGTAAATCAAAAGCATTCAAAACACTAGTTTGGTTAGAAGGAAAAGGTAAATAATGAAATTTTGCTTCATGTATCGCTTAAAAATTTTGACAATCCAATGTGTTTAAAGTTTGACAAATGTTAAAGCTTTGAGATAGACAAATGACCAAGCCACCAATGAAACAAATCAACTGAAATACTAATATTGGTACCCTTTCTACAAGAAGAACTAGTCCTAACGAGAATAAAATTTGAAGAAGAATCAATCACGACAAGCTTCAAGGTCAAAACATACAATCCATAACAGCTAATAACTAAGGCTATAATATCATTGGTCTTGAGGTCTTAAAATTCAAAATGATGTGAATCAAATGCGGCAATAAGGTTAGTTTGTGTAAGTAACTTGTTGACTAAAATTAAGTTGTAGCAAAAAGCTAGAACAAGAAAAGTAATTTGGTCTATAAGTCTAATATTTCCAACAGTTTGGACTAAAAAAATTTTGCCATCTAGTAACTTGATGGAAATGGGAGTAGTTAGTGTATGTTTTTGTGATAAGTAACGAAGATAGGGTGATGTGTGACTCAAAGCTCTTGAATCTACAATCTAAGAGAACATTCTATTATCACAGGAACTAAAAGAAGCAAAGGCAAAGTTGCTACTTGCAATAGTCATCATAATAGCATGATGTTGTGACGTTTCACCCAAATTCTGATCCTTTAAGGCTCGAAGCACTTCTTAGCAAACTTTAGAAACAAGTTATGACGCATTCAAAGCCATATTTTCATTATGTTGCACAAACCCCTAGCACTACTTCTATTACTTTACGACACTTCCAAAGGAGTGTTTGCCGAAGATGAAATACCTTGATGTACATGAGCTATGACTCAACTTCCTCTTCTCTCTTTTACTCCTTTAAACCAATTTGAATAGCAAATAGTTTCCGTAAGCCCCAAAGTTCAGCCAAGTAATCGTAAGATTGAACTTAGAACCCAAGGTTTAGGGCGATCGGCTAAAGGATCCAATCACACTCAAATTATAAACTATTGAGAGAAATATTAGTACAAAATAACCCCGTAAACTTAAATTTAAGAAAATAAATAGTAAAATAGGAGACTATAAAATTTTCAAATTTTAAGCATAATAATTGCTAATTACTGAAAAGGCAAAAAGTGTAATCTAATAACTAATAAATTACTAGAGATAGATTATATGTATACTAAAAATTTTAGAATGACCAAAATAATATTTAGGAATGTTCACGTGTACCCCACATGTATTTACGTGTAGATAAAAATATGCGTAATTACCTAAATTGGCCGAAAACTAAGCAAATAATTAAAGAAAAATATAAAATAATTATGGAAAAATCAGAAAAAATCAGAAGAGGATAAGCTGATGCAAGATCAGGTCGTGGTCAGAAAAAGAAAAATTGACCAATAAAAATTGAACAACTTAAAAGCCAAAAATCAAGGAAATTGGACAAAATCTTGTCAAATTAATGCATAATAATTACAAAAATCGTCTATAAATAGCAAGAAAAATTCAGAAACTCATTTGGACAGATATAAATCAGAGAAAATTAGAGAGAGTTGAAAATTCGAGAGAAAATCCAGAAAATAAAAAAAAATAAGAAAAACTGTGGAGTTAAGGATTTTAAAAGGAACCCACACCAAACGAGGAGCTGGGAATGGACGGCCACCACTACCACACGGTGGTGGCAGCGCCCAGGCCGGCCGACAAGGCCACGGCGGCCCGCAGTGGCCGGAGCCACCCAAATCGATGAGTCCGATTTCCAGCCCGAATCTTGTGTAATTTTGTAAAAATAGTAAATATAATTAGAAAATTATGAATTTTGTTATTCTGGGATATTTTTGTATGTAGTTTGTAGGAAAAATATTATTTTGATGAAATTATGTCCCGTAACATATGGTCCCTAAGAAATCGTGCAAAACCGAGCACATTTCGGTTTAGAAATAAATGATCTTAGGAGTGTAGTTTCAAGCCCAAAATTTTTCTGTAGATTACTTAGATGATATAGAACAGTGCTATGAAGCCCATTTTCAAAAATTAATTTTTGGAATTTTTAGATAATTTTTAGGCCCTAAAATGAGGCATAAAATGGGTAATTTGGAATTAATTAGGTGATTAGGATGTTAATTATTGATTTAGATCTTAATTAGATGTTTAGGGATGTTAATTTCTGAAGTGGAACCCTAACCTTAGTCTTTGGGTATTAAGTATAGTTAATTAAGGAAATTAGGTAAGTAATATAAGAAATTAGTAACATGTGAAATTGTACATTAATAAATATGGAAAAATTAGGGTTATTTAGATAATATTAGAGTAAAAATCAGAATAATATTAAATCTGAATTAAGATTGAATTTTAGGTAATTATATAAAAAAAGTAAGATTTTCTCACATCGGGGATAAATCCGATACCTTAATTAGGACTAGCGTGTACCGAATAGCTTAGAATACTAAATTAAGACCCAATAGGATATTTGGATACTTGAGCTTAATGTAATTAATTTCACATTAGGATTCGAGCATGTTTAGGATTTAAAAATCGAACTAAAACCTAATTTAGAAATTGATGCGGAAACCGAAACCGAACCCAAACCTAGAATAATTATAAAAGACTTAAGACCTAGATAATTAGGTATATTAAACCCTAAACAACACATAACAATAAGCGTTATATGATAAAATGAACTTAGAATATTTATATGAAAAGCTGAAACCACGTTCGTGTTATAGGGATGATCGGCGATGGCTTGAGCAAATCGGACCTCGAGTGAGTAAGCGAGGAGTCGAGGTAAGTTGGGATTAATACGATGCTGTATTTTGGAGGCTTAAGATTATGCTTGGTTGTGCTTGTTAGATAGTTGAATGTGTGCATGTGCTTGATTATGGGTGATGCTATGATTCTGTTTGTTGCTTTGGCACATATTGTATGAATTGTATGTAATGATTGATTACCCTAAACTGGACTTAATCAAATATACGACCAGTAATCATAATCGGACATACATGCAACCCGTTAGGGGAATTTAGGACTCTCCGGCTAAATACCGACCCCTTCGGAAGGGATAGCGCAGGATTACAAAATGGTCCCTTTTTCATCCTCAGTCGAACTAAGTGACAGGAGAGGAGGTCGCGGTGAGGGTGAAGGCAGTGGTTCGAAGGTAGTCGCGGGAGGAGCAAGGTCTCCATTACACAAGCCTGGGTTTGGTCGTGAGCTGTTGCATTAATGGCAACTCCTCAACCCGGATTAGAGCGGGCGCAATTTCTCTAATCTCACGACGGGCCGGACAACGTCGTGTGATGGCATTTGCTTGTACATGCATTGCACCTAATAAGTGAACGAAAACCTTGTTGTGTGTATGGTATAGTTTTAAGTCCTCCGTCCCTACTTACTGAGCTGTGGTTGCTCACATCCCTATAGACGTCGTGCAGGTGCTGGCTAAGAAGCGGCAACCAATTACTCTGAAGCTAGCAACTGCTGGATCCTGGGGAGTAAGGAAAAACATTGAAGAATAAACACATATTTTAAGGTCTAAGTTTTTATTTTAGAAGTATTTTTCGTTTCCGAATGATGTAATAACTAGGGAATATACTATAGAGAAATGTTGTAAACTTTAACTGCAATAATTGAATGATAACATATATATAATTCCTCACTTTTATAGGTAAATGATTTATTTAAATTACAAACTGTCTACTTCAAAGCGGGTTAGTTGTGGACGCCTTGTGTAGATCAGGTCTAAGATAGCGGTTGTGAGGTCAACTTCTATCTTAGGATGGTTTACACGGCGGGGGCTGTTACGACTTTGCCGCTTCGGGGCGTGACAGTTTCAAAGTAGTGTTCTACAGTATGATCAGTTCTTTTACAATGAACATAAGTAATTTTGTTATTCCCTTTTCCCTTTCCATATTTTTTGTCTTCATTAACAAATTTCCTTTGCGTCTTGGTTACAAAAGCTGCAAAATCTTCAATCAAGACATTGTTGTTAGTCATTTGCTTCTACTTTTTCAACTTGACATACTAAATAATACACTTTGTTTACAGTTGATAGAGGGTCTATGGATAGAATTTAGCTTCTAACATTATCATAGGTATCAGCAAGCTCCATCAAGAACTGGACCAACCTTGTTTTGTTGTCTAACTCTATTGACTTTGTCACTAAATCACACTCACAGTTTGACAAAGCACCATAATTGTAACTCGGCAAATAAGTTATATTACTTATTTCATCCCATAACTTCTTTTAAGTTGTTATAATAGACTGTAATTGATGGGAATCAGGCTACGAGACCACTGATTCGTAATAGAGCTCGAGGACTAGAGGGACTGGCAAGACAAATCCTCTTGCTTTAGCCAACTCTTACCAAGGCTGAGTATCTCATTGCTAACCAGCTTTGCATGCCAAGTCGAATGACCAGCCATCTCTCGGAAATTTTGTACCGAGTAGAAGAATACCTTGACGACAACCACACTTTATACACCAGCTCGATCCTATTCTACCTGACCACTTACTTAGCATCATTACTGTCGAGAGGTTGAGAGTCCTGCCTTGCATGAATCCTCACCCACTCTTGTTCGGACGAACCCATGCCTATGAGGAACTCCTGCTTGACCACCCAGCCAGCCTGTATTGCTTTGTCTAAACCCTCCAACAACACTACTAATGCATTGTTGCCATATGTCTGAGACCACTCCTAGAGTCTACTGCTATAATCATTACCTTTTCCATTAATATTCTTTTTTACCTTTTGTATACTTTGTACACTACTTCTTTAGGACTATATCCTTTTTATCTTTTCCTTTTTAAGCATGTTGCCCTAAATTTTCAGGTATAAATACCCTTGTATTTGTAGCCATAATTATTAGATTGAACATTAATACACTTGACATTTTTCCTCTCATAAACACTACTTTGTTAATATTTATTTCACTCTTATGATAACCCTTAAGTAAGGCTTGGTGGTGAGTAACCTCACTAGACTTTCTCATGTATCTTATCGAGTTGTGCCGTGACTCCTTGGAAGTTTCATTGGTGCGTCATATCCATTGAAACTGTTTGTGGATTTTGCTTACTTTTCATTTGCTTTTCTTCTTTCGTGCATTCTCCCCATCACCTTTTTAGGTTTTCGGCAAGCTTGGACCTATTTAGTGACCAGCTTTGTCTATTCTTGGTTACGATTTGCATCAATAACTTTAGAATTACCCTACTTCAATGCACTATTTCGGACCATTCAACAATCGAAATCTTTTACATATTTCATCCTACAAATCTTGTCGAAGAAGCATAAGTAAAAACCTTCTGATAAATCCTTACCTATTGAATTAGTAATCCAACACTTAACCATAAAGTCACATTATATCCATCAATGTTCATCAATAGTATTTGCTTCTAGCTTTAGAATAGTACCATCAATAAATCTTATTTTTGCTTTTGCTCTTAAGGCTAGTTTGATTGAATGACTCCAACTTTTGAAATTCACTCCATTAAACACAACATTTGTGATGCTTCTTCCAGGACTAGTGAATCTAAATAAGAAAAGAGGATCGTTACATGAAACTTCTTAATTTCCACTCATTTTTAGTTCAATCGCATGTAATAGCAATCAATCACAACAATCAATTAGGAAACAGTAGTAACGTAAATGGAAAAACGAGAAAACTATATAAACTTCTTAAAGAAAATAAATACAGTAAAGAAAAAATCATCTAACCGTGCTTTGATACCATATTGAAGCTTGTAGAGATAGATGAATGAATGATGCAGAGTAATGGAGAATTAACAACCAAAGAAGAAGGTCTTTTGTGTAAAGGAAAATGATTCTAACTAATTAACTAACAGAATGAGAACAATCTTCTTATATACAAGTGCTACACATGTGTAGTGACACGTGACAAAATACAAATTCACAAAACTGATAACTAATGAAGTATTCCTACACTTCTTAGCTGGTACTTTTTCCCTTAGAATAGAGGTAGGTAGGTAACAGATCTTCGTTAGCACGATTGAATCTCTTTAACAAGTATAAATCCTATAGGCTACACGAGGACCATTTAAATATCAAGAGAGGTCGCAAGGGATCCTGACTTTTGCAATGCTACTTTGGGTTGATAGAGGCCTGTCGAGGTATACCAAGTGTCAGCCTACATTCCTAAGATCTTCTTACTTAGATGACAATTTAAGTTGGATTGTATTACGCCCCGAAGTCGCAAAGTCGCAACAGTCCCGCCGTGTAAACCATTCTATGATAGTAACTGGCCTCACAGTGCCTACCATAGAGATAATCTACACAAGGCGTCGACGACTCCTCGCTTTGAAGTAAACAATTCGATTAATGAGTATACAATAATTATGATAATTATCACAAAGTTCTATAAAACATAGATAATTATAAATAAGTCCACAGAGCTTCCCAGGAAGTTTTACACAATAACTACAGTTTACTAATTTACAGAATAACTAACAGTTTTCAACCTTTAACTACAAGGTCAGTCTAGTTACACATTTGCTAAATAACTTGATCCTCACACCCCTGGCTTCAAAAAGACTAACCTCTGGATAATTGTAGGGCGGCATAGTACTTGAAGAGATTACAAATCGGAACCTACAAAAGGATCTATAAGGGTATGAGCAACTACAGCTCAGTAAGTTGAATTGGAGACTTATGAATGCATACAAGCACAAATAGGGTTATCAAACAATTATTTTCATGCAATGCAACAATCAAGTGTCATCGCACAACGTAGTCCGGTCCGTTGTGAAATCAGAGAAATTTCACCTGCTCCAATCTGGGTTGAGGAGTTCCATGTTATGCAGCAGCTCACAACCAAACCCAGGCTTGTGCAATGGAGACCTCGCTCCTCCCGCGACTACCTTCGAACCATTGACTTCACCCTCGCCGCGACCTCCTTTCCTGTCACTTAGTTCCACTGAGGATGAAGAAGGGACCATTTTGCAATCCTGCGCTATCCCTTTCGAAGGGGTCGGTATTTGGTTGGAGAAACCTATGATCCCCTAACGGGTTGCAATACATGACATTTTCGGTTATTAAGGTCGATTAAGATTAAATTCCGGTTAGGGTGTTCAATAAGTTCATACCAATTCAATTAGTCACAAAATCATTCACAGTAAAAATTCCAGCATGAATTCAGATACATCAAGCATATGCGCAAACTATTTACAACCACAATCATATACAAGCCTAAGTCTCCGAGTATTACAAAACTAGTACTCTATTACAATAAGCAATAACTCAACTTACCTGAATTTGCTCAATCGTTCGATCCTCTAGTTGCGAGTTGATTTGTTTCTGGGTGTCCTATAATACAAATAGGTTCTTTTAGTACTTATATTTTATGGATTCTTATTCTAATTTATAATGTACTCATTTTCCTCATGTATACCTACAACGTATTAATAATTCTTTGTATTCTATTTCGGGGTTCGGCTCCTAAACTAGATTCTAGTTTTAATTCCTAAATCGTAATTAGGCTCGAATCCCAATGTGACATTAATCACCTTATGCTCGGGTATTCAAATATCCTATTGGGTCGTAATTTTAGTATTCTAAACTATTCGGTACATGCTAATCCTAATTGAGGTGTCAGATTTATTCCCGATGTGTAAAAATCTTACATTTTGAGATATTTACTTAAAATTAAATATTATTTCAGATTTATTATTTTCTAATTTCAATTATAATATTATCTAAATAACTTTATTTTTTTAGATTTATTAATTTACATTTTCTTATATTCCTAATTTCTTATATTTTTTACCTAATTTCCCTAATTAACCATACTTAGTACCTAAAGGCTAGGATTAGGGTTCCACTGCAAAGATTAACTTCCTTAAACATCTAATTAAGATCCAAATCAGTAATTAACATCCTAATCACCTAATTAATCCTAAATCACCCAATTTTACCATCATTTTAGGGCTAAAAATGAACTTAAAATTTTTGAAAATTAATTTAAAAAAAATGGCTTCATAGCACTGTTCTACATCATATGAGAATCCTACAGAAAAATTTTGAGCCCCAAACTACATCCCTAAGCCTATTTAATTTCCGGTTTAATCATGCTCGGTTTTGAACAATTTGTTAGGGACCCTATATTTTCAGACATAATTAAACTAAACCAATATTTTTTCCTAAATCTACATACAATAAAACCTCAGAATAACAAATTTCATAATTTTCTGGGCAAAATAACTAATTTTACAAAATTATACAAAAATCGGGGTGAATAAATGACTAACCGGTTCGAAGCTTTTTGGCCGTCTAAACCCGGTCCAAGGCTATCGGCCGGTCCAGGCGATGGTCCTAGTGTAGGGTGGTGGTGGTGGTTCGGTCCCGGGTGGTGGTGGTGGGTGGTAGTTTTAGTTCGCTTTGCTAATTTGCAGAGTTTTTTTTTTCTTGAATTTCTCTCGAATTTTTTTGTGTTTCGATTTTTCTCAGATCACAAACTAGCCAAATGACTTCTGGAAATTTTTTCCTTATTTATAGACAATTGTAGAATTTAATGTGCATTAATTTGATGGGATTTTGCCCCAATTCCTTGATTTTAGGCTTTTTGTTTGTCCAATTTCTATTGGTTAATTTTTTCTTTTCAGTCCACGACCTGATCTTGTTGCAGTTATCCTCTTCTGATTTTTTTATAATTATTTTGTATTTTTCTTTAATTATTTACTTAGTTTTCGGCCAACTTTAGTAATTACGCGTATTTTTATCTATACGTAAATACATGTAGGGTACACGTGAACATTCCTAAATATTATTTTGGTCATTCTAAAATTTTTAGTATACATATAATCTATTTCTACTAATTTATTAGTTATTATATTACACTTTTTGCCTTTTCGGTAATTAGCAGTTATTATGCTTAAAATTTGAAAATTTTATAGTCTCCTATTTTATTACTTATTTTCTTAAATTTAAGTTTACAAGGTCATTTTTACTGGTATTTTGTTAAATAGTTTATAATTTGGGTTTGATCGAATCCTTTAACCGATCGCCCTAAACCTTGGGTTTTAAGCTCAAACCTATGGTTACTTGGCTTGGCTTTAGGGCTTACAATTCCACCCCCCTTCAAAAAAGTTTTGTCCTCAAAACTTCTGTACATCTAATTTACACTTAATTGACTAAATACAATAACTTGTATACTTTTACTAACCTGGAAATCAGAAAAGCCATGGATACTGCTCCATCATTGCAGCTTTTGGTTCCCAAGTCATCTCCAAGTCTGGACCTTCATTCCATTTAATCTTCACGTACTCCATATCTCTGTTCCTTAACTTTTGAACCCGACTATCCAATATCTTTATGGGTTGTCTCATCAGTTGAAAATTCTTCATTAACTCCACTAGCTCTATTTCCACTATTGCATTCGGGTTCTTAATGAATCTTCTCAACATGGATACATGGAATACATTATGATAACCTGATAGACTTGGAGGTAAAGCCACCCGGTATGATACATTGCCAACTTTCTCCAATACTTCAAATGGACCAATGTATCGTGGGCTCCGTTTTCCCCTTGAACCAAACCGTCGGAGTCCTTTGAATGGGCTTATTTTAAGGTAAACATGATCACCAACTTCGAATTCTAATGGTCTTCTCTTCAAATCAGCCTAACTTTTATAACGGTCCTAAGCTTCCTTCATCCGTTGTCGCACAATCTTAATCTTCTCACTTGTTTGATTGATCATGTCTGGTCCAATCATGGCATACTCTTCATGATCCCAATACAGTGGCGATCTGCATTTCCTCCCATATAGTGCTTCATACGGCGCCATCTGTATCGTTGCATGATAACTATTATTGTAGGCAAATTCTATCAACGGTAAATATTTATCCCAATCACCTCCAAAATCTAACACACAAGCTCGTAACATATCTTCTAAAGTTTGAATCGTTCGCTCAGACTGCCCGTCTGTTTGTGGGTGATAGGCTGTACCAAACTGCAACTTTGTACCCAAAGCTCTATGTAAGCTTTCCCAGAATTTGGATACAAACCGACTATCTCGGTCAGAAACAATACTCTCAGGAACACTATGTAGCCTTATTATTTCTCGGACATACAGTCTAGCCAACTTTTCCATTGAATCACCAGTCCGATAAGGTAAGAAATGTGCACTCTTCGTTAATCTATCCACGACTACCCAAATGGAATCATATCCAACTTGAGTCCTTGGTAAGACTACTACAAAATCCATAGTAATATGATCCCATTTCCATCGCGGTATTTCTAAAGGTTGTAATAATCTACCTGGTCTTTGGTGTTCTGCTTTGACTTGTTGGCATGTAAGGCATTCCGATACATACTGTACCACTTCTCTCTTCATCCCATTCCACCAATACATGAGTTTTAGATCTTGGTACATTTTATTTCCTCCCGGGTGTACAGTATAACCTGTAATGTGTACTTCATCCAAAATTTGTTTCTTTAAGTCTGCATCTTGTAGTACACATATTCTTCCTCTAAACTTTATTAAACCTCTATCATCCATCTTAAAGTCAGGGTCCTATCCACTACTTAACTTCTCTTTTATCTCCATCAGACCCTTGTCTTCCTCTTGCTTTTGTTTTATTCTCTCTAATAGAGTAGGTTGTAATTCCCAGTTCATTAATTGGCTATTAGGTTCACACCAATCAAATCCAATTTGCATCCTCTCAAATTCATGCACTAATTCATGTTGAGGTGTTAACAGTAAGGCAACCTGTTCATAATTCTTTCGACTTAATGCATCTGCCACCAAATTAGCCTTTCCAGGATGGTAATTTATATTCAGATCATAATCTTTAATCAACTCTAACCACCTTCTTTGCCTTAAATTCAACTCCTTCTGAGTAAAGAAGTACTTCAAACTCTTATGATCAGTGTACATCTCACACCGTTGCCCATAAAGATAATGTCTCCAAATCTTCAAGGTAAACACCACAGCTGCTAACTTTAAATCATGAGTCGGGTAATTCCTCTCATGTGGCCTTAATTGTCTTGATGCATATGCAACAACTTTTCTATCCTGCATTAATACACAACCTAATCCATTTCGTGAAGCATCACTGTACACATTATAAGGTTTATCCGGATCAGGCAATGTTAATACTGGCGCTGTAACCAGTCTTTTCTTCAATTCCTGAAAACTCGTTTCACAATCTTCACTCCATTCAAACTTTACATCCTTCTGGGTTAATCAAGTCAACGGTTTGGCAATTTTGGAAAAATCCTTTATGAACCGTCGATAGTATCCAGCCATACCCAGAAAACTCCTTATCTCAGTCACTGTGGTTGGTTGCTTCCAGTCCATTACTGCTTTCACTTTATCAGGGTCTACAGAGATTCCTTCACCAGATATAATATGTCCTAGAAAAGAAATCCTATCCAACCAAAAATCACATTTACTTAACTTGGCATACAATTGATTCTCTCTCAACTTCTGTAATGCCAATCGTAAATGCTCCGCATGCTCCTTCTTGGTTTTTGAGTAAATCAAGATATCATCAATAAACACCACAACAAACTTATCTAAATATGGTTGATATATACGATTCATCAAGTCCATGAATACAGCCGGAGCATTTGTTAAGCCAAATGGCATCACAAAAAATTCATAATGTCCATATCGAGTTCTAAATGCAGTCTTATGCACATCTTCCGGCTTAACTCGTAACTGATGATATCCTGATTTCAAATCTATTCTAGAAAACACAGTTGCACCTTAGAGTTGGTCAAACAAATCATCAATGCGAGGTAACGGATACCTATTCTTAATGGTAACTTTATTTAACTCCCGATAGTCTATACATAATCTCATAGTACCATTCTTCTTTTTCACAAACAATACCGGTGCTCCCCATGGTGAAACACTCGGTCGAATAAACTTCTTATCCAATAGCTCCTGAAGTTGTTTCTTTAGTTCCTGAAGTTCTATGGGTGACATCCGATATGGGGCTTTCGAAATAGGTTCAATTCTAGGAACTAATTCTACATTGAAATCTAACTCTCGGGGTGGAGCTAACCCTAGTAAATCCTCCGGAAATACATCTGGAAACTCATTCACTACCTGTATGTCTGCTACCTTGGGTATTTCCTTCTCTGCGTCCACAGCAAACACCCAACAAAATGTCCAATCATCCTCCTTTACTCTCGTCTCAAATTGTTCATCACATATCTCCATCACTGATAAATTCAACCTACTTCCACCAGCTTTTCCTTGAAATATCGTTTCTCCATCATTAAGATTAACAATTTTATTCCTACACTCTATAATGGCTTTATTCTTTGACAACCAATCTATTCCTACTATGACATCGTAACCCTGTAATGGTAATATCACAAGACTTATAGGATACTCCTTCTCCTGAATTTTTATTCTACCATCTGTTACTTCCTCTCAAGTTGTTACTTTCTCCCCAGTCGGAGTTCTAACTTTATAAGTTACATTAACAGTAACCACATTAATTTCTTGTTCATGTACAAATTTTTGACTTGCAAAGGAATGTGATGCACCAGTATCAAACAGCACAAAAGCAGGTTGTCCATTTATCAGCACATGTCCTGGAATGTACTATTACTATGGTTACCAACTACACTAGCATTCATAAATCTCAAAATGTAAATATTTCAATTCAATTCACACTTAAAATTATTATTACAATAGATAGTCTGAGTACGTACCAGTTACAAGTCCTTTATCATTTTCTTCTTCAACTCCCATGATCTCCTCGACATCATCATGGTGGTACTCCTCCATAAAATCCGAGAAATCCTCATTCTCCTCAATTTCTATATCCTCCAGAGCAAAGATACGAGCAGGTGCAATGGCGTTATCAAAGCCTTCTGTTCGCTTAGCTCCTTGTACAAACTGTGGATAGTATCTGGAGAAATGATCCTTTCTACCACACTTATTACACTTTACCAACTTCATCTTAGGGCATGCCTTCAGTACATGGTTCGGATCTCCACATATAAAACATTTCCCTTTAAGCTGAGTATAATTTCTTGGAAAATGATTTGCACCACACTTCCAGCATTTAACATTACCATCCTTGTCATAAAAACTCACACTCGGTATTGACTGCGCTGGGTTACTAGCCAGAGTTACTGGTCTCCTTCTCTTCAGTCCAGAATTGCTACTAGAGGCACCAGGATATGATCTCTTAAATGATGGTCCTGGTCGATATCCTCTATTGATCTTTTGAGTCTACATTGCTTGTATTCTCACACGATTATCTTCCAATTGCCTTGCCTTATCTACCACTTCATTGTAAGTGGTAAAACCGTAATCTAACAGCTTGCAACACATTGTGGGGTCAAATCCAGTAAGGAACAAATCTTTCTTCAACTCTATATTGTCTCGGTATGAACTAGGTACATATTGTAACAATCTATTGAACTCAGTCTCATACTGGGTTACACTCATGCTTCCCTTCTTTAGTTCAAACAGGTCTCGCACCATTCTATTTTGGACACTATGAGGGAAATACTCCTTCCTGAATTCCTCCTTAAATTGTTGCCAATCAATGTTACTTCCAAGTTGCCTTGCTCTTGAGTCCCACCATACTCTTGCAGCTAACTTTAACATGAATGTACCGTATGACAACTTTTGAGATTCCGGGACTCTAAAAGCCTCAAAACTTCGTTCAATTTGGGCTAGCCAATCATCAGCTAGATCTGGCCTACCCATCTCCCCTTCGAAATAACAATTGGCTTTTATAAATTTAAGAAGTTTATTTACCTCTTGAGGTCGCTCCATTCGGTGTTCAACTTCTTGGGGTCTCCTGTTTCCCACATTACCACCAGTCAGAAGATGTTGAATCAACATTCCTTGCTGCCTCATCATTGTATGCATACTGGCAAGTATTTGTCCAATAGGCATATTCTCCTGTGAAGGAGGTGGAGGTAAATCTTGTCTATTCTGTTCCCTTAGTGGCGATGGTGCTTGTGGTGGAGGGTTTTGATTTCCTTCAGTTTCCCCTTGACTACTTTCGTTTCCAGCTTCAGCCATGATCGCTTAATAATTTACTTATAATCCTGCATTCATACATATCTATAAGTTATCCCTACTTTTGTTTAAAGAATGTTAATAAATGCTGGCAATGAGTACTCATATCAAATAGTAAAGACAATATCATTGAAGTCAACATACTTAGTAGTCTAACTTCCATTATATATTTCATTTAACCTTACATCACCACTATTACAACTTTAAAACAAAAGATACAACTCGATAATCTTTCAAATACATACATCAAATTTATAACTCGATTACATCATTACTTACATCATCTAATACAGACTCGATCTTTACAACTGTACAAGACAAAAGGTTACATCAAACTTAATTACAACATACACTTAACTTGATCCAGAAGCTAAAAAGTACATCAAAAGTAAAAAAGATACATCAAAAGTCGAAATACATCAAAAGATCCTAAAATACATCAGTATCCATCAAAATTGCTACTGGATCATATCTAAAAACCTAACTAAAACAAGTCAGTCGTATAACTAAGCTAGTCCTCCTCTGAATCTGTGGTAGCTACTCCATCAAATGAGTCGTGACCCATATAGCCTCCTACAGAATGATCCTCAAGCTCGCTGTCTGATGCGGAGTCTATAAACACGATCTCCGGAGTCTCAGGAATCACAATCAGCTCCTGCACATCATCATCATCCGATTCAGCTGTAGCACCAGCTCCATCTCCAGCTATCACGGTGTCTGCGATCACCTGCATGACTACCGTATGTATATCTATATCAGGCTCACTCTCGTTCTTTTGCTCTTCCTCAAGGTCTTCTTCTGGTTCCTCTTCTTCAGGGTCCTCCTCTGGATCTTCCTCTGGATCCTCCTCGGGGTCTTCCTCAACATAGACTCCATCCACGTGAGGTTCAACTGGTGGTGGGTTTTCTGGTGGTGATTTTGGTATTTCCAACTCAGGTTCAGGGTTAGGGTTCAATGCTACCTCTATACCATCCCCAGCAGGCTCTGGAAACTGTGGAAACCAATCAATGATCCCTGGTGGGTACTGTCTAGGAATGTATGGAATGTCAGCAGGGATGTATGCAATACTAGCAGGGTATGGTCTCCCATCCTCTAACCTAGCAGGAAAATACCGTAAGGGCATCATCGGGGTTATAATTCCCTCTTTCTCCAACCATCTCTGCTCATAAGCGGCTATAGCAGTGTATCTATTATACTGGGGGCCTAAACTCATTTCCATCCATGCCCACTCATCCTTCCAACTGTAGCACATTTTATCGTGGAACTTATTAATGATCTCATCAACCGTCCTAAATATATTCCAATCAACTAGTTCCATTAGTAGCCATTGTAATTTCACCTTATAGTCAATAGGAGATACTTCTCCATTCCATCCAAACCGTATCCAACTATGAATTAACTCTCCCCTTCGACCCTGTAATTATAATTAAACCAATTAATATTTCTTATGTTAAAGATTTAGGTTACTTATGTTATACAATCTTTTATCGCCCACTTAATATTACCCACTCTCAATATTCTTATAATGTCTATTTCTTTTAAGGTATGACGCTTCAAAGCGAGTTTACTAAAACTACGCTCTGATACCAACCGAGAACTATTACGCCCCAAAGTCGCAAAGTCGCAACAGTCCCGCCGTGTAAACCATTCTATGATAGTAACTGGCCTCATAGTGCCTACCATAGAGATAATCTACACAAGGCGTCGACGACTCCTCGCTTTGAAGTAAACAGTTCGATTAATGAGTATACAATAATTATGATAATTATCACAAAGTTCTATAAAACATAGATAATTATAAATAAGTCCACAGAGCTTTCCAGGAAGTTTTACACAATAACTACAGTTTACTAATTTACAGAATAACTAACAGTCTTCAACCTTTAACTACAAGGTTAGTCTAGTTACACATTTGCTAAATAACTTGATCCTCACACCCCTGGCTTCAAAAAAACTAACCTCTGGATAATTGTAAAGGCGGCATAGTACTTGAAGAGATTACAAATCAGAACCTGCAAAAAGATCTATAAGGGTATGGGCAACTACAGCTCAGTAAGTTGAATTGGAGACTTATGAATGCATACAAGCATAAACAGGGTTATCAAACAATTATTTTCATGCAATGCAACAATCAAGTGTCATCGCACAACGTAGTCCGGTCTGTTGTGAAATCAGAGAAATTTCATCAGCTCCAATCCGGGTTGAGGAGTTCCATGTTATGCAGCAGCTCACAACCAAACCCAGGCTTGTGCAATGGAGACCTCGCTCCTCCCGCGACTACCTTCGAACCATTGACTTCACCCCCGCCGCGACCTCCTTTCCTGTCACTTAGTTTCATTGAGGATGAAGAAGGGACCATTTTGCAATCCTGTGCTATCCCTTTCGAAGAGGTCGGTATTTGGTTGGAGAGTCCTATGATCCCCTAACGGGTTGCAATGCATGACATTTTCGGTTATTAAGGTCGACTAAGATTAAATTTCGGTTAGGGTATTCAACAAGTTCATACCAATTCAATCAGTCACAAAATCATTCACAGTACAAATTCCAGCACGAATTCAGATACATCAAACACATGCGCAAACTATTTACAACTACAATCATATACAAGCCTAAGTCTCCGAGTACTACAAAACTAGTACTCTATTACAATAAGCAATAACTCAACTTACCTGAATTTGCTCAATCGTTTGATCTTCTAGTTGCTAGTTGATTTGTTTCTGGGTGTCCTATAATACAAATAGGTTCTTTTAGTACTTATATTTTATGGATTCTTATTCTAATTTATAATATACTTATTTTCGTCATGTATACCTACAACGTATTAATAATTCTTTGTATTCTATTTCGGGGTTCGGCTCCTAAACTAGATTCTAGTTTTAATTCCTAAATCGTAATTAGGCTCGAATCCCAATGTGACATTAATCACCTTATGCTCGGGTATTCAAATATCCTATTGGGTCGTAATTTTAGTATTCTAAACTATTCGGTACACGCTAACCCTAATTGAGGTATCGGATTTATTCCCGATGTGTAAAAATCTTACATTTTGAGATATTTACTTAAAATTAAATATTATTTCAGATTTATTATTTTTCTGATTTCAATTATAATATTATCTAAATAACTTTATTTTTTTAGATTTATTAATTTACATTTTCTTATATTCTTTACCTAATTTCCTTAATTAACCATACTTAGTACCTAAAGGCTAGGATTAGGGTTCCACTGCAAAGATTAACTTCCTTAAACATCTAATTAAGATCCAAATCAGTAATTAACATCCTAATCACCTAATTAATCATAAATCACCCAATTTTACCATCATTTTAGGGCTAAAAATGAACTTAAAATTTTCGAAAATTAATTTAAAAAGAATGGCTTCATAGTACTATTCTACATCATATGAGAATCCTACAGAAAAATTTTGAGCCCCAAACTACATCCCTAAGCCTATTTAATTTCCGGTTTAATCATGTTTGGTTTTGAACAATTTGTTAGGGACCCTATATTTTCAGACATAATTAAACTAAACCAATATTTTTCCCTAAATCTACATACAATAAAACCTCAGAATAACAAGTTTCATAATTTTCTGGGCAAAATAACTAATTTTACAAAATTATACAAAAATTGAGGTGAATAAATGACTAACCTGTTTGAAGCTTTCTGGCCGTCCAAACTCAGTCCAAGGCTGTCGGCCGGTCCAGGCGGTGGTCCTAGTGTAGGGTGGTGGTAGTGGTTCGGTCCCAGGTGATGGTGGGTAGTGGTTTTAGTTCACCTTGCTAATCTGCACAGTTTTCTTTTCTTTTTTTTTTTTCTTGAATTTCTCTCGAATTTTTTTGTGTTTTGATTTTTCTCAGATCACAAACTAGCCAAATGACTTCTGGAAATTTTTTCCTTATTTATAGACAATTGTAGAATTTAATGTGCATTAATTTGATGGGATTTTGCCCCAATTTCTTGATTTTAGACTTTTTGTTTGTCCAATTTCTATTGGTTAATTTTTTCTTTTCAGTCCACGACCTGATCTTGTTGCAGTTATCCTCTTCTGATTTTTTTATAATTATTTTGTATTTTTATTTAATTATTTACTTAGTTTTCGGCCAATTTTAGTAATTACGCGTATTTTTATCTATACGTAAATACATGTAGGGTACACGTGAACATTCCTAAATATTATTTTGGTCATTCTAAAATTTTTAGTATACATATAATCTATTTTTACTAATTTATTAGTTATTATATTACACTTTTTGCCTTTTCGGTAATTAGCAGTTATTATGCTTAAAATTTGAAAATTTTATAGTCTCCTATTTTATTACTTATTTTCTTAAATTTAAGTTTACAAGGTCATTTTTACTGGTATTTTGTTAAATAGTTTATAATTTGGGTTTGATCGAATCCTTTAGCCGATCGCCCTAAACCTTGGGTTTTAAGCTCAAACCTATGGTTACTTGGCTTAACTTTAGGGCTTACAGATTGTGAGCTAAGCTGGAGGCTATGGGCTATGTAGATCCTTAGGCCATAAGGGCCAAATTTTGCATATAGGGTATCAATATAATTTTAAAAATCTTTAGATAGCTAGAATAATTCATTCTTGAAAATAGGAAAATTACATGCAAGGAGATTAACCTTTTGATAAATTTTAAATAGAGAGTCAAACTTTTAAATTTTTAAAATAGAAAATCAACATTATGCAATATGGTTCAAATTAGAGATTCCATCACAATTTCATTTTAACCTTATTGATTTGAACCGATGTAGCATGCTTAGCTGATAGGTATACATTGACGTACCTTTTGGTGGAAAAAAAATATTACAATATACATAAAATTCGACCTAACCTAACTTGAAGCTTTAAACTCCACCTTCTTCCTCCACTAATAGCAACTTAAAGAGAGAGAAATGAGATTATTTTTGCCAATTTAATCGGATTTCACGCCAACTTTTTATTTAAAGGATTAAGTAAGATAATGACATGTTAAAAATAAATTAAGAATTAAATAAGATCACATGAAAAGCAATATTATCAAACCAAAATCGAAAGACTAATTTGAGAATGAGAAGGGGTCAAGGATTGAGGAGGTAAAATTGTCGAATTGGGGTGAACTAAGGTCAATAAAAATATTATGATATGATTTATATTTATTTATGATGTGTGAGATCCCACAAAAAATTGGCCATAAGCTCGAACTTGGATGGTTTGGTATTGGTATGTAAAATTCGAGCTCAATCGAAAAATTCTCTGATTACACTCAAAATTTACGACAAGAATATGTATAAAAAAAAAAAATAGTCAGACTAACCCATGGGTTTGGATTTTGAAAATGGAATAACAAAATAATAATGTAGTTAAAGGGCTATAATAGCAACATTAGTTGGTAATTATCACAAATGCGCAATTTAAGCTTTAACTAGACACAGACACCTTAAATTGCTAATAGAAAGTTGTAATTGTTGTTCATTGTCTTTTCAAAGCAGAAAATGAGCTTAATGACACTACGAAACCTTAGGAGTGAATTAATCATCTCATAAAAATAATAATGTGGTAAGATATGGCATCTAAATAACATATATGTCTTACGGATATATAAGGTATATAACATTAGTTTTGTAAATGCTAACATGAGATTTAAATTATAGATATATATCATTAAAATATATCAATCATCAAGAGTTATAACAAATGCATGGAAAAAAAGATATATATATACACACACACACACACATACACATATATGTAATGATAAATTTGACTTCAAGACGAAGAATGGATTTTAGTAGCAAAATTATAATGATAAGGAATATAGGGGCATAGGTATAGTAAATTAGTAATAGGATTTTGATTAATGATACACAAATATACATACATCTATACATATATAAGCATATTATACTAAAATTATATATTATTAGGAATTTCCAATAAGTGCAAGTGGAATAAGGAAATCACAACTCTAAAGTTTACATGGTGATTGATAGAAAAACTAAGAGGGACTAATTTTAGTAAAACATAATATAAGGACACATGCTTTCTAAAGATTACTTGGACAACTATTAGGTGTGCAAGTAAATTGGAGTACCAAGCTTTCATAACTGGCCATGCTATAAAATCCCTTGACCCTTCCTAGCAATAGTTTGGCAACCTACATATCGTATAGAGCAATCAAGAATTTAAATTTAAGTAATGGTAGGAAAAATTGAAGAAACAAGTCACTTAGGCCTCTAGTCATCATGGTTCAGGAGTCAACAAAGAGTTTGCTATTACGCCCATCCAAACCTTAAAGAAGCATACCACGTTGCCTCTCCAACATGGTTGTTGCCATCATTAGTCACTAGAGCTCATTGCACCAGTGAGTGTCCAAAATTCCTTTGATTTTCAATCAATTACTAAAAATACTAGGTTAAACTAGAAAATAATGAAAAAAAAAATGATATTTTCTTTTTTAAATTTTTATGTAGAATCCAAGAAAAATGTTATTTTGTTAAAAGTAAGTTGTCATATATGATGTACCTAAGAAACTACTACAATTGAGCATTCTTCGTAGTTGTTTTTAGAACCCTTAACGATATAGTTTCTACCCCATTAAAACTATTTTCTAAACTTTTGTTAATCGTTGAGCTCATAAATTAAGGTAAAAATTGGATTTTCAAAGCTTCTTGCATTTTCTCTATGAAATCCACTTAGAATATGATCTTAGTTGGTTTGAGGCTTAATCTGATGATAGATGATGATGTGAGAGCAAATTTGATTGGTAAAAGTGATAGATTTCGAACATATAAGAGATTTGTAGAGGAATTTTTAAATATGTAAATTTTGATATTTTTTACATATAAAGTGTTAAATGGAGTTCACTAGAAATATGACATGAATTGAGGGCGTATATGATGTTTTGATGTTAGCCTTTACATTGAAATGAGGGGAGGTCATGGTAATTTAATTTTGAATGTAGCATTTATGCAGAAACAGAGGATAAGTTAGAAGGTTTTTAGGTAAATGGTGTATTCAATACGTATTTAGAAGTTAAATAGGAGATTGTATGTACAAATAATAGTTGGGTTGAAGTCAAAGGATAGGTTAGAGGGTGTTTTTGATTATTCTTGAATACACTATATTCAGAGGATAATTCAAAGGATGAATTAGAGAATAGTTGGAAACGAATTAATGATAAGTGACTTAAGGATTTGAATGCCTAAGCATAACAGTACTCTAACTTAAACTTAGGTTAATGAACTAAAACATAGAATAATAATATATATTGTACTTGTATGAGTACTAAAATGTCATTTATATTCTAGGGACTTACAGTAAAGATACACATCAAAGTACACCAAGGTAAGCAACAAGGAGTCTAGGTAAGTTGGGATACATGCGTGACAGCATATTAAAGAACCGTGTTAGAGTACTTAGAGACCTGAAAGTGCATTTGGTTATGTTTATAGCTTAATTGAATGTGCACATACCTCGTATGTGATTGTTTACTTCAATAGTGAATGTGCTTGATTTGCTTTATCTTGTTACTGTATTGATCACCCCTAATCGGAACTAACCAACGACTGACCCTTAACTTAATTGGACATGCATAACAATCCACTAAGGAAACGATTAGGTATGTTAAACCAAATACCGACCTCTTTGATGAAAATAGTTGAAATGGTCTTTTCCCTACTGTAAGCCCTAAAGTTAAGCCAATAGACCGTAGGATTGAACTTAAAGCACAAGATTTAAGATAATCGGTTAAAGGATCCGATCAAACTTAAATTATAAACTATTGAGAGAAAAATTAGTAAAAATGACCCCGTAAACTTGAATTTAAGAAAATAAGTAATAAAATAGGAGACTATAAAATTTTCAAATTTTAAGTATAATAATTGCTAATTACCAAAAAGGCGAAAAGTGTAATTTAATAACTAATAAATTACTAGAGATAGATTATATGTATACTAAAAATTATAGAATAACCTAAATAATAATTAGGAATGTTCACTTATACCCCATATGTATTTACGTATAGATAAAAATACGCGAAATTACCTAAATTGGCCAAAAACTTAGTAAATAATTAAAGAAAATTATTAATTAATTGTGGAAAAATCAGAAAAAAATCATAAGGGTATGGAATGATCCAAATATGGTTGTAGCAGGTCAGAATCTAAAAAAGAAAAGTTACCCAATTAGAATTAGGCAACACAAAAGCCAAAAATCAAGGAAATGGGGCAATGTCATGTCTAATTAATGCATATTAATTACCAAAAACGTCTATAAATAGGGGAAAAATTCACAGAACTCATTTGGGCAGTGAGAAATTAGAAAAAAATAGAGAGACTCAAAAATTCAAGAGAAAATCCAGAAAAAAAAAAAAAACTGTGCAGATAAGGCTAGTGAGCCAAACCCCCACCTCACCACCATCTGGGACCGAGCGACCACCACCACCCCACTCCAAAACCATCGTCTAGGCTGGCCAACATACTTGGACCGGGTTTGGACAGCCAAAAAGTATTGAACCGGGTGAGTCCCATAATTGCTCCGATTTTGTATAATTTCGTAAAATTAGTTATTTTCCTCAGAAAATTATGAAACTTGTTATTCGGAGGTTTTATTGTATGTAGATTTAAGGAAAAATAGTGATTCAGTTTAATCACGTCTAAAAATGTAGGGTTCTTAACAAATTGAGCAAAACCGAGCATGATTAGAACTAGAAATAAATAGGCTTAGGAGTGTAGTTTGGAGCTCAATTTTTTTCTATAGAATGCTTATGTGATATAGAACAGTGCTATGAAGCCATTTTTTAAAAATTAATTTTTGAAATTTTTAAGTTAATTTTTAGCCTTAAAATGATGGAAAAATTGGATAATTTTGGGTTAATTAGGTAATTAAGACATTAATTACTGGTTTAGATAGTAATTAAATGTTTAGAGATGTTAATCTCTGATATGGAAACCTAGTCCTAGCCTTTGGAGTATTAAGTATGGTTAATTTAGGAAATTAGGTAGTTATTGCAAGAAATTAGTAATATGTGAAATTGAAAATTAATAAATCTAAAAAATTAAGGTTATTTAGATAATATTATAATAAAAATCAGAATAATACTAAATCTGAAATAAAATTTAATTTTAAGTAAATGTATAAAAATGTAAGATTTTCTCATATCGGGAATAAATCCGATACCCAAATTAGGAATAGCGTATACCGAATAGTTTAGAATACTAAATTAAGACCCAATAGGATATTTGAATACTCGAACTTAATGTGATTAATTTCACATTAGGATTTGAGCATATTTAAGACTTAGGAATCAAAACTAGAATCTAATTTAGGGTCTGAACCTCGAATTAGAGTAGAAAGAATTATTAGTATATAATAGGTATACATGGAAAAAAATGAGTTAAATTATAACTTAGAATATGAATCCTTAAAGTATAAGTGCTAAAGGACCTATTTGTATTATAGGATACCTAGAGACGAGTCAGCTTGCAATTAAGTGATCGGGCGACTGAGAAATTCCAAATAAGTTGAGTTATTACTTATTATAATAAAGTACTATTTGTATGGTACTCGGAGACTTAGGATTGTATATGGTTGTGATTGTAAGTAGTTTACGCATGTGTTTGACATATCTAAATTCGTGCTGAAATTGTGATATGATGGATTATGTATTATGAGTGAATTGGTGTGAATTGTTTGAAAACTCTAAATGAAATTTAATCTTATTCGACTTTAATGACCAAAAATGCCATGCATTGCAACCCGTTAGGGGATTATTAGGATTATCCAACCAAATACCGACCCCTTCGAAAGGGATAGCACGGGATTGCATAATGGTCCCTTCTTCATCCTCAGTCGAACTAAGTGACAGGAGAAGAGGTCGCAGCGAGGGTGAAGTCAATGGTTAGAAGGTAGTCGCGGGAGGAGCGAGGTCTCCATTGCACAAGCCTGAGTTTGGTTGTGAGCTGCTGCATAATATGGAACTCCTCAACCTGGATTAGAGCGGGCACAATTTCTCTAATTTCACAATGGACCGGACTATGTTGTGCGATGACACTTGATTGTTGCATTGCATGAAAATAATTGATTGATAATCTTGTTTGTGCTTGTATGTATTCATGAGTCTCCAATTCAACTTACTGAGCTGTAGTTGCTCATACCCTTATAGATCCAATAAAGCCACTTAAGTTGTTCTGGAAAACGTGCTTCATGATTAAAGTTGAAAATATGAGGGTGAATGAATGGGTATTTTGGATTTAATCCAAATGGTCTTAAATTCAAACCAACATATAATATGAAAACTAACAATTGATAATCCTAGATTTTCCTCTTTGACTCCTCATTAAATCTACTTCTCGTTATAATTTCTCTAAACTCGAGAGGTGCTGTCTCCCAATAACTTCTTGGTCTGTAGGATGGTCTTAGTTGGTTGTATATTGCAACTATGGAGAGTTTGTTCATGTCTCTTTATTGCAATGTTGAGAGAAAATCAGTGACAAAATTCTTTTCTTTTTTTATATGCTTGACTTTATAAGAGTATTTTGAGAACCATTCTTGCCATCTTGGTAATTATGGATGTAGAATAGTTTTCTGCTTAAATTGTAACATCTTTGGGAAAGAACTCATATCCATTTCTTTCTATGTACTTCCATAAGATGATACTCAAATTTTTTAATTGCATACTTAACAGCAATTATCTCTTTGAATGTCGAGTGATAGTGGATGTTTGAATCTTTAAACCTACCACTCTTATATCCACAAATCTATCTTCCTTTTTGTCCTTACTCTAATAGAAAAACTCCTAATACTTATCACTTGCATTTGTTTGTAAGATCAGATCTTCTCCTAATGATATCTTTAAGGGTACAACTTTCTTAAGTTTTTCTTTAAGAAATTTTACCGCCTTAGTTTGCTGATCACCTCATGATGGATGATCCTTTCTCAATATTTTTTATAGTGCAATACTATATTGTGATATTTTTGGAATGAAATCTTGGAGATAGTTAACTATCCTTAGGAATTACTAAATCTACTTAATGGTAAACTCCTTTTTAGGAAATTTTAGCAATTTTTCTGCAATAGATGGCTCAAGCTGATAGCAGTCATCTTTAATCTTTATGCTAAGAAACTCCATTTTGCTCTTAGCAATCTTCATCTTTTTTTTTTTCTGATAACATGATCCCATACGATATCACTGTTTCATAAAATTTCTGTAGTAACTTAACATGAGATTCTTCATCTGGATTGAAAAACAAAATATTGTCTATATAGACAATAACACTATTCATGATGGGCTGGAATATCCTTATCATTGCCTTTTGGAACAATGATGGTGCTATCTTAATTCTAAAAGAGTAGTACTCTCCATTAGTAATGGTGATTAGGTATGCAAAACCCCGTTTTGGGCCTATCTTCAAGATGGATGCCCAACTGCCAAAAGCTTACCTTTAGATCAAATTTTGAAAAGATTCTTGCTTGGTTTATATTTTGAAATAGTGTATTCTTACTGGGTATAGGAAATTTATCATCCTAAAGAAAATAGTCGAGCGACTAGTAGTTGATAACAAGTCTTAACTTCCTTCGGGCTTGTTCTACTCACTTATTTACATAAAAGGCTTTACAGGCTCATTGTGAGTCTGATGCTTCTATCAATCCTTATTGAAGAAGTTCTTGATATTCTTATTGTATAAGCTTTGCATGTTCAGGATTCATCCATGAATGACTTGCTTTTGTTGGATTGATATCTTCATTCCTTTTAAAATTGAGCTTTACAAAAAATTCCTCACTCTTCCACAATGAGTGATCACACTTATGTAAAAACTCAGTGTGATTTTCAGCACATGCCTTCGCCATTAGCCTTTCTATAATTTTTGGAATAGACATTCTAGTTATTGTATAAAACCGTTGAATGTTAGTATAAGGTTTGCGATATTTCTTATACTTTATTCCCTCTGAGTATATCTTTAGGTGTAGTAACCTAAATAGGATATCCCATCAAATTACAATGTCCTTATTAGGGAGAGGTGAACCTAGGACTGAAGTTATGATATAACATCCTAGAAAGAATTGGATCTCGATTGGCTTGCTCTTCAAATAGACTTTAAATTCTTCATTAGATACTATAAGAAAGGTTCTAATAAATGAATTCCATAATTCTTTAGGTAATAGATCAAGATTCAGAATGCTTTTAGTAGCCCAGTATCAATGATTGCGATCATAGGAATCGACTTACCATATTGGCTTGTAAGAATACGAATGGGGACAAGAAGAGTCCAAAGAATACTCATCACATCTTTTTGGAATGAGTTTTGAATGGAATAAGACTTATCTCGAAAGTCTAATCAATCAAGGCTAGAGGTTTCAGAGTAGGCTTGAAGAGAAAATAGTGTTTTTTTTTTTAGATTTCATCATCAGCTGGGAATAATGACTCAAGGTCATTTTCTTCATCAATCTAAATAGCTGTTTTCTTAGAAATCTCTTGGATCATTTTTTTTTATCCATTGTTTGGATGCTATCTAGCATAATGCCTAAACTTGTTACATAGGAAGCATCAAGAAGGCTTCTTCCTTCTTCTACTCTTTTATATATATATATATACTTCCATTTAGTTTGCCTTCTCTTGGATTTTGACTTGAATTGTTGTCACATCACAACTCGTCTAAAATGTTTTCTTTTCTTAAAAGAGCATGTACATTCCTTGTTAGAGTGCTTGCATTTGATAAACAAATATGATCTCTTACACATTTTGTCAAGGGTCTTACTTTCATGAATAAGATCTTTTACAATTTGCCTCTAATAGCACATGTCTTCTATGACAATGTGTAAGGTTTGTTGTATCTCTCCGATGGGAACATCAATAGGGTCTTGATTCCTGGATTTGAAAATCCTTAATATTTCTTTAGCCAAGGGCTCTAAAATAGAGGATAAAAATGCCTGTTTAAGAGAGTGATAAGCTCTAAGTTGGTAAAACAACCGAATCATTCTCTTATAACGCATATCTAGACATTTCTTTTTGTAAGAACAACATTTTTTATCAAAGAACTCCTTCCTTTTGATTTCCTTGCAATCCCTAAGGTCTCCTATAAAAACTAAATGTAAGGTCTTAACAATTTAACTGAAATCAGTTTGATTTAGGAAAGTGAGCTAATGTCTCTTAGATACTATATTCCACCAATCCTTCAAAATTCCAGTAAATCTTGAGATGAATTTCATTAAGACATCAACATGGTTGGGTTGGGACAAAGACATTGTGGTTAACCATGCATGAAATTCTTAAAGTCGGTTTGGCCATTTCAAATAGGGGATATCATTGATGGTGAACATTAGAGTTCCTTTCAATGGCTTTCTTTTTGAGGTTGTTAGCTTGAGATCAGATGTTTCTAACCTTATATCTTCATCATCATTGCTTCTCACCATGAGTATTGGTGGATTCTCAGTAGATCCTTAAGAATACTCTAGGCTAGATGAGTATTGACTTTCCTAACTTGAATCTAATTCAGATTCAGTCGTTGAGAGGTCATTGATTGACTCCAATTCATCAGTAGAATCTTCTTCTTCCAAAGAAGTGTTGAGTGTAACTCTTCTTGCACTTCTTTCATTGTTTGAGTGGGTTAATGCAATTTTAGGAACTGTCTACCCTTGATATTTCTTAAGGAAGTTTTTGTTAGGATCACTTTCTTCTTCTTGTTGGACAATATAAGACCTTGGTTTTAGACCTAGATCGTGTATATCATCATTACTTCCCAAATTCTAGGTATCATACTGCTCACCTATTGGTGAAGAATAATTTGATTTCTATCCCAAACTAGAGCTGTCATTAACTTTTCCTTTCCTTCTCTTGGATGCTTTCATATCTCTAATCTGATTTCTTAATTCTACAATACTCTTCTTGGATGATCCTTAGCCTCCTTCTGATATTGAAATGAAAGTCTTACAAGGTTTTTGTATTCCAGTATTGATAAAGGGATCAAACTTAGGAAGTATTCCTTTCTACTCAGCTTCTAAGATCTTGATCTAAGCCTTCAACTTTCTAATTTCCATTTCTTTTTGCTCCACAAACTCATTTAGAGTAAGCGCAACACTAAGGGTAGCTTTTCTTACTTCATTCAACCGTTTTTTGGAGGACTGCAATCAATTTTGGATAGTCATACTTTTCTTTCAACAGCATACAATCTCTACTAGATATTTTCAACATTTGATCCTATCTTCCTTAGCATTTTGTTTTATGCTAAGACGTTGTCAATTTGCCAATTCAATATAGCTTCCATTACACTGCTCTTCTTTTGGTTCCCTTGAGCATCCCTTTCAGTAAGTTCTTTGAACTTAAGGATGTGATGGTAATCTTCTGTCTGGTACTCTTACAAAAGAGAGAAATTCTTATCTTCATCAGTAGGCTTCATCATAAGGAAAGGTTTGCTAATCTCTTTCCTTTTGGAAGATGATGTAGTTTGTTCTTCTGAGGAATCTGTTACTTCTTCTTTAGAATTCCGAGTCTAGTTTTCTAGATGTTCCTCAACTTCACTATCTCTTGAAGCAGTAGAATCAATGTCTGAACTTCCTATTGCCATCTTTTGTTCTTTTGATAATGAAGCATCATCCTCTTTCCTCTTTTTAGGAGGTAGTATGTTATTTAGGACCCATGTCTTGTCATCGTATGAATTCCTCTTTTTACGGTATAACTTCTCCCACTTAAGAGGTTTTAGTGACATGATGGTTTCTACTTGACGGGGTTTCAGTCTAATGTCAATTCTTTTTAATATCTTGTATATGTCGTACAAAGATTGCTTTGACTTCAATGTTTGAGCCTCTTCTTTCTTTTTTCTTAGAGGATTTTTCTTATCCTCAGGTGGTGGTTGGTTCTTTCTTAAATCTCCATAGGAGACCATGTATTGCCATCTACCATAGTCCTCACCAAGAGGTCCTATGGTCAAATCACCTTCTTGATATCTTTTCTATTAGCTTGTAGAAGATTTCTTCCTTTTGTTAGGACTTTCATAGAAGTCCTTTGGAAAATGCTTATTAACATGGCAATTGTCACATTAACATTCATCATCAAAATAATAATGGCTATTGAAGGGATCTTTAAAGAAATAATTAGGTCTTCCATGCTCATCAAAATGCTTGATAATTTGCTAGAGCATTTTATTAGGCTTGAGAGTCTTGAAACTTTTAGCAGGTTGGATGGTAAAGATAGTAGAGAAAATTGAAGGAAGCAGGTTCTCCTTTTGTTGCCCTTTGTTAAATTTGATGGAGACAATTCCCTTACTTTTCTTGGTGAATATGGGATCTGATGACTAGATAGATACTAAGTTTTGCTGTTATAGCTCATAATTTGTTACCCAGCTTTCTAGCAAGAGCTTTATCATCTCTTCCCTTTTTAGTTACTTAGGCAGATGCTTATATGCAGGTGTATGGGTTATATTCATTGAGATGATCAAAGCATCTCCTCATTTATCTAGCAATGTCAAGTCCAATGAATGATTCTGGACTCTATACACCAATTGATGGTATAGAGTAGCAGCTAAAGCTTCAAGAGTTTGTGGTGCTCCTATAATTTGAATTTGGACCTTTAGAGTTGTAAGCAACTTTGAATTAGCTAAGGTAATATTGTAATTTGGAAACAACATGGCAACAACTGTTCTAGGGTTAAGTATGGTCTCAATCGTACCAATGCATGTCTTTTGGTATTGTCCTTAGTATCCAATAATGTCATCCTAGCCACTACCAGCAGTTCTTTTCTCCTGTAGTAGGTTAAGCTAACCTTACTACTCTGAAGTAGAGATGAGTGTATTTTTGGGATTGCTACAATCTAGGGAGTTTTGGAGGAATTTGAAGGGTTACCAAAATGGTCCAATTCGTTAAGCTAACCGTCGTTCTTCTCAACAATTTCCATGCACCAAATGTAATAGCAATATGCACAGTTTTATTTTCATGGTCTTTCGTTGTAACCATCTGTTTTCTCGACAATCACGTAATTCTCGTATAATATTAATGGTTAAACGGCACAGAAAATGGAAAGATAAATTAGAAATAAGCATCAGTTAAAACCCAGAGACAATGAAAAAAAAGAAAGGGTAGATAAAGATGGAGATGCGGAGTATCGATCCCCATACCTCTCGCAAATTGGTTAAAAAATATGATGGAATTTTATAAGATAAAAACTAGCCCAATTCCTAACATTTAACAAAAATTATGCAATAGCTTGTGTTTGGTTCTTGGACCATCCTCTCTCGAGGCTCCCCTATAACCAACAACTCCTCACACACGACCTACTAGAGTCCTCTGTAATAATCGACACTGTTAAATGTATCATGTAAGATTTATATAGATTAACCACATCTGTTTACTAATTATAGATTTCAGTTAAATATTTATTCGAATTTAATTCTATAATAACGTCAAGCTCGGGCCACTCAAAATTTTCCAACAGATGGAAGTTCTAGACTAATTGGTTCGGCGAGCTCATAATCCTAATTTATCACAAATATAAATTAATCTCTCTTAAGTAAACTTCAAGCTTTTAAGAGAATTTCAATTGAAAAACTGAAGGTTACAAAATAAACAAATATAAAAGAGTCGAACTTAAACATGTCAAATACCACTCCAAGGCGACAACTAGGTTCAAGCCTTTGGATTTCCGGACTCTTTTTAGTCAAACGTGAATTCGAGGTGAATACTATGTCGTCGCAGCCTAACCTAACTCAATTTTTATCCTTTGCCTGCCGTGCCACGCCGGGTCATAAATCCTTTTGACGAGCCTGCCACTTTTCCTATAGCGTCCTGCATGATCATGATTCACTTGACCTCTTTTCCTTTAACTTCTTTTCCTTTAACTTCCAACTAAGATTATCCTTATGCTGATGCTTATCTTCTAATTCATGCCGAACTGACAGTATCCTACAATTAATACCTGCAGTTTTTTTCCTTTCAGATTCCCGTACCAAGTGTGCAGAGAGAAATCACAATTAAATACAGAAACGCGGAATCTTGACATTTGTCAATGCACATTAAATACATGTACTTCTTCTATGTATGGCTTTGGGAGTCAATGAATTGTCTTACC
This sequence comes from Lumnitzera littorea, assembly GCA_024138015.1. Lineage (NCBI taxonomy): Eukaryota > Viridiplantae > Streptophyta > Magnoliopsida > Myrtales > Combretaceae > Lumnitzera > Lumnitzera littorea. The sequence goes on from JAMXBB010000002.1 coordinate 14,725,409, forward strand.
ATTTTGCTATATAAACCCTTACACACCTCAGATTGTTAATCGCACATATCTTTGCGGTTGCTCTCCTTTCTGTTTTATCATTCAAGAAATGGACAGGCTGAATGACCCACGGGTGGCTAAAACCTATGCAAGTCGCAGGGAAAACATCGTCAAGAAGTCCAATGAGTTATCGGTGTTATGTAATACCGATGTCGGCCTTTTGGTGTTCTCTCCGTCTGGGGAATTGACAAATTTTTCTAGCAGAGGAAGGTGAACTAGACCAGCATAGTTGAATTCACGCTATTTCCTTTTTCTATAATCTACATTGTCAATGTTTTACAACGTTGATCCATTACCCTTTTGTTGAACTCATAGGATTGAGGATGTATTTCTTCGTTTCATAGAAAACCATGATGATTTAAGAGATGGGTATGTTGTGTTTTTCTCCACACTCTCCAAATCAATTGATTATGATAGAATGTAGATTCATAACCAGCTTATTTAAAAGGTTAAGCGTTTCAGGTCTGTTACTTTAGGTTCGAAGCTAACCTTTCTTTTCTCTTGATTGCGCAGGGACATTGGAGATAAAGAGGTATGATTTAAGATCTTCCTTCTCCCTCGTGAAATCCATGCATTTCGAGAGACTAAACAAATCTATCTATGAGTTTATCTCCTTGTGTCATATTTTCTAGATGTTAACTCGAGGCCTCAAACGTACCAAGTGTGAAGCTGAAATGTTGGATATCATCGAGAAGTAAGAAAGATCTTCCATTTACTCCTCAGATGCTATAATAACAAAACCTTGTTATAATATCTTTCTGCTGATGTGCTTTCTTGCCATTCACACATACAATTACGGCGTGGATGATGGAATAATCATGCGACAGAATGCAGGTATAAAGCAGATTCATTACTCAATTCTCACCGGTTTACTGTCTCTAGCATGTGCAAAGGTTTCGTGTAAAAGAACCTTTTATAATTATCTGCCTCGGCAGGCCCTGGAGGAACAACTCTTTCAGCTAGACAAGCGAAAAATAGAATTACAGGAGAAGCTGAGGTTGATTTTGTCTGATTTCGATGATGTTCGAGTTTTTCTTGGAATTACACCCGAATGGTGAGTAAGATTAACTTCTTTTTGGGTGGAAAATTTCGAACAGATATTACGATCCGGGAGTGGAGAAGATTAGCTCAGTTGAAGAAGCTGAACTACATGAGCAGCTCCTTGGCAACGCTCTCCAGCTTGTAGACAATATGATAGTAAGTGAATACCTGCATGAGTAGCTTCTGTTCTTTGTTCTTGAATCCCATTTGAAATGTGAAATGCCTTGGCGTTTCTTCTCTTATCAGAAGCAGGCAATGCGCAAGAGCAGTAATTCCGCTTGTACTAAAGACAAGGTATATTGTCAGTCTACAATTTTCGGGCTCTTCAAAAGACGAATTTCTTCAGAAGATCATGGGTGTTTTATTTCAATACATTTGCGGAACTTCTACCATATGCTCTCAAGAGTTTCGATCCATCATGCAGGAAATCAATGTGGAAAACCATCTCACGAAGATGACCGAAGGTTTAGTCGATTCTCAAGCCAACGGGTACCAGTTTTTTGCATATGGCAGATTGTTCTCATGATTTATGGAATCCTGTTTTCGATAAGATGACAGTTCTGATCTATTGATTATAGGATTCAGACATTTAGTATATGCTTGCAGTAATCAGGATTACTTTATCAATGGAAGTACTTCGGGGCAGCACAGCGATCGCCGTGGAGGAGAATGCCTTCAGGTTCCCTATGGACCACATCTCAGCATCGATTTTCTTAACTCGCAGACGAACTGGAACCTTTGAAGTGATGATCACATCCTCATATTGAGCATTTCCTGGCAAGAGCAAGAAAATATTGCTGTTACTTTCTTATCATGAAATGTGATGTTTGTAACTTAACAATATGGTAAACTTGTTATCGGTGTTGTATTTTATCCGGTTATAATATTTTTATTATTAGCGTTACTAATTTCTTAGTTATATAGAGTTGGGAATTCAAGGTAATTAGCTAAAGCTCGACTCTTAAAAGGCTAAGTTCAGTTCACTCTCTTCCAAACTCATAATTTAGCGATTTAAGACTTATTTCAGGTCAAGTCAACCTAATGAACACTTTTATCCATTATATATATATATATATATATATAAATAAAGAGAGAGAGAGTCACTTTTATCCATTATATATATATATAGAGAGAGAGAGAGAGAGTCAAAAGAGAGAGAAAAAGTAAGAAAATAACAGATTTTTATTGTTATTTTTTTCAAACTAAATAATATAATACCTATTTTCTTTTTATATCATTTCTAATGAATCCAAATTTCGTTATCCTTTTATTCCATTCAGTAAACTAAACAAAATTTCATTCAGTAAAGTAAACTAAACAAACTGTTGAAACATGATTTTGCTTCTCCATGTAAACAAGTTTAATTCTATAATATCATTTATATCATTCTACTTGCCCACAAATTTTTGATAACCACCATGTTTGAAATGAGAAAAAAAAATTAGGTTAAGAAAAATTAGAAGTTTTTTAGATTAACGTTAGAAAAAATGTGCTACTGTAATATTAGCTAATTTAAATTATTAATTTACTAAAAAATAATATATACTGCACACCTATTAAAATAAGTTAACATGTTATTTGAACAACATATTAAACTATTTTGTTATAGTAAATTATCTACTATAAAAGATAATCTATTAAGCTTTTATAATAAGATATGTAATACCGTTTATTTAGATAAGAAAAGAAGGAAAATGGACAACAATTTTTTAATTCCTTCCACGAATGGTTTTTGTAGAACTAAAAACAGTTTTCCCACTACAATTCATTCCCTTCCTTGTCTCTCCCGTTTTTTCAAACAAAGAAAAATTTCTTCAAATTTTCACTTTTATTCCCCGAACCCAAATATAGCATCCACAAGGACAGTCCACGCGGCAATTAACGCATTTCACTCCGAGGAAGTTAATCAAGCCAAGCCAATATTTCATTTCGAAATATATACAATTTGTCCGAGAACAATTTCAGAAACTTTATTAGACAATTAGTCCTAAAATGGCATGATTAACCTACGAATTAATATCTAAATATTATAAAATTTATACATTTTAAACCCAAATACTATCCACACCTTGAAGGGTTTTGAAATTCAATCCCAGCCAACTCAATTCCCTTCCACATCTTGATAAAAGAAGGAATTTGCAAATCCAACCATCCGATGTATTGTCTCTCTGTGGCTCTGCTCAACTATATCCCAAACATCAAGCAAGTGTTACTTTTAAATTTAATATCAACCAAGCCTCATAGGTAGCGTTAGATACTAAAATTTGGAATGACAAGTGAAATTCTCAGAAGCTTGCAGGATGTCCATGGTCTAAAATACCATGCCATCTCAGTAGACACCGAATCCATAATAAAGCAAAGAAACCTAAAGCATAATGACCCCTTCAACTAGCATTAGCAATAGACCCGATCATCCATTTGCCAAAACCTCCGGCAAAAATTTCCCAGCCAAGGAACCACCTGGCGGATTTAATATACGTTTAATATGTGATGTAACCAAGGCTGGTTCGGCCCTTAAGGCTTACTAGCGTAAGCTATGTCGCAATATAGAAACAGACAGAATCTAAAATGATTGAAGTTGCCATATTTTTGCATCAGTAGTAGGTAAAAAGGCGAAAAGTAAAACTCAGTTTTTTCAAGTCAACTACATTCTCATCTGGCATGTCCAAATTCAGCCATAACAACTAGAAAAATAAACTCAAAGCGAGAAAGTATAACAAAATCGATCCAAGCTCCATACCCAGCTTAAGCCACAAGAGTGCTAGCAGTAGTTGATTCGCTGCATAAAATGATATAATGATTTCATATTAGACAAATGAAGTAATGAAATTAGACAGCAACTAAGAGCTAACATATTTTTAATATAAGGTGAGACAAAATAAAAAAAAAAAAAAAAAAAGAACAATCATGGAAATGTCATTATTCTTAATTAGAATAAAAATCAAAGAGATGATGCTAAAAGAACTGCAAATGCATAACAACTATAAGCATATGTTACATAACCCATTATATCTTTGGTAGACTCATAGACTTCATAACTTGCCAACTGCCATACCCTTTTTATGTGAACTGAGCAATCTATTAGACAACACAGGATTGTTTGATAAACACCTGTTCTTTCTATCTCGACTCATCACCTTGAAAAGGATTTCCTTCTATGGTATTATACATTGTCAGTAAAATTAATTGCAAAAGACTAAATTCAATTGCTTAGCAATAGCTCATTAGGGGATAAGAGAGGAGAACCTATCAAATTGCCTATTGATAAAGTCCATTATACCACATGGAAAGCATATATATTTTGAACTAACTAGAACATCGATAGACCAAAAAGAAGAATCCAATGCTAAACAAGCTAAAAGCAATTAGATACTGACTACTTCCACACAGGGGGGAGCTTCTTTGTCTTCTTGTAGTAACGAGCAAGCCTGTGAATCCTGCTTTCAACAAGGATCAACCTGAATTTTGAGTCCTTGTCCTTCCTGTTCCTCTCCAAATGCTTCCTGATGGAAACTGCCTTCTTAATCAGGTGGTAGAGATCTTCGGGGATTTCTGGTGCAAGACCTAAAAAAAAAGAGAGAAAAAACCAATAAGAGAAGTAGAATTCAATTATGTTTACTAAACAAACTAATGGGTTGGCCTAGTGGATGTTTGCCTTAATTAACATGACCACCGAGACATCACTCGCTCATGGAAGTGATGGTAGCCAGCCCAATAATCATAACTCCCTCCTCCGTCAACCAAGAGGGAAAAAAGAAAGTAGTCTATTTCAATGAAATAAAGAATGATATTTTGGCATCCCAGGCAAGTTAGCAAATCAACAATGGCCTACTTTGAATGCACCACTGCAAACCGTGCACAAGGTAGAGAAGCACAGGTACAACATGCATATATCAAATCCTCAAACCATAGGCATGTTCTTAAATTCACCATATTCCAATGGCGAACATTTTCCATTTAAGCTGCACTCCCACCCTCAAAGCTCACCTTAAAGAACTTTTTAGAATGAATAGACTGTAATCTTACCAATCTTTACCAGTACAGTTACAAACAATTATTTATGCTGGTAATCAACGAATAACAAATGCAAAGATTTCTCTATCTAATCCCTAATTTCTTCTCCCACAACTCTTCAGCACCGACTTTTCAATTGAGAAACGTGCCACAACTCGTCACACCTCCTTCATACAACCACCACAGACATTTTTCTTTTGCATCCAACGATACCCAAGCAATACAATCTAACACGCTTACACTAATAAAATAAACATAATTCAAATTGGACACCCTAATCTAACATAACACAACATATTCTTTAGAAAAAGGAAATTTTTTACCGACTCCAACAAGATCTTGCTTCAGTAACTAAACATTACCATGAGCCTTTAGGATCCGCAAGATCTTGCTTCCAGTAACACTCTTCACTTGAGCGATACCATGAGAATCACGAAGAATCACACCGATTTGGGACGGAGTCAAACCCTTCTTAGCAAACTTACAGATGTTGTCTTCCACCTAAACCATTCAAGAAAACACACAGCAACCACTAGAATAAAATACCTATATTGATACAAAGACAAAGAAGGATTGAATGTAGTAAAAATTACTCACATCTTGAGCAGAGATCTTGAGCCAAGTGGGAGGAGTGCGCTTGTAAGGAAGAGCGGAGGCGGAGATACCCTTACCGCGACTGTGCATACGACCCATGGCTGATCGGCTTCGGCTGGACGGCTGCTCTTCTTCTTACTGAAACCCTACCTTCAGTTTGATAAATAGGGTTTTATATAATTTGGATTTGGGTCAAAGTAGAGCTGGGCTTGGCTTTAAACTTTGCGAAATGCATGTTCGCATCTTAGTCAAGCCCCGTTACGCATATTCTTAAAGAAATTTTACGATCGCCTCCGTTCTTTTGACGAAATCGGTTTTATCGATCCTCTCGTCATTTATTTTTATATTCTTAAATCCAAACCAATATACATAGTGATTCAAATATAAAAATGATTAATTTAAATATAAGATAGATGGCGGTATCATCCCCTAAAAAAAGACTATAAAAAAATCCTAATTCTTAAATGTCAATATTTGATTATATAAATTATATATTTATCATTTAGTATGAAATATTACAAGTATACGATTGCGAAAAGTTACGTAAAAGAAAAAACACTTTTAGAAAGAAAGTAAGTTAAGAAGAAGACAAAAAAAAAAGAAGGATAACAAAATATAACGATATAAATAAAGAGCTCATGTAATACATAAATAAAAATTTGAATAATGATTATAATTTTTATTAAAAAGAAAATATAAATACAATCTATATGTTAAAAATTATTTAAGAAATATTAAATTTCAAAAATAAATGACACATTATATATGATTTGTTGATTATTCAATGGAAAAACAAAAAATATATGAAGTGATTATATGAGTTAAAAAAAAAAAAAACCTCAATATTTCTTTTGTACACACTTCATATTAGGGTCGTAATATGTGAGAAAAAAAGTGAGTGAATAATAATAATACATTATATCAAATTATTCTCTTGCAATAAAAGGTAAGTGCTTCTAAGATTATATAAAATTTGAAAGATGAAATAAAAAAAGAATAGAAAAAAGAAAATAGCTTTTGAAATTATAGATTATAATATTATTTGATAAATAAGTTTATAAAAATAAAATTATGACACAATAAAAAAGTAAAGAGCTTCTAAAACCATATAATATATGATATGATATGGTAAAACCAATACACTAAGAATATGCTAATTACACTTAATTTACTTCATTAAAGAAGTCACTTTGCCTACAAAATCAATAAAAAACTATATATCATTTGAGGAATTGTGAACATAACATAAAAAAAGGTATTTACATTACAATTAGAAAATTTATTTCCTTGTTTTTATAATGAGATGAATAATGGCTTAAATTACTAAAACAGAGTTCGCAGTTGAAAAATAAAACAATATAGTTATAAATAATGCAAGGTTTTACAATAAAAAAAATTGTAAATGTCAAAAATCGTAAAGCACAACATGTGTACTATGTCCTCATATACTCACACAAACTTTCTCTCTTTTATCTGTTTGGTTTATCAAATATACACTACGATAGATTTTCGATTTTTTAATTTTTGCATAATTTTTCTTTTCACTATTTTAGGAAATATCTTCCAAGCATTGGTTTAACATTGAGTTTTTATTTTTTAAAAATTCATATTAACTAATGTTTAGTATTGATCTTAGTGAAAAATGTCATAAAGTTACAATATTTTATTTTGCAATAGTAGTTTCCATTTTGGTTTAACAATTACTAAGACATTTTTTTCTTTAACATTTTATACTATTATATTCTTCTTAACCATTGCGTAATTTACATTTTAGTGGAGAATGCCACAAGGTTGCAATTTCTTTCTTTGTAACATTTTCTATTTGATATAAAATGAAAGATGAGATGGAAAGCTAGATTGGTTCTTAAAAAATATGGATAGGACTGTTGAAAAATAAATGATTATTCATAGACTCATTTATAATTTTTAAGTAATTTTTTGTACTATTTTAATAAAGAAGCTACAAAGTTTTGTTTTACAACTTTAATTTTTGCCATATTTGTAAAGCCCATTTTTATTGTAGTTTAGAAACTACCATAAAGTTTCAATAGTAGGTTTTGTATCATTTGAGCCAAAAAGGCAATTTGATTTCATACTGAAATTTGTTCACTTGTTATATTATGTTTAATTATTATACAATAATACCGAAGTTATAAAATGTAGTAAGATATAAGGAGAGATAGAACTTGACTTAATTGCTAATGTTAATCTTTTTTTCTTATAGGATGAGAAAAAACTATATGTATATGACTTGATTACTATTGTAAATTCTTTTTTAGATGATACAGAATGATTAAGTTAAGTTTCAATATCATACGATTCGGATTATTTGTTTGAAATTATATTTTATTAGTTTTGTTTGCTTTAACTTTGTGTACAAAAACTAAAACACAAGACAATTTTTTTCCCTTGATTACCGTAAATTAGTAAACTAAAGCATATGATGCTTCTACTTTTGATATTTGCTAGAAAAATGATAAATTGAAGCCGATTTCTTAATTGTTTTTTTTTTTTCCTTTGTAAATATTGATGATTCTACTTTGAACTTATAATATATAAATTCACAACAATTAATATGGTCAATCTATAATAAATAGGCATTCATATCTATATATATATATATTAATAATATATAGCAAATACACACTTATATTTTTTTATATATATAATATTAAAGTAGGGGAGCTAGTTCTTGGTAGATGATGCTTAACAAATCATCAATTCATTAATGTTAGTAAATAACTATTTATTATGTTTATTTCTATATTATATTAAGCAAATAGTTTCCTTTGGTTTTACACTTCCATGTAAGTTCTAGAAAGAATAGTAAAATTAAATAAAAATTGTCCTTACTAAAATACACCTTATTTAAATAATGATATACCAAATGCAATTGTATTATTTATTATTAGTTATTACTAACATGTACTAAACAAGATGTAATTGCAAAAATCATTTGTTAATTGCTTTTTTTTTTTCCTTATACAATTAATCTTTTAATATTTAAGAGTGAAACTTTATTTTTATTCATAAATGGAAAAAAAAAAAAACCATAAAACCCTTCTCTGGTAATGCTAAAAAAAATGAAAGGAAAAATTACTCGTATCTTATGCAAAGATCTTAAGCCAAATGGGAGTAATACGCTTGTAAGGAAGAGCTGAGGAAGAGATACCCTTGTTGCAACTATGCATACGACCCATGATCAACTGTACTTAGATGGCTTCTTCTTCTTACTGAAACCTTAGCTTCAGGATGAGGATTAGGAGGGTGGTAAAAACAAGGGTTTTATATAATTTAGATTTAGGTCAAAATAGAGTTAGGCTTTATGGTGGGCTTTAGACTTTGCAAAATGCATGTTAACTTCATAGTTAAGCCTAATTACACATTATAACATGATTAGAATCCTATTTGATTGAAAGTAAATGGGTTTCAATTTAATTCTAAAATTTTAATATTTGATTATATAAATTACACATTTATCATTTAGTGTGAAACACTACAAGCATACAATTACAAAAAGCTACACTAAAGAAAAAACTTTCTAAAAAGAAAGTAAGGTAAGAAGAAGAAAAAAAGATAACAAAATTAATGATATTTATATTAATATTATGAAAGAAAATCGTAATTATACAATGAAAAGAAAACTCCCAATAAAAAAAAAAAGATACAATATAATATATAAAATGAAGATCTCAAACCTTATTATGTATTATCTCTAGGATTCAACTAATAGAGTGAGAAGAATTGGGCCTTGAAGTATCCAAGTATAACCCTACAAAACAAGACATGATATGGGGCATTGGGATGTTTTCTGACATAACCACTCTAATACTTAAGTTAGATAATGTTTAAAGAGAAAAATAGAGGGCATAAGTAAGTATGAACAATCAAAATCCTTAAGAGTTAAAGGGTACATAAAGGTAGTTTATTGCTAGTAAAGTTCCTCCATTTATAGTGGGAAACCAGAGAGAATATAGGGTGCTTGTCCCTATAATGGAATATCCACTAAGTGTAAGAAATGAGTATAGTGTTGACAATTGTGGCCCAAAAGTTTAGGGGTTGTATCATTGACTAAGTTAAGGGGCCTTATCCAATATTCCCTTTTATCCATCTTAGGCCTAAGGAGTTCAATCTTGGGGTAGCGCTATCTTCTGTCCACGGGAGCCACATTTAAGTCGATCATTGGACAGGTCGGTCAAGTGAGAAGCGTGCAAGGCATGGGTCAAAGTAGATTGACTAAAGGCCTATTCAAGTCGATATGGGCCTACGGGACCTACGAGCTTGATTTTTTAATTTAATTTTTCTTAATCCGATTAGTATTAAAGCCTAACCTATTTAAAACTAACACTCAACTATGAATAAAGGAAAATCTAGTTTTTTATAAATTTGGAAAACAACTATAGTCACTACCTAATCAAGGTCAAAGAAATAATTAATATAGAACTAATTGGGTGGATTGATTATAACTTAACTATCGATCTTCAATAAAACCAATTTTGAAAATTGATTTTTGAAATCAAAGATTTTGAGTTTGGAAACTAATTTATTAAACCCTAAACCGGTACTACTTTAACCTTCCAAATTAAAATTTATTTTTCTAAATACCCTTTAAACTCAAAAGAATAACTCTAATTTTCAAGTAAAGAAACGAATAAATTCTTATTTATAAAGGAACTTGATCATCTAAATTTATTTACAAAAGGGAAAAAAAATTCCCTATTTTAAGTTGCTATGTAGTTACTCACAAGTGCTTACGTACCTATCTTTGAGATTAGACTTTCATAATTCATTTTTTTCAAAAAATTTTAGTGAAGGGTTCATTTTATTTTTAAAAAATGATTGACTTTACATTTTATTCCTTTTAATTTTGTTTAAGGAAAATTTTAGAAAAAGAGTCTAAATTTTAAATATTCCTTTTGTTGAAAATTCTAAAAGAAGCCTTAAATTTGAAATTTATTTTTTATTATTTATTTCTTAGGAAAACAATATTTCAAGTGCCAAAAAAGTTATTCATTTCCATTATTATTATTTTTTATTTTTAAAAGAGAAAAATTTTTAAAATCTTGTAGAGAGGAAGAAAATAAAAAGAAATAAATAAAGAAGAAAGAAACCCCATTTTTTTATTTTTATTTATTTCCTTTATAATAGGAAGAAAAAGAAAAAATAAATAAGTAAAAGAAAAGAAAATAAATGAATAAAAATAAAAAGGGAAGTGGACCTTATCAGAAGGAGAAAGCATGGGCCAAGGTTTGGGTATTATCTTGGGTCGAAGTTGGACTAAGGACAAGCAAATGGGTCGTCGTTAGGTTGAATTTGATTCTTAGGTGAGTTATGACTAAAGAAGGAGAATAATGGCTAAGACTCGATCTACAATGATTTCAGATAGGAATTTTAAGTGGGTAATCATACTTTCATGGCATTTTGATTATTGAAACTTCGAATAATGGTAGCACCTCACTCTATAGTAATGTTTTTAGCAATGTTGGAATTAGAGCAATGGATGGTAGAGAGAGAAAGCAGTTATGTAGCTACTTAGGGTGGTGTGTGAGGTTTGAGAAGTGGTCGGGTTAATGTTTGTGAGAGTTTTAAGCCATATGGTGATGGTGGTTTCTCGTAAGGTGTTGTGTCGCATGGTAGTTCACGTGATGAGTCGGCGGCCTAATATGGGCTTGTTGGTTGAAGACGTTTTGAGGTATTTCTAAAAGAAAAAGATAGTATATTTTAAAAAGCCATTGATAATGGTTTTAAGCTATGAAATTGAGTGTACAAAGAGAAAAGTTGGAGAGAGTGTGGGTCAAGCAAGAGAGAGAAAGCTTAGTTTTAAGCTTCAAGAGGAGTGTTTGAGAGTTGCTTGATGATGGAATACGTTTCCTAGACCCAAATTTATGTTAGTCAAGCTTCAGATTTGCATGGAAAGTCCATTAACCCATTAAATTCAAGAATCGCAATGAATCGATCTTAACTAGATATAATTTCAAATTCAATGAATTTGATTTGATTTTATGTGTATTCAATGGTCAAAATGAATCCCATGAAGTTGTTCTTGCTAAAATAAGCAATTAGAAGTTTCAATTTCGTGTAAATCATGAAAATTCAAAATGTAGCAAAATTTGGATATTGAAACTTTTCCCATTTTCAATTCTCATTTTGATGCTCTTAGTGATTGAATTGGAACAAGATACTAGACTTAATTTGAAGTATTCCAAGTCTACTTCACAATTACATCATTGATTTAGTGAAATTGTGAAGGAAATAAGATGAAAAATGGTTGAAAAAGTAGCTGTTTGGATGGGTTTATGTGCAAGAAAAAGAGGGAAAAAGAGAGAAAGCGATGGAAAGTGGACATGATAAGCTAATTATAAGCCAGCACACGTCCATGTTAAGAGAAAATGCAAAAAGGCGTTAAGCGCCTCTAGTAGGAATCAAACTTAAGTCCCAAGACTTATACATGCATGTCTTTACTAGTTGTGCTGACTCATTTCTTGGTTAGTATATGCATCAAAATTCATTTAACCACTAATTAAGCCTAAATCGATTTTAAAACTACCAATCTTATTGGAGGCCAATTAAAACCCCTATTGATCGAATCTTGATAAATTAAAAAAGTGATGACTTCTAGGAGCAAATGTAGTATACATATGTTAAAATTAATTTTCAAATTGAACCCATTTTAACTACTTTTCAAGCTTTAGTCTATTGATCATGTGATTAATTTAAAATTTGTTTCGCTCGTAAATCAACTAATTTAAGTCAAATTAAAGCACCATTTGAAGCCATGATCAACTTAAATCAATCTCATTTTTATGCCTTATCACGCCCTAAACTCAAGGAGTTGTAACAACTTCACTGTATAAATCAACCTAAGTTAGAAACTACTCTCTTTAGTTGCTAACATAGGTATAATTCACATAAGGTGAACGACGACTTGACTAACTTTGAAATAGTCAAATGGGTACCTGTAGTATATAAGACTTATAAAGTAACACTTTACAAAAATAAATTTTCTCATATTTATAGATAGTTTAGTTCTTTTACATAACTTTACGTAAATTAAAAGTTTTAAAGTTATAAAAAAAGATTGTACATCTCTACAGGAGGACATCTCTATAGGTAGACTACATTAAATATAGTATATATAATAGCAAGCCAATGAAGACTATAAAGCCTTCTAAGATGATCTTATAATCCTCTCACAAAAGAAAAACAAAAGTAACATGAGCTTGGATCCATTCATTAGACTTCAATACTTCACTCCTCAACTCATTAGAACTAACTTGTGCACAACTATAATGAGGCCTCTTCAGGTACTATTCTATACCTGTAAAACAATCTATTAGGATGTGAGCTTAACTAGCTCAGTAAAAAGGGATGGTATCATAAGAGTATATCAACAAATATGGTTGTTTAATCATTATTTAAATGCAAATGCAATAGATAAATGATAGAGCATCTCACAATATTTAACTGCTTCATTGTAAAGTTAAAGTAATTTCGTCCACTTTAACTTAGATTTTGAGGAGTTTAAATACGATACTATTAGATTAAATTCATGCTTGTGCAATGAAGAATATCCTCCTCTTTATATAATATTTGAACCATGGTTCTCAATCTTGTCGTAACCTTTTTTCCTATCACTTAGTTTAACTAAGTGTGGGAAAAGAATAATTTCTGCTATCCTTATTGAAGTTTCGGTATTTAGTCTGACAACCTAATCATCACTCCTATTAAGTTATCATGAATGTCAAGTTAGATCTTTAGTCAACTCAAGATTATTTCGAACTATCAAGTGAGCAACCAAGTTCATACACACAAGATATGACATATTCAAGCAGAAAAACAACACTCAGAGTTTTAACTCTCAATCAACAATCAGTATCACAAATATACACATAGCATACGCATAAACAATCTAGCTACAACGACAAACAAATACTCTTACTTCTCCAAGTATCATAGCATGATACTTCAATATATCACAAAGCATTGATCCTAACTTACCTGTGCTTACAGGTGACTTTCTCTTGATAGCCATCTCCTTGTTCTTCAATTGCCCTTGAAAATACATAATAGATTAGTTTTCAATCCTTGATTTATTAGCCATTAGTTTGTTTTATATGCTTTTAGTTATTTCTTTAAAAGTTTTACAAGTTATTTTCACTTAGAAATCACAATTTCTTGACCAACTAATGATTTTTATTAATGACCGCATACTATCAAATCCTCTTAATTAGGTTTTGAGTAGTTTTATAATAGTTTTCTTTAGCCAGAAACTCTTTGAGTTAGGTTTCTAAGTGATTCTATAGTAATTTTCTTTAATAAAAAAATCCTTTAAATTACCATTTAAGCTATACAAAGATTTTATGTTACACTTGTTTTATCCTTTGAGATAGCTTTTGAATTTCTCCAAGTTATATCCCTTATTATAGTATTCTCCAAGCTACTCTCTGACTTTGTTATCTATTACATTTTTATAAAATCATCCTTTAACTAAGTTTCTGAATGTCTTGTTTTTACATTTTACTCATAAAACCTATTCTTTAAGTATCATTCTAATGGAAAATTCATTCACCAAATCATCCTTTGCCTTTAATTAATATACTACAATTAACTAATTTACTAACTTTCTTCTAAGTTACAATTATAGAATTAAGTTAAAATAGCAAATTACACTCCAAACAAACCCTCATCAATCTCATTACTTCTTAACTCTCCATACAAAACATCTTAATTCATCAATTTATCTCAATCCAACCAAGATATTCAACTTACCAACTTCACCTATTAAGGCCAATACACAATTTTCCATAACTTTACACTTTACTAATCAATCCAACCATTCCAAAATAATAATCATACTTCAGTAATGATTAAAACTAAATGTCTAAGTGGGATTATTAAAAAAGATATATATATATATATATATATATTATCTACTAAAAACACTATTTTAAGCATCATTTAAGGCTTAAAAATCAAATAAAAATATGAAAATAATATCATGAAAAACTTTTATGTAGCAATTTAATATTAACTTAGGATAGTTTATAAAAAATGTGGAAACTATGTTATTTACTCAATTTATTTCAACTTCGAAAATTGTTCGATTTCTCTATTTTTTTTAAGGACGTATATGTTAGCTACTCGATTTATAAAAAATGATATTTTTCATAAATTCTATACACAAAAATATATAAGAATAATTTTTTTCATAATTTTTTGGGGCATATTTAGTATTTTTACAAAATCGAGTAGAAATTGGACCTCACTAGAAAATTGATCTACAGCCACCCACAAATGCTCCCCCTTTGTTGGCAGCCCCTGACAATGAGTTTGCCTTCTACTGGTGGTGGTGGTGGTTGAGTTCGAGTAATCTTCAATGTTGTTGTGCCCTTCAGTGATCAAATTACACCTTATTTTTGCATAATTTCCTATATTTACTTTTTTAGATCCCCACATCCATCACTTAATGTTCCTAAACCCTAATTTGCATATACTAAATGTTGGAGAGGATTTTTTAATTTTCCCAACTTACGGATTAATGAAGTAAATTTTCTTTCTCTTTTTTCCATTTTCCAAGCTTAAATATTGGGTTCTTATTTTGCATGTAAATTTAACTTCAAACTCTAACAGTTATCCACCTAATTCTACATGCCTAAATTGAGAAACTCCTAGCTATTCTAAGTGTCTTTGCAAATTTTTATGAATTTTAGTGATTTTTTATTGATTTTTTTTATCCTATTTTAGCCTAAAATACATATATTAGGGTATTTTAACTAATTATTGGTATACGTATATACTTAAAAATTACAAACGACACATACATATATATTCCATATATTATTTTATGTCCCATAATAATTTTATTATATATATAATTTATCTCTAAATGTTTACAAATTAATGAGACATATTTTACGCAATTATGGTAAATAATAACTAATATAGTTAAATTGTATTATTTTAGCTATATTATTATTTTATTATATTTTTAATATCTAGGTTCACTAGGTCTCCTTGACTCATAATTTTATAGATTAATCGGATTAGTTTTACTAATATCCTAAATTCACCTATTCGATAGTTATTTGTTGAGTATAGGGCTCACATGCTTTAAAAATAATTAACATCAACATTCTCAAATATAACTCAAAACCATTAAATTGCATATGTACATTTTGATTTTATTCAACTCAAAAATCCTAAAAATGACTCAAGACCTATATTTTTTTCGTATTCTTTTAATTTTTCAATTTTTTTTGTATCTTCTTGAATTTTCTCATTATTTTTTTTTCTGAATTTTTATGTTTTGTATTTTCTTGAATCAGGACTTTTTTTATTTATTCTAAATAATTTCTAAAAATATAAGAGACAAAAATGGGGTGTTTATAAGACTTATACCTAAAGTCTCCTATCAATACTTGTTATCCCTACAGTCTCTTTGACGGGAAGTCGACAAAGAAAGTTAGAGATTGAATGAGTTCCTTAAGCGCATTGCCAAGTTGTCTTAGGTAGTTAGAGCTTCAACTTCTCATTAGGCATTACTGTTGTGGCTTGAGCATTCAAGCAAAGGTAACTCGAGTTGAGTAGGCGACTTTAGATGGCTCTGATTCATACTAGAAAGACTGAATTAAGTAGCTATCGTGTTTAGGCCAAAGTTGTCCTGTATAGGTTGTACAGTTCTGTTATTTTGTCTAAACATCAACCATCCTTAATGAGACTTGTGCTTATAGAGGGATTGACTATCAAGGGTGACTTATGCCCATACTTTAAGTTAAGTGATGTGGGCAGGCAAGTGTACCTTATCAAATTGTAATAGTGAATTAAGTTTAAGTGTTGACTCCTTAAGGAATTTAACTATTAATACTCACTAGGTCGTTATTATCTAACGGTAAATTAAATTTCAAGAAACTTAAAAAAGTAAATCTAAATTACTACTAAAACTAATTTAAAGATTAACTATGATGCAATTCAAGAATTAACAAAAAAGCAATTTAATTGAAAATTAATTCAAAATTCAATGTTATACCTAGATCCTAGATCTTGCTTCTCTTAAATTCTAGCATGTGATTTTCTTAAAGATAATCTAATTTATTCCTTAATCTTTCTTGATAGGGAGAATTCTCTATTAAAGTTAATCACTTTTTCAAGCCAGTTAACCTTAACCCTAAAATCACCTATTAAAATCTCTTGTTAATAATATAATTTAAGATTGCATCAAATTCTATATTATTACTTGTGGAAATAATAACCTAAATCATGAAGCAAACATAGTTGAACAAAAAAAGATTAAAAAATTAAATTAATCAAGCAATAATAATATTACATGAATAGATCTAGGTTCTACAAGACCTAGATATCAAAGATCCACTTACTATACATCGCAAAATAAGGATCTAAAAATAAAGAGTATAAAATTATAGGAAAGAAAATCATGAAGTCTAATTAAGATCAAATCTTAAATCTTGAATTCTTGATGATCCTCTCGCTACTTGAGTATTCTTGTCTTGAAAAGCTCTCTCCAATTCGTGTCTAGCAAGTTCTTTTTTTGAATGAATCTTAACAAGGCCTTATATAGGAAGTGAATAAAAAAAAAGTTGGCTGGAAAATACATGACCAGGGACATCAGTCTTTTGATGTGATTCACATTTGTTTCTTTAAAAAAAAAGGGGGGAAATGACACAACTAAGGATATGATTGTATCTTTTAGTCATGTCATAGGTTGTAACAATAGAAAAATAGCTCCAATTTTTCTTAAAAACGATATAGTCATTTCGTTCGACTGTTGTCACGCTTCGAATAAGAGAAGTTGTAATAATCCTGCCGTGTAAACTAATCTAAGATAGAATTTAACCTCACAGCTATTATTGTAGAAATAGTCTATACGAGGTATACACGACTTAACCAACTTAAAGCATTTATTCCGATGTTTGTAAATAATCAAATATGTGGTATAGCTTTACAAAATACTTGTTTTATGTAACCTATTGTCTCATAACATAATAGTATTTACATAAACGTCTCATATCTAAGGTTATAATTTACAGTAAGAGATTATAAAAAACCCTTAGGTTTTGTAGATTATTTATAATAAGTTAGGAAACTAATGGGCGTCTTAGAGAATTTCCAGTTAGTTTCCTTAAAATTCAAAGGAAAAGTCAAAAGCCCAAGTTTAGTAGATTTTTTGCTCCTCACTTTCCTAGTTAATAGCACACTAACCTAGGGGTGGTGGTATTAGAACATCTTGATTTTTACTCAATACCTGCAAAAGAGTCAATGGGCATGTAAGCACAACTAACTCAATAAGCGGAATGGAGTTAGAAGAGTATTAATTAATCACAAGTAAGGTTATTAATTATAATGAAATGTAATACAATCAATCAAACAATGTTATCCGATTCATTGTGAGGTTAGAGAAATTACATCAACTCTAACCTGAAATGAGGAGTTTTATTGCAACTTAAATAAGACTAAACTTAGACTTGTGTAATGGAGAATACTTTCCTCCTATGACCGCCTTCAAATCACAGCCCCCACCCTTGTTGCGACCTTTTCGCTTGTCACTTAGTTCAATTAAGGATGAGGAAAGGATCATTTCAGCTATCCTCATCGAAGGAAGTCGGTATTTAATCTGACACTCCTAATCGTTTCCCATAACGGCTGTTATACGTGTCCAGTTTCGCTATAGTTGAATAATCTTTAGTTGTAATCAAGGGTGACCAAACAAATTTATATAATATAGAAACAATGCAAAGATGTAGAACAGTATACTAAGGAGTTTAACTCTTATCGCAACTAAATATCACACATATACATATGGCATGCGTATAAACAACTAATTACAAATATAAACAGAAGTAATCTTGAGTCTCTAGATATTTTAATACAGTATTCCAACAAGCGGTAAAGCTATAATCTAACTTACTTGTTTAGATGCTTACTATAGAAGACTCGAGTTGTCAACAGTTTGATTACTGGGAGATCCTATATATACAAAACCTAAATTTGGTTTTCATAATAGTTACAAAAATATTAGAGTTTTATCTAAAACGATTATATGTATATATAATTTATTGTCATAATAATATATAGTTTTTATTATATACATATCAACTTAAGTTATTAATTATTAATAATATATGTAATTATACTATTACATATAATATATCATTTTAATCGTATCGAGACGTACTTTTAATTAGTTAAATCGTGTTTCAATTCCAATGGGGTTATCATAATATGTACATTCTAGTAATATTATAAAGTTATAAGTTATATTACCTAAGATTATCCAATTTTAGTAGAAATAGTGTTATTGGGTTCATACAAACCTAATGACACGTATTATGGATCCTATTTCTAGAGATAACTTTTAACTGGTAGTTCAAGTTTTTAATACAGTTATACATTTCTAAATAAATATTATCATATTATATATCTTTTATGTTATTAAATTATATTTTACCTAATTTGTCAATATAACTCTATAATATAAGTATTATCTAACCTTAATACCCCTATAATGTATCTCGATTATTAAAATATCATTAAATTTATTAAAAATATACTTTTCTATCAAATCCTACCAATATATGTATAGGTATTTTTTATTGTATTATTTATCATATTTGGCTTATTATTACTAAAAATATGTCCCGATTCATAAATTAAGCCATTTTATTACATAAATTTGTAATAAATAGTTTGTGCCACCAAAAAATTCCTAGAAAATTTCTATAGACTCCTAAAAATATTTGAAATTTATTTATCACTTAGTTTCAGGTTTTCGATTTATCGTCTATATATTTGAATTTACAAATTTACCCTTAAATTATACTAAATTATCCAATTATGATTCCTTTTGCATAAAATTAATTTCAACATATGCTAACATCATTATACTTCACTAGAAATCGGTATAGATCCATTTCACCATTTAATTTCATAAATCCTATTTATTTCACATTTTCAACCTATTTTTTAACTATTTTTAGGTTGAAAAATACAATAAATATTAAAAATACTCAAATAAAAAATTAGGCTACATAGAAATTATCTATATATAATGTATATCCTACAAAAAAATTTTGAGCTAAAAATAATATCATTTGATATATTTATTTTGAAAGTTAAAATTTGGATGAATAGTAACTTTCTTAAGTAAGTATATTAAATATTATAAATTTTTCAAAAACAAAAATATCACACGAAAGCATGTATAAAATAATCTAAATATAAATTTTTTTGAATTTTTCTAGGTGGAATTACTATTTTTTAAAAAATTATTGAAAAATATAGTAAAAATTTAACTTGGTTATTCTTGGGTGCTCCGATAGCTATAGGGTAGTAGGGGTTTGTCGGAAGGTCAATGCTTTAGGGGGTCCTTTATGGTGGTGTAGTGGCTTCACAGTAGATCATGGTTTGCCCTAGGTACTGGTTGAACTCTATGATTGCTCTGTTTTTCCTATTTTTTTCTATTTTTCCATGATTTTTTCTTTCTGTAGTTTAGGGTCCTAAAATGTCTAAAGTAGCACCAGGAATCCTATATATATTGGTTTTAGTTGGTTGGAGGTTGTTGTGCTTTATTTGCAATTTTTTTCTCCTTATCTTGTTGAACTTCTCAAGTAAGAGGTATCAAATTAAGGGGTTTAATTCTTTTAATTCAGTTTGTTAATCTCATAGGAGGAAGCCATGATGAATCCAACGATTTATAGCCATAAGTTTGAGTTTGTTGGATAAGATTTGCAATTATTTAAGTATTTTAAGTGTATTTTATTAATATTTAGTTTTTTTAGTAATATACAAGTATATATATCTTATGTATATATATCATGTGTAGTGTAATTATATTTCTAACATCTCTTTTATTTTTAGGATATATTTCTTAGTTATTTTCATGAATCCAATACATAATATATTCATTTAAGTAATTTAGAGTTAATTTATGAGTATAATTATTATTTATATTAAGTATACTCATAAAAATACATGTATATTTATATAGTAAATTATACTATATTGTCTCATTTTATAGCTTAATTAACTTATTCTCGTTGCATTCCGAGCAATTTGGTACCGTTGGTCTTGTATAAAATATCAAGAGAAGGGTGAATTTATATCTTTAAACTTTTTGAAAACTTTTTCGATATAAGAAAAAATAAAATTACCTCTCTTAACAACTTATATTGGTGAACAGTAATATTTTAATAATTCAACACACAATAATTAATAAAGCAAATTAAAAGAGTAAGAAAGTAGTTTATCAAGTTAAGGATTTATAAAGCTTCAGCCTTTTGTCTACTGCTCTTTTTTAGCTCCATTACCAAGGACCTTGTCTACTTTACCGGTATTATTCCATTTGATTCATTAAATCAAATCACAAAGAGATTACAAGCATTCGTCATACATGGACTTTACAATACTCTACTCTGTCTATCTAGCATTTCCATAATTTAGGCTAATATAGATCTACTAAATATAATTTAACTTCCCTCAATAGTCAAACAACAAATAAAAGTTACAAATTACAAGTGAGAACAAAAATATAAATCTCAATTAGTATTGCTCTAAAGAGAAATGACGACTGTTGTAATATTTGCTTCTATGGAACTTTCTAAAGAAGTATCTGAAGGATTTTTTGTGATTTTTTAGAAGGTTGAATCTAATCATGATTTTTTGTGCAATGAAAACTTTTCTTTGAAGTAGTAAATGACATTTTGAATCCTTTCTCTTTTATATTAAGATCTTCAAATGGCTAAAAATCTAAAGATTATCTTCACTTTCGTATTTATCCAACTGTTAGTTATTAAAGATAATTCCTTGGATATTTTGAGAAGATCTTGGTCATTTAAAATTTAAAAACAACTCTCCTTATTTTGTTTAGATTGGATATACATAAATCTGTAATCACCAGATACGCTTTTGATTTTAAATTTGACGAGATATGCTTTTATTAGCAATTTTCGGATAAACCTCATGTTTAAAAAATTGAAATTCCATAAAATCTAAATCAACTTTATCCTTATCTATTCTTGTGCATAACTTAACTTATCCAAATACATTTTTATTTAAAAATTATCCCCAAGAATCATGATTCCATCTTAAGTAAAATGGGATTAAGTGTATTTCTCTAATACACCCAATCTAATGGAGCTAAGCCTTATTGAATTCAAATATGATATAAATTAAAATTCAGCATCATATCCAGATCAACTTTTTGAATTGATAAAGGCATTTTTTACTCATATTCCATTGTATGAATTATGTTGAATCATTATTGATTTTATAGAAATCATTAAGAAATTGTACTTAAGTATATTCATTTGGATATTTCAGGTCTCGAACGATTCAAAGTGAAAATATGAGCAATTTGGAGGAGTTTTATGCAATTGAAGGAAGCTCAAATCAAACTGCATCAACTAAGGAAAGTAGGAGTGAAAGCTGCTGGCCTTTATGGCTGGCTTTCAATGAAAATAGCCGGTCTTAAGCCAACTTTGATTTCCAGCTTGAATTAGTCGATAGCCATCGGTTGTTTGCTCTATAAATACATGTTGTGTTGATATTTTGGGAGACTTTTGTATTTCCTTTTAATCTAGAGAGTTTTAGAAAAAGTCGGGAGATATTTTAAGAGGATTCTAGTAGTAGTTTCGTAGATCATTGAGAAGACCTTGCCATTGTTATGGAAATCATTCTTAGAGTTCTTGCAATTGGAGTTTTCTTTGTCATTGTTATAGAATTGGTGATTTCTATCCTATTATTGTTTATGTAATTCTATAATTTATTCTTTTTTTAAACCATGAATTTCCTTACAAGTTTGATTGTGATATGTGCTTTTATTTTAAATTCCACGGCTAGCTAGATTTTAATTGTGGAAAATTGATGAAACCTTAGGTAGTTAAGGTGATCATTGTAGTTATGTTATAGGGTTAATAGATGTGTGGATGAGTCCTGATTGCGATTCCTATAATTTTAATTGTAATTTTTCATTGGTTATAATTGTTAGAAATACTATTGATGTAAGAGTTGATATAGTGTTTGTTAGGAATTCTTGATTAAACTAATGAGCTAATGCAAAAGTAGCGTTAATTAGAAATTATCTAGGGATTAATGCAATGACTCTTGTTAATTATTTGCTAAGATATTATGGATAATTAATTTAGGGCATTAGTCAATCATAGCATTGGGAGATGTATGATTGTAATTTAGAGTCTACTGTTGATTAGAGATGCAGGAGTTGACCAATTAATTAGAGGTTTAAGTCCTTAAATTTTAAGATATAATAATTTCACTTGAATGACCATATAACTATTAATCAATATAACATGATGATAATTTAATTTGCATAACTAGAGTAGATTCTATTTTTCCCATATTCTCAATTGATTGTTTCATTTTAGATACGTTATTGTGATTTTCTTTATGACAGCTTAAGGTTAATCATTATATTAGTTAATTCACAATCCAATCCAATTGCCTAAATATTGATAAGAACTATTATAGGTTTAGTAGTTTCTTAGTCCTTAAGAGATTGATAACCTTATTCACTTTTTATTACTTGATGCAGACCTAGTATATTTTCTAGAGTATTCACTATATTTTTATATATATTTTGAGCGGATCATGAATGACCATCTGAAAAGTAACAGTCTTCTTTTTTTTTTTGAAATCTCTGAATAGGTTTCTAAAGTGTTGTACCGATTTTTCTTATAAAAACTTCTAAAATACTTTTTGAAGAATTTTAGACTATTCTCTTTTTCAATCAATTTAAACCTTTTGAATAAGTTTCTAAATACATCTTAATTTGCAATTTTAAACTTTCTGAATACCTGTACACTTGTTAATTCATTAATGTCCTTCTCTCTTTTTGTTATCATTAAAATTTATGAAAGATATTTAACATGTACTATATTAATAATCCTACTTCTAGGAGTAAAATTGGGATTTTAGATTGCTATTTTCAAAATCTAACTTCAATGAATTACTTTCACTAATTTTTTTTTATTTTAGTCGTAAAGTTTGGGCTTAATTGGATAACTTTTTCTAAAGATCCTAAATCTAGGTTTGGTTGTCATAAACACAATTTTAGGGACTCATAGTTGTGTCAATATTTAAACCTTCATAACTTGCTCATTTTAACTCTGATTTGAATGAAATTTATTTCTATCTTCTCATTTTTTCATATAGATCGTTTCAAAACCTAGAAAATAAAATTTTACTCAATTAAGTATTATTATCTAAAAATAAACTCAAATATCAAGAAAAAATCATGAAAAATAACCATATAAAATATGTGTAATTAGGTACTCATCGTTAAGTAAGATTCCCTTCCACACCACCCCCCCCACCTATAACCATCTTAGGTGTGAAGAGGGTCTTTCACAGGAGGATGTTTACCAAGCTTGTTCGAGAAGATAACTTTTCAAATTGCCATTTTGGCACGAGTTTTTATGTGCAATTAATGTGACTTAATAGCCGTTAGAACATCATAATCGCACATGCGACTCAAGTTATCATGTTAAGAAGATCTTAACCATTGAAATCAATTGTAGGCCACGTGGCAAGATCTAGACAGTAGGTTGTTATGTCCATTTGGTTCTCAATAACTGCCTATTCGTTTTCCCTTTATGCGAAGCCTAAAAATAACTTTTAAGGGGTTCATTTCCTTTCGCAATCTTCTACACTAGAAATCTACTTTTTGCTTCTAAACTTTCTTTAAGTTTTTCTAAGTTCCTTGCTTTTCTACCTTCTCTTTAACTTTTACATCTTCAAGATGTCAAACTCAAGTAATCATCGGTTGACATCTTTTGATTTTCAAGTCCAAAAGGATCTTAATTATTCAACAATGGTAGAGGACCCTTTTAGTGCCAGCATCGGCGGAAGAGGAATTTCTAGGTGATTTGGAGACTAAAATAGATAGGATAGCTCTTATTAAAAGCCTATTAAGGGACATTAATCTTGATGATAAAGACAGAAAAGATGCTATAGGCAGCTACTCAATGTTAGCCATTGATTTATCCCCCAATGACTACTATAAAGCCATCTTAGAGAAGGATGTAAATTATTGTTGGAGGACCTTCATTATTGGAAGTTCGGTTGCCGTGGTGCTATGGGTACCACCACATATGATCAGGTCACCCTAATTTTAAGGAATCCTTTTGTGTTTTTGAGAAGTGCTTTGAATTTGGGATGTGAATCCCTCTCATTAAATTCGAGAAAAAATTATCCAATTACCATCGGCTATGCCTTACCTAAATACTTTGAGTAGGTAAAGTATCATTAAGGCCTTTTAAGCTTTTTGCAAATACTTGATAGTACAGGTCACATTGCAACTATCTAAGCACCTTTTCTTATGGAAGAGCGGTGATGGGTGGATGTACCTCAAGAATCATTTTGGTAATGAGTTATTTGTTGGCCTAGACTCCTTTGTAAAGCATTAGAAGGAGAAATTCATGGTTATAGAGTTGTTGTTTGACGCAGGCTTCTAAACTAGATAGACCCCTTTGATTTGTACAGAGACCATAAAAAATCTTAGGCCCAATGACATTGAGGCTGCCTTGGAGATCAAGGTGTTTATATAGTTGAGGTTTGGATAGATGATTAACTTTAAAGACCTTATCTGCTAGTTCTTCTTCGGGCTAGTTAGTAAATTACCCCTACGAATGGAAAAAGCAATGAAGAAAAAGTGGTTAGGAGGTAGCATTTCCTATTCTCTATTGTGTTTGGATAATCTATTATGCTGAAGCTGGCTTGATTTAAATGGACTGTTTGACAGTTGTTACTAAGGAATGAGGATTCTTTGTAACCCATGCTTGGCATGGCTAGGATGGTGTGTGGTTGTTTTTTGTTATTGTGTTGACCCTTATTTGTCCTTCTTATAGGCAAGAAGCTAACCTATAAGGGTGGAAACGACCTTTTGGATAGAATGGAGACGAAAAAAGTCTTAAGAGTAGGTGGCTTTGGCAAAGGTTTACCCTATTGGGAAGAAACAAGCTGTTTGAGCAACTCAAGAGAAATCAATGGTTATCCTTAATGCTGCTGCTTTAGCTCCCTTAGCTAAGTAGATTGTGTCTTCGGCTCCTCTCGAGAGGTAAGAGTCATCCTTATCTACTACTACCATAGTCCCAATTAACATTGTTAACACCCAACTAAAGCAAAAGTAGAAGGTTGTGGCAATAGACAAGGCATCCAAGCAATAGTCAAAGAAGGCTCGAGAGAGAGCTTTGTGATGCTAGAGGTGTAGAAGGATTATGACAAAATTTGGAGGTTAGGGACTTTTGACCAAATAAAAGATCTTCCCATTGGTCATCCTTATTGGGTTACAGAATAGATGGAGGATGCCTTCACAGTTGAACTGGCCAAGTATTCACATATGGGGGTAGTCCCGGTAAAGTTTAAGTTCATGTATGCTTCGTAGAACACTAAATTGCCCTAAGGGGATGCCACCAAGCAAACCATTAGCAAGCTCCTTCAATTAGCAAGGTCTGTTTGTGCTTGATGTGACTATCTCCTACCGGACCTCAGCTATGATGCAATGCTTGAGTCTTATACCCTAGTCGACTGGGTAGTCTTGGAGAAGGACTAAGAAATTTTTTTAGATATCTATGATATTTGGGGTCATCTCTATGCCTTGAATTGAGAGGTAAGCAATATGCTCATACTCGTGCTTATTTTCCTTCCTTTGTGAATATTTTTTGATGCTGTAGTTACCTCTCCTTTTATAGTTTAATTGTAATCTACTCAAAGCATTGTAGCACTTTAAGGAGGCTTACAAAAACATAAAAGTGGTCGAGGTGCAGTTGAAGGAAGAAAGAGAGTGTCGCCATGTAGTGAAAATATGACATAATAGAAAAACTAACAAAATTGATTCTCTTTTACGGTAGGCTTCAACAGAGGGTTGGGGAGGTATAAAGAAAGGCTATTGTTAAAATTGCAAAGCTCATGAAAGAGATGGAGATAGAGCAGAAGGCGAAGGTTAGGCTTTAATGAAAGGAGGACAACCTTGACTCATGCAACCAAGATCTTAATGTTGAGGTAGCTAAATTGAAGACCAACCTAACACTAAAAAAGGGCGAGTACATAGCTACTAGGGACCTATCCCTGATGGGAATCAGGCTATTGGACTAGTAACCCGCATCCAAGCTTGAGGACTAGAGGGATTGGCGAGATGAATCCTTTTGTTCTAGCCGACTCATGTGGAGGCCGAGTATCTCTTTACAGGCCCATTCTGCTTGCCGAGTTGAGTGATTGCTTGTTTCTTGCATGTTGTGTGTTGAGAAGTAGAAGGCTAAGACAACAACCCATCTTCATTCTTATACATATTTAGCTAATTACTTACCCGGCCATACACCTACCGAGATGCTAAGAGAAAGGGTTCGGATTGACCAAGCCACTCTTGCTCGGATAATCAAGTTATCTGTACTTTTTGTCCACATCCTCTAACGGTATCACCAATGATTGCTTTCTTTGTATATTCATTTTTACCCTTTTGTATCTTGTATATTACTTCCTTAGAAAATATCCTTTTCGTCTTTTCCTTTTTGGGCAAATTGCCTTAACTTATAAGTATAAATACCCTTGTAATTGTAGCTATTACAGATAAATTACCATTAATACACTTTTGTGTTTTCTTCCTTGTGTAAACACTCTGTTTACTCTCTGTATCACTCTTATCTTGACTCTTTAGCAAGGTTAGGTTGTGAGTGACTTCACCGGACCAATTTGTGCATTATATCGGATTTCACCGTGAGTTTTCGGAAGTTCCATTGGTGTGCCATATTCTCTGAAGCTGTTCATGAGTTTTGCTTACTTTTCATTCGCATCCGTCCCTTTTGCGCCATTCTTCATTAATCCTTTCGAGCTTTTTGTAAGCTCGAATCCATCCAGCGATCGGCCTTGTCTATTATTGGTCACGGTCTGCACTATCTTGGTATCAGAGTAGAGGTTTTGTTTGAGCTATAGTTAGTTCTTTTAGAAGTTCTGTCTATTCTCCATGTATGAAACAGAGCAAGTTATTGTGTTCATCTTTGTTGCTATATTTGCTAGTTGATAGTTTCTTGAAGTGTTTATTTGAGCTTTGAATTGGTGAAGAAAATAACGAATCCAAGTATAAATGTTAGTATGGGATATGACAATAATAGAGTTGTCCTCTATGGATGATAGTCTCAAGGAATACCCAGAAGCATTGACGAGAGACTTAATGAAATGGCTAACCTCTTTGTAAATTTGACTCGAGCTGTACATGCATTGTCTTACCAATTGACTGAAGCTGTGCAAAACACCTTACAAGTTGCTCAACCTATTAGAGGTTAGAACCCAGCTTGACCAGTTCGAGGTAGAGGAGTAGGTGAACGAGTAAGGAAAAGAATTGATTTAACAATAGGGAGATGAGGAAGAAGAAGAGTATTATGAAGAGGGGCGCGTGTGAATCCCCAGAGTGTTTGACTATGTGAAACTTTGAATCCCAAGCTTCAATAGATTTGGGAATGCTAATGAATATTTGGAGTAGGAAGAGAAGGTAGAGTTTGTTTTTTATTATCATCAATACAAGGACTACGAGAAAGTGAGAATTGTTGTTGTTGAGTTCTTTGGATATGCCATCATGTAGTGGAAGAGTTTTCAAGCTATGAGGAGACGAGAGGGTTATCGAGAAATTAACACTTGGCTCGATATGAAGATGGTACTTAGAAACAGGTTCATGTCAGAAACTTATCTTCAAGATACCTTCACTTGGCTTTAGGAGTTGAGATAAAGAGATCGGATTGTTGATGGATATGTTAAAAAATTTCAAATGCTTATGATTCATTGCAAAATGGAGGAACCACTAACCCAAATGGTTTCAAGATTAATTACTTGGTTGAGAAGTGACATCCAAGATATTGTAGAACTCTAATGATTTACCATAATGAATGAGGCCATCAGAATAGCTTAGGGAGTAGAAAGGCAAAAAAGGAGCTGAGTATTGATGGGGATGCCGACTAGCCGACTCGGGCAAGCAAGTCACCAAGCTTAGTCGAGTACTGAACAGAGCTGAAAGGTTGATATCTGAGGCGAGTAGAAAGGCCGACTTGAATGTGAAGTGTTAACCTGAACTTATGAGAAGGGATAAGGGTCTGGTGGGAAGACGAGCCAGATTAAGTGCTTCAAGTGTCAAGGGTTCAGACACATGGCTACTCAGTGCTTGAACTGCAGGACAATGGTCGTCAAGGGAGATGTCTCAAATTTAAAAGTAGATAGTATAGATAAGGAACCCGATGAAGATGAGGCCCCTGCTGAGAGAGAAAATATTGAGAAAGAGTTGATTGAGGAGGACGTGTTTGCTGAAGACTTAGACAAGTTACTCATGGTTGTTTGACACACTATGAACATAGAACCCTCATGAGAGGAGGAGCAGAGAGCGAATTTATTTCATATCACCTATAAGGTGAATGATCAGGTATGTGCCCTTATCGTGGATAGTGAAAACAGCACCAATGTGGCATTAACGAATCTTATTTCAAAATTAAAGTTGTTGACTGTTGCACATCCGAGGTCATATAAGTTGTATTGGTTGGGTGAGAAAGGAGCATTATATATTACTCGACAAATATTACTACTGATCACTATAGGGAATTACTTAGACCAGATTCTCTACAACGTGCTGCCTATGTGTTACTAGGTAGACCGTGGCTATTTGATAGAAGAGTTATCCATGACGGCTACAAAAACACATACATATTTGAGAAGGATGACTGGAAGATCACACTAAACCCAATGCAGTAGAGAGAAGTTAACAAATTGCAGACAAAACTTGCCCACGAATCAACGAAGGCTCTGGTGATGAATAGAGCCAAGTTCCAAGAGGGCATCAATGTTGATGTGCCGACCCTTATGTTGGTCAGGCGCTTATTAGAAATGAAGGAGTGGGGTGAACTACCCTAGGAATTCAAAGAGTTGTTGGATGGGTATACTGACTTGTTCCTAGAGTAGTTACTTGAGGGGCTACCCCCAACTCAAGGCATAGAGTACTGCATTGACTTAGTACTTAGTGTCGTGTTGTTGAATAAGCTAGCTTATTGGGTGAATCCCGAGTAGGCTTTTGAGCTCCAATGTCAAGTCAATGAGTTACTGGAGAGAGGGTATGTTAGAGAAAGTCTTAGCCTTTGTGCTGTACCGATACTTTTTGTGCCGAAAAAGGATAGAACCTAGCAGATATGTGTAGGTAGCAGTGTCGTAAACAAGATTACTATCAAGTACACGTATCCTATCCTAAGGTTGGAAGATATGTTGAATGAATTGATTAGAGCTAAGATTTTTAGCAAGATTGATCTTAAGTCTGGCTATCATCAGATTCACATGAGGTTAAGAGACAAATGGAAAACGGCATTCAAGACTTGACATGGATTATATAAGTGGATGGTCATGCCATTCAGCTTATCAAATGCCTTGAACACTTTCATGTGATTGATGAACCACGTGTTAAGACATCTGATTAGATAGTATGTTGTGGTGTACTTTGATGATATATTGATCTACAATGCCAACATGTCAAGTCATTATCAATACCTCCGAACCATTCTAGATGTCTTCCTTATTGAGAGACTATTAGACAATCTCAAAAAGTGTTGCTTTTGCTAGGAGGAAGCAGTATTCTTAGGCTATGTAGTTAGTAGAGGAGGTTTACGAGTAGATGATGAAAAGATCCGAGCAATTGTAGAATGGCCAAGTCTTACGAATTATGCCAACGTGAGAAGTTTCCATGGACTGGCTTCGTTTTATAGACGATTCATCAAGAATTTTAATACCCTTACCATGCCACTTACTGAGCTAACAAAGAAAAACACCAACTTCTAGTAAGGAAAAAGGGAGGAGAAGAGCTTTGCCGAGATAAAAGAAAGGTTAACCTCCACCTCGATGTTGGTTCTACCTGACTTTGAGAAAATATTTGAGCTGGAATGTGACGTGTCGAGTATTAGAATAGGTACCGTCCTAATGTAGGAAGGCTAGCCAATTGCCTTTCATAGTGAGAAGCTTAGAGGGCCACAGTTAAATTACTCCGTGTATGATAAAGAACTCTTGGCATTGATCTGACCATTGCAAGTATGGCAACATTATCTACTGTCGAGAGAGTTTGTCATCTACACTAACTACGAATCTCTAAGGTACCTCCGAAGTTAGATGAAATTATCAAAGCGGTAAGCAAGATAGGTTAAATTCCTTGAAGGATTCAATTTTGTGATTAAATATAAGCAGGAAAAGAGCAACATAGTTGCAGATGCTCTTTCGATGAGACATGTGATTTTAACCGAATTGCAGATCAGGCTATTTGGATTTGCAAGTATCAAAGAACAGTATTCTGGGGATCCACACTTTGGACCCATAATTATGCAATGTATTGATGGAAGAACGATGGATGAGTATCATGTGGAGGATAGTTACTGGTTCTGAGGTGGAAAATTATGCATGCCGACTTGTTCACTACAGGAACTATTAATTAAGAAAGCCCATAGTAGGGGAATCTCTAGACATTTTGGAGAAAGAAGGACCTATAAACTGTTGAATGATTGATTCTTCTAGCCGAGGATGAGGAGAGATTTGCATCGAGTTATCGATAGCTGTGTTGTGTGCAAGAGGGCTAAGTTTCAAGCCGAGCAAAGGAAAGTAATGCTTTTACCTATCTTAATGAAACCGTGGACCAAATTGAGCATGGACTTTGTTCTCGAACTACTACGAACTACTTGAGGAAGAACTAAGAAACTTGGTTTGGCTGCACCTTAGTAAAAAAAGGTTCCCAAACAAGAGGAAGAACAAATTATTTACAAGAGTTGAAGGACTTTTTAGAATTCTCTAGAAGATCAATGACAATGCCTACAGATTAGAGTTACCCAAGGACTATGGGGTTTCTAACGCCTTCAATGTTGTCGACCTTAGTTCGTATCATCTTGACGGAGAGTTGAACGCAGACCATTCGGATTTGATCCCAAATCTAAAACAACTAGGAGGGAATGGTGAGAATCAAGCTATCGGACCACTAACTGCAGCCGAGCCCGAGGAGTAAGGGGACTAGTAAGACAAATCCTCCTATTCCAACCAACTCATGCGGAGATTAAGTATCTCCTTACAGACCCATTTTGCTTGCCAAGTCAAGTGATTGCCTATTTCTCGCATGTTGTGTGTTGAGAAGCAGAAGGTCGAGACAACAGCCCATCTTCATTCTCACACATGTTTAGTTAATTACTTACTCGACTAAACCCCTGCTGAGATGCTAAAAGAAAAGGTCCAGACTAACCAAGCCACTCCTGCTTAGACAAGCAAGCTATTTGTACTTTTTGTTCACATCCTCTAACGGCATCACTAATACGGCATCACAACTATGCGTACAGTATCATGTGTAGAATCTGTTGCATCAATGATTGCTTTCCTTATATATTCATTTTTACCTTGTTGTATCTTGTACATTACTTCCTTAGGAAATGTCTTTTTTGTCTTTTCCTTTTTGGCCAAATTGCCCTAACTTATGGGTATAAATACCTTTGTAATTGTAGATGTTACAGACAGGTTACTATTAATACACTTTTGTGTTTTCTTCCTTGCGTAAACACTTTGTTTACTCTTGGTATCGCTCTTATCTTAAGCCCTGAGTAGGGCTAAGTAGCGAGTAACCTCACTGGACCGATTCGTGCGTCATATCAGATTATACCATGAGTCTTCGAAAGTTCCATTAGTACATCATATTCTCTAGAGCTATTCGTAGGTTTTGCTTACTTTTCATTTGCATCCGTCCCTTTTGTGCCATTCCCTATTATTCCTTTGGAGCTTTTTGCAAGCTCGGACCCATTAAGCGACCGACCTTGTTTGTTATTGGTCATGGTCGGTACCATATCCCTGAGCTTTGCTAAGTAAAAGGGCGAAGTAGAGAGGAAAGTGCAAGAGTTAGAGAGGGACATTGGTGATATGAAGGAGTATATCACCAACTTGGAGACTGGGTTTATTGTCTACTTAGTTAGGAAGAAGCAAATTCGTGAGAAAATCTTAAAGACTTTGAAGGGGGATGATGCTTGTGAGGAAATTGTTACCTAGGTGGGTCGATCTTCAAGGGCCAACATTTTAGAGCATCATCTGAGACTAAATTTAGACGTTTTGAATTTTTTAGATTACTTCGATGATGAAGAATAAAGGTTGGCTCATGAGCCAAGGATCTAGTTGCTAACCTACCTGTCAAAGTAGTCCTAAATCATTTAATTCCTCTTCCTCCTTCAACCAAAGAGATCCCTCCAGCCATTGCTCTGAGTAAAGGTCAAGTTTAAGATTTACCTACCTATTTGGCAATTGAAGGCGGTGAGAGCAAGGGAGATAATCCTCTCTGCCTTCCCAAAGTTGAGGCCTCTTTAATAGTGGTTTCTTTCGACACTCTTACGAAATAGATCAAGGCCGTGGACTTCCTTGATCTATTTGAGTGAGTTGATTTGAAGTAAGGGTTTCCTCCTCTTTTTGCCTTTTATTTTCCTCTTTTTCCTTTTTCGATTCTTCTCTTATCAATTTTTCTGTAAAGTTGTTGGGCATGCTAGTTTATTGCATATGTACAATCTTTAACATTTATGAATTAAATTTAGTTCCTTTTGCTCCCATTTCTATCTATGGTTCCTTTTTTGTTTCATTATTTTCTTTACATTGACTTGCTGTTATTTACGGTGCTTGAGCCTTAGGGAGAGAGTTGGGGTTTCTCCCTTAAAAAAACCATTTAGCTGTCAATAGCTAAGGTCATTTTAAGGCGAGCTGGTGGTATTCCAATTAGCAAACGTTGAAATACCTCGATCACAAAGAGGGATGTATCTTACCATTAAGGTTATTTGATGGGGTCAGGTTGGTAGTGTTCTAACTTACTTAGGCCTAAAAAGGCATAATGATTAAGAATCCTTTTTATGAGGATTTGATCGGTATGGCGTCCATTCAAAACTTAAGCAAAAGCAAAACTTTGTAGAATAATTTCATTTTCATTAATTCGTCAAAAAGTATATGAAGATAAAATACATTGACTTATTCAAAATATAGCCTAAGATCGTCAACGTTCTAAGTTCTTGGTATAAGTTCACTGTCCACTCTTTCTAATTAGTATGTTTTGTTTCTCAAGCTTTCTTTAACTCTTTAGATCCTCCCAGTTAGGGGGTAACTTCCTTGTCCTTCACGAGTGCCTGTTGCTTATAGCCTTTTGTGGACCAGGTCTCTAACTTTGAATTCCTTATGCTTGACCTTCTTATTGTAGTATTGAACCATCATATACTAATAGGCGGCTACCCAAGTGATAGTTAGGTTTCACACTTCTTCAATCATATCTATACTAGTTTACAGGATTGAGTCATTTGTTATTGCATTGAAGGATTGGGTTTGTATGTTGGGAAGCTCTTATTTTATTAGCATGACTTTTAAACTGAGGACTAGTTGAAAGGGGGTCTCATTAGTTGATGTTCGATGGGTAGTGTAATATCCCTAAAGTATGTTCACGAGCTCATTCACCCACTTGCCTTGTGTCTGATTTACCCTCTTCTTGATCCTATTAAGGATAGTCTTACTAATCGCCTCGACCTAACCATTAAATTGAAGGTATGTTATCGAAGTGTAGTGAGCATTTGTAAGGGTCTGTAGTTATCTGTGACTATAAGTAAGGATTAGTTCCACTAAATATAGAATTCGTTTAACAACTAAATAGGAGATAAGGCTTCACTAACCAAGAACCCTAGGAATATATATATATGGAATTATAAAGATAAAGAGTACAATGTGAAATACTAAAAGATCAAAATTTTTACTATAGTAATAAATTTTATGTAATCATAATGCATTTACTATAAGGTAAATGTGTCAAAATAGGTGAAAAAGACCAAAATACCCTACAATATAAAAAAATAATAATAAAAGGAAAAAGTAAAAGTAAAATAGTAGATAGTAAATAGTAAATGAAGGTATATTGTAATTATGGCATCATAATTCATGTCTTTTACATGTTAGGCATCATCATTTCATATATTAAATATAAAATTAGGAATATCAGATGATTTGTCCATGTTTTGGTGGAAATAAACTTAATATTCATTAATTAACTAGTGAAATTACCAAAATATCACTAATTTGTAGGAAAAATTATACAAAATTAATCTACATGCATTGAAATATGACATCAAACCCAACAACTTATTTAAGAAGTTTGAAAAATCTAAGGGACAAAAGGAATAATTTTTATTAAATCGGATTTTTGTCAGAAAAATTAATTATTATGCCTCTTAGGTGTTAAAAATTGGAAAAACGTCCTAAAATTCTAAAAAATTTTACAAGATACTCGTAATGATTTTAGGAAAATGAATTAAAAATTCTAGACCTTAACCCTTAAGATATTAATAAGAAAATTAATTTATGCAGTAAGGGAATTGCCTATAAATATTGTCCCTTGCTTGTAAAATTTCCACACACTTACTCAAAGCTCAAAAAATGATCAAATTTCAACTGGAGCATCCTCATATTTCCCTCTAAGTTTCCAACAAGCTTAGGGTGGTGTTAGTGGTGGTTGCATGGTGGTTTTTGGTTGTGAGGTAATGTTTTAGTAAGCGAATTATTGGGAAGGTCATAGGGTTCCTTTATCCTTGAAATTTTTACAGTAAGTACTATATAATTATAGTAATATATGGGTATTGTTCCAAAAATTATTTTGTATTTATGATATATTTAATAATTTTTGCAAGTTTTTGCCTAATAATGCCTAAAAACTTGATTTTTTCAAGAAAATTTTCAAATAAATAATTACTAGCCTTATAATGCTATCATGAATTTTTATATATTATAATATGTTATTTATGATTATTTTATACCAAAAGTATTATTTTCCCAACTACTCTTTATTTATTAATACTTTGCGACTCATTTTTCAAGTAAATAACCCAAAAATAGGTTATTTATAAAATTTCAAGAATAATAAACAAATGATATGTATAACTTTAAACACTTATTATGAATGTATAATGACTATTTTTAAATTTATTTAATTAATATATCATCATCTCTATTCATATCCTTAATTATACCTTATTTTCAATAAACTGACATTAGGCTCTAAATACTATCAACTCAACTTTTATAATTCCACATTCTCATTATATTTCAATAAGCTAGATTTTACTTTTCAACATAAAACATTACTATATCAAGTAAATTTCAAATCAAGAAACCAAAATATTCAATCTTTAGTGATGTGATTAAGGGGGAAGTATTATACAAACTTAGATAGTACATGCCTTTTTGACTTTCAAGTGAATGAGACAACCACATCTCAGGTAAGTCTGCTTGTTTCACCATAGTTATATTATTTATAACAAGAAATTATCGATCATTATATTACTTGTGATTGTAACTAGAATTGTTTATGCGGATACGATGTGTGTGATTGAAAATTTGATTTTGGTAACTAGGTTTACCTTCTTGGAGTGTTTATGGTATATTTAAATTATAATGTTGTGGTTTTTTCTCTTTGTTTGATTACTAATCTAAACTGAACCTTAAGAATCTATTTAACTTAAGAAAATGGATACGCATTGCATCCCTCGCATATATGCATTTTATCTTCATCAAATGCCAACCACTTAGTGAGATTAGATCTTCTTTTAACCGTACTAAACTATTTTGACTTAAGAGGAGGTCACAGTACAAGTAAAAGCTCTCCAACTATCGTTCGAAGTGGTTTAAGGAGGATCAAAGATCCATTGCACAAGCTTGGATTTTGTGTAATGGATTTGGTGTGAGAATATTTTATTGTGGAAACTCCTTGAAACCCAGATTAGAGTGAGCATAATTTTTTTAATCTTATGATGATTCAAACAACGTTATGTGGATGGCATTTGTTTTGTTGCATTGCATTTTAAAGGATTGTTTTGTTCTTGCTTGCTTAAGTATAATGCAGGTTCTTTGCCACTTATTGAGTCATGGTTTTGCTCATAACCTTATAGGTTTACTACAGGTTTCCAAGACATGCCCATTGCAATACCTGGGGTTTCGTTGGTAGGTTTCTAAGATAGGAAGTCAAAGGAAGGAATAAGAAATTAAAATTTTCTTTATAACAAAACCGGGCTTTAACTTAAGCTCTAGCTTATATTGTAATATAACTTTAAAGTAAATTAATAAAATGTTTATTCTTTAAGTATTGGTTGTATGAAAGCCTTGTATATCTTAATTAACTATGATGGCACTAAGTCTTAAGCTATCATAAGTAGTTATGATATTTGACAAGACTATTAAAGTATTCTGCAAAGATGATAGCATTGATGTGATGATGAGAGTCGAATTCTCTGACAAGATGTTCCTTGTTTATGATAAGCGCGTTAGGGACCCTAAATTTGAAGTAAATGTTATCAAGGATGAAGGACTCTATGCTCCTCTCTATAGTCTTAGCTACAGCTTTAACTTTAACCCATTTGGTGAAGTAGTCAATGGCTACAATGATGTGTTGCTATTAGCCAAATGCCTTATGGAAGGTGCTTAAGGTGTTTATCCCCTATTGGGTGAAACGCTATGGATTGGTCAGTGGCTTAAGGTTGGTGCTAGGAGTACGAGTAATTAGGGTGTGCTTTTGGCAATGCATGCACCCCTGGTACCTTCTTTGCATCCTATTTCATGGTTGGACAGTGGTTTTTAAGCCAGAGTGCCCAAATATAAAGTGCCCAAATATAAAGTGCCTAATATTGAATGTGGTTGCTATATACACCGGCATGCAACCCTTCCACAATATGTTGACCTTCTTCAAGTTGGAGGCTTCTCCAAAGTAGGAGGCTTACACCTCTTCAATATAGGATGTCATCCACTGGGGCATAGTTGGTAACATCATACCTTAGTTTCCCTTTTCCTTGTCTCCTTCTTGTTTGCTAGAACTATATGGTGCTTCAATTATTGTAGAAGAGAGCAATGATGTTAATATCCATATTTGTATGATAGTGATGGTAAAATATGGTATTACAATGTGAAAAAACTTATGGTATATAGTGATTGTTGCTCTTAAAAATGATGATGCTTTTGTCGTTCCACTTGCTACTAATGAATGTTATATAGTATATACTTAATATATCAATGACTTATAGTGTCTTTTTTCTTATTCCTTTATATACCTTTGAAAAATATTTTTAAAATATTGTTAAAACATATGTTATTATAGTCAATAATTATAAAGGTAACGTAGCAACATTTCCAAATTTTTGTCCTTTCCTCTCTACCACATTTGTTGCATTATTTCTCTCTATTCCCACTTTTTATCATTCGATATTAATTTAATCGCATTAATTATATCATTTTCTAATTTCAACTTCTTCTTTTTTTTTTTTTTTGTAATTTGCCTTTGTATGTAAATGGTTATTCCTTTTTAGATATGGAAGATGAATTTTGTAGGTGGGTTCGAGGAAATTCAAGAACATGTAAGTGGTGCTATGTTGTACATCAATGAAGAAGAAATGTAAATTCTCATCGAAAGTTATATAAGGAAATGGTATTCTAGAAATTTATGATTATAGATCATTATGTTTCAGATCAATTTCTATCAAACTTTATTGTTAATAATTTTAATTAATTAAATATTTTTTTTAAGTGTGAAAACAATTATTCGAGATGTGGTAAATTTGATGCCTAAGGAATTTAGCTGTACATTAAACTATTGTTTAATGATAGATTTTTTTTTTATTTGTTTTACACCGTTTTTAAAGGTTACAGAACTAAAATCTTTGGGCATTATTTGGATTTAGTTACTTTCATCACACTAAGGATTGGAAGAAGGCCATCAAGATTTTCCAGTGTTTGCTTTAATTTCAAATTCATTATTCTTGGCTCCTATTAACCAATTCCTCGTTCTCTTTCTTTATTTCGCACGATTTAATGTTGAAATAAGAAAGAATAAAATCTTAGATTAGTTAATAAAATCTTGTCCCTCTAATCTCGTGGCTTTCACTTGCGACTCTAGTTGTTCCAAGATTCTAATGACTTTTCTAGATTTTCTTTTCAAAGTACAGCTCATCATGCCCTTTGTTTTTTCATTATCAATAACACAAAATTGAAAACAAGTAAGCATTTTCAATTATATGTAATCAGAGACTTCTACTTTCAGTGTTTTGTATTATTGAAACAGGTGAGATTGTTCGATTAGTGGTTGGTTTGAGCGTAAAGGGACCTTCATCCAAAGACTCTTGTCATTGCAAGTATTACTTCTAAAAGAGTAAGTCCCATTTTTATGTTCTGAGCATTTTTCGTGTATTTTCTATGTCAAATTTTGATTTTTTTCTCAATGATTTGTTTTTAAGTGTTAAATTGTGAAAATGGGTTTTGGTTTCATATATTGGCTACAGGAGAAAAATGAGACTTTTGAGTAGCCAGTATTTTTTTTTTCCCTTTTTTAAATTCAAATGTTTCACAAAGACGTTAAATTGGAGAAGGAAGAATGATTTAGTTACATATTGACATTTTAGTCATCTTTGAAAAGTTTAGAGTTCTTTTCTTATTAATCGGAGATTTTTGGATTTGGCAATTGTGTTTGGATTGATTGTATTTCAATGCGAAAAGTGTGATAGAAGCTTGATGATCATAAATGGAAGTAATGAACTTGATGATCGTAATTCATCAATGTATACCACATTCAATTACTAAGGTTAATCACATGTTATGGATTCCCATCGTTATTGCTTTTGATAATCATTTTTTTTTTTTTGTCAAAGTAATTTCAGATTTTCATGCAGAGACTAAAATACGCAAATAATAAAGATTAGGTAAATTATATGGACTATTTATAAAAATCTTTATAATTGCAAGAATACCTTTAATTTTAAAAATTGAGCACTTACACTCTCGAAATAAGTATAGACCCATAATTTTTTTATTATGTGACAACTGATGTGTATATTTTTATTGATATGAAAATATTTTAGTATAAGAATTTTGCCATTTCATTTTAATTATCGAAGTAGCAAATGTCTAATTCATTTATTCAATTTCAATATGGTCTACTAAAATATCCATGTCTTAACTAAATCGATCAAAATCAAGTCTCCAAGATCCTTAGTAACGTGATAGAGCAGTAAAAGCAAATGCACAATTAACTTCAGCCTTAAATTGCTATGTAAAGCAGAAGCCGATAGTAAGCGGATATTAAACCAACCATATTAAACGTTGAACAACATTCATGGATGGAATTCTTATAGCAATAGAAAACACCGTATGGAGTACATAATTCATGTTCAAGGTCATATACATTAAATTTGTCAATCAAATGTGATTAAAAAAAAAAATAAGAAAGGGATGTGAAGTTGGGGCATGTGATTTGCAAAAAGCAATAAGAAAATCATGGCGTGGTTTTTATTTGTCCATTCACGGTATGCTGGTTCAATTTGGAGATAGAGTTGGCTGCTTTTTAAATTGTATTTGTCATTTTACTGGATAATTTTTGTTATTTGATTTTACTTGGAATTGGAACAGACGAGAATATTTGAGAAATACCATATTGAAATTGAGCAATTAAATTAGATGGTTTGAGATATCAAAAGTTTAAGTGACATAGTAAAATTTGAATCTTTGAAATATTTTCATGTCAATGTAATGTATAATTAGCTACCACAGTGAAAAGATATGGGTCCCACATGCACTTTAGGGTGAAAGTACTTAATTTTTAAAATGAGAGGTGTTCGCCTAATTAAGAATGTTTTTAGAGATGTTTGATGCAATTTACCTTAAAAATTACTTTTCTAGATAATTGTATTAAGAGGTGGATTCTCTATACTATGTTTTCTTACACTTCATGCCCTCTCGGCTTTCATGCTATTGAAGCTGAAACTTTTACAAAAATTTAAAGGAAATAATATAGAGGACTAAAATATTTTGAATTAAGTTTAAATATGTGTTAGTTTAGCAATATTCATTAGACAAAACAATTCCTCTTAATCAATTTTGAGAAAACAAGTAGAAATGGTTTTATGAATGTTATTAGCATTTTTTTTCATTACAAAGAGTTTTTATTGCTTAAATGTTATAAGTGTGTGGATACAAGTGCAATGTTATGTAAGTATCACGTGTCAAGTTGTGCTACAGTGACTAGGGAAATGACTTGAATCACACGTATGAGATGATTAGGAGAAAAGTGTAAGGAAGAGGAGTAGATAATCTTGATGAAGCCCTAATACATATGGTCACAAATAGAGGAGTACGATTGTATCAAACTCTACAATTAATGAAAAATAGGATAGAGTTTTTGGAGTGTTTAAGTGTTTGATATTTGAGACAAGATTTCAGCAGAGTAATAGCATTGATAAGAGTTTCTCTCTTATACAAAAGAGGATGTGAATGAGGCATTTATAGGAAGTGGTAGTTAATCCCATTCGTTAGATTATGTTGATGATCAATAGTCAAAATTGAAGCCTTTTATTAATGGATCTCAAGTGGATTCTTTTCATTGATTAAGGCTTAGATTTTATTAATTTAATATTAACTAAACCAAGAAAGGTCACATTGGACTGACCAATCCAATAGGGCTCTACCTTAAGTCTACCATACCAAATCTTCTTTGAACATTTCAATATTTAGACTTGACTCTTTGATCCTATTACCTTAGTCCAAAAAATCAAACTCAATTAAATAATATGATTAAAGCCTAAACTTTTTAGCCCCTCTATAAATGTCATGCATCAAATTTTTTTTTTTAATCTTTTAATGCTATTAAACTTTTGTTTACATCGACTCCTCATGGTAATTTATATTAATAAACATTCCTTTATTAGTATTGTCTTCTTTCTATAGGTGCTAAGTGATCTCTAAGAAACAGAAATCTTAAATAAAGGAACCTTACCAAGTAATTATCCCTTTCTCTCTTTTTTTTTTCTTTTATTTTTTAATTTAAGAGCAATCCAATTACTAATGTATACATATAAGTCTATTTACGTGATATATTATCCTTAGCTTTTAATAAATATAAATTATTGATACAAACTTCAATCTTTATTTTATTTTTTATTATACATAGTACCACGAGTGCAAATCCAATAGTACTTAAAGAAGCAAGGAAGAAGTGACTAGCAAGATATAAAATAATAATTATTTTATATATTCACTTAAGTTAAATTAGAATACTTATGTTAAAGCTATTGTATCCTAGTAGTACCATCATTAGTCTTTCATTGAGATAAATCAAGATTCGAATAGTTTAAAAAAATAAAAAACCTAAAACATCTCTTTCCGCCCCTTAGTTATTATTTTTTGCTATTGCTTAAAGTGGAGAAAATATAAATAGGTACATAGTGTTAATTTAACATATGTTGCGATTAGTTTTGGTAGAATAATTTATGTACATGGAACCATTTTGATCTCTCTCTCTCTCTCTCTTTCTCTCCTGGATAAGTTATTTCACTTATTGAATTTTAGAGTCAAGCATGTAAGCCTATAAAAGTGCTACTCAATATATATGCTTTGAAAATAAAAAGAGTAGAGGTGGGTATCGAGCCAAATCGAACTGTTGGTTCACGAATTGATGACATGGTGAATTATGACCGGCTTATGAGCTAGAGGTTTTAGGCTGGTTCGAGGTACTTGAACTGTTTTTTTTTTATTAATTTTATTAATTTCTTTTTTTAATATGTTGATAATTTTTAATAATGTGATTTCCTTTCTCTCTCTTTTTTTTTTTTAAGTTTACTAATAATTAATAATTTATAATTTTTTTATTAATTTTCGACTTAATATGATTCCAATTTTTTTATTTTTTTCCCTCAAATTTTATTTTTTTCTTATATTTAAATCCTTAACATTTGATAAGTTTTATAAAAATGACTTATATTTATTAAAATTGAATTTTCTATTTATCCTTAATACATAATTAACTTATAATTAGTCATCTATTATTAGTTTGATGATATTATTTTTTAAAAAATTATTTTTCATCATTGTAAATAAAGTAATTTTGATATATTATGACTTATTGGATATTATTAAATTATTTTTTTTTTGACTTAGTGACCTCTCTGTTCTCTTCCTCTTTCTTTTTTTTTTTTTTTAAGAGGGTGAACTCGCTAAACCGCGTGACTTCATCCTCTTGAACCACCTAAGCCCTTAAAGCTCGACAGTTCACTAAGGCGGTTTGGCTCACCCCATTTCTAGGTTAGGCCAGTTCACGATTCGGACTTATCCAAGTTTAGGAAAGAGCTTTCTTGAGATGTTGAAGGTGTATTGAAGAACTTAGAAATGCTGTACATATAATAACTATAAATTAAATAGAATTAACATATATTTAAGGTATTTTAATTAATATGTTTATAATGCATGAATTGATGTAAAAGGAACTTAATAATTTAATCACTACATAATGTTAGTTTATACAAACTATTTTGTAAGTTTTAGGTAAAATTCCATCAATATTCTTATAATATTTATGGATAGCTTTATATATCATTATTTTTGTATACATAACATGGGTGCATAATTCATTAATGTTCATATGCGTGCTCATGCATAGAGAGAGAGAGAGACTAAGCAATTGAAAATTTAAAATATTTTAATCTCAACAAAAGATTTATTTCCCTAAAATGTTGTTAAAATAATATATTATAAGATGGATTAAAAAAAAAGAAACAATTCATAGGCATTATAAATTTGAAAAGGAAAAAATAAAAAAAAGAAGATTATGGTCAGCCAGCATGAATATCGTGATTTGCCTTCTAGACTAGCACATATCAATGACCATATTTCTACGGAAATATAACTAAAATTAACGTGGTGATAAAGAATCAATTCGCTGGTGATTGAATTCAATGCAACCTAGTGTAGCCGGGATCATTACTGGAATGCGCCAACTTTAATGCTTAGTTCTTGTTGGCGTGGGCCATGGCCCCATCTGTTTTTTTTCCTTACAATTCACTATAGCTAGCTGGAGGCCTGGAGATAATTTCTTGGGCTGGGTAGGTTAGGGCCTTTATGGGCCCTTCTTGGGCTCTTCCTAATAAACCTCTCGGCCTGAAATGGTTGGTCATAGAAGCCGTATAGAAAATGTACTCGTAGGGCTTTAATTTCTTTTACAACTTTTCTCTCATCTACTCGAAGGCTCTTGTGAAGATGACGTCCGCCAAACTAATAGCGTCAACCAAAATTTCGCGAACCTCAAATCCTACTATCCTGGCACTAATTACCAGGGCATTTTCGTGCGAAGTCTGCACTTTTACTAAGTTGTCGTCCCAGAAAGCGATAGATGTATCAA
The DNA here is from genome assembly GCA_024138015.1 of Lumnitzera littorea. Lineage (NCBI taxonomy): Eukaryota > Viridiplantae > Streptophyta > Magnoliopsida > Myrtales > Combretaceae > Lumnitzera > Lumnitzera littorea. Next base: position 14,769,318 of record JAMXBB010000002.1, read on the forward strand.
CTTGTGGCTTCTTAATTGCAACGTTCTTAACTTCTTTGATACGGGCCTTGGAATCTGTGGGTTCGTTCAGACATGAGCCGCCACGATGGTGGTTACCATGCTACAGGAAACCCTATCGATGGTAGGAAATTTGCGCTGTCGTTCGATTGTGGATATCTTTACCTTCAAGTATCGACTTTTATCGTCGAATTGCAACATGTTTACTACAACCTAGTGATCTTATCTTCATGAATTTGGTTGACATTTGACTGTTGTTGTGGTGGCATAACAACATTACCGATAAACTTATATAAGCCAAATGGCCACCAGTTTCAAATAAAAAGGTTTATACAAATAGACTTATGGTGGTAAAATTGGAATACATATGGATCAATGATATTGGGAATGGACGGAAAAGGAAGATTTGAAGTTGATAATAGTGGATATTAAAATTATTTGATTTGCAACAAATAGAAAGATTTAAAAAAGAAGGCTATGCATAAAATTGTCCTTTTATAGTTAGGTTTATTAATAAGTTAAGAAAGACCTTTTCGGTATAGAAAAGCTCAATTTTATTATAATTCACTTTCATATAGAAAAAATCATATGATATTGATTGAAATAGAAATTTCGATTTTACATTAAAGAATTTCATTCTCTAAAACTTTTTACCCTATGTCAAGTTTAGTTGAATGTATTTGATAAGCTCGTGTATATAAATCTCAAATGTAGATACTTTTTTACTTGAAAAAACTTTTAGAAAATATAAGAAGGGAAGGATATAGATTTACAGCTATGCAATGCTTCACAAATCACAAGTCATGAAGACTCATGACTGGTGGAGGGGCTTGTTGCGTGTCAACTAATGGATGGATTGGAAACAACTCTTTCGAGACCTTCCTCAAGCGTTGAAAAGACTTATGGTTAATTAAATAGGGAAAGAAAAATTATAGGTCATCAATCTAAATAATAAAAGATATCTGAAGTGGTATAATTATACGTATTCTTAATTATAAATGAAATATAAATTTATATATATGTATATGCACTAAAATAGGATCTATCTACTTATTTATTTACGGTGTAAACAATAGATTAAAAAATAAGTAAAAGTAGTGAACATAGAAAAGTCAAAAGTTTACCAGGCAGGAATGACCCCTTCTCATAGTGTTGTGTTTCTCAAGGGATTCTCTTAAGCTGAGCATGTGGTTCTGCAACTTACAGAACACTATGCTGGTAGCTATATTGTAGTTACACCACCAAAGTTGAAATTCAATTGTCAGGATATAAAGAAAGGTGAGCTGGATATAGAAATATTCCGGGATAGACAGTACATAAAGAAGCAATATTTAAAGGAATAAACTTAACGACCTCAAAGTGCAGGCGTTGTACAAGTTGTTTATATGTTTTTTACATACGCTCTAAAAGAAAAATAAGGAAAAGTTTAATTACTCAGATGATGAAGGAATTAAATCCTGGATACAATCAAAGGAGTGGTATTTTGGAGGTATGCAGCGGCAGCTCCAACACCACTTCCGAACTTAACTGGATATCCAACATCCTTAAGTACCATCTCCACACCCGCTAGGCAGCCCAACAATTGACCCTGAAATTATCAGTAAAACATAGAAATTCAGCTTCCTATTGACATGGTGATTTCAACATAACAACAGGAAGATTAATGACTCTTGTCAAGCATGTTGGCCGTAACTGTGTTTGGATTAACGGAAATCATGAGAAGCAAAAAGAAAAATACCCCTAAAAGCAAGTTGAAAAGAAAGAAGAGCAAGGGATACCTTTGTCCATGTTTATTTATCTTTTCTTCCATTCCCTTCTTATGTATCCACATAGGAAGTATCAACTATATTTCATTTCTTTTCTAATAATTTCCATTGATTGCAAAATTTCCATAAAAAGCCATGCAAAACAACAAATAACCAGAGAGAAAACATAATTAATTGGAAAACATGAAATCCAGATTCATGCTTGTCCTTTCTGATTCGCCATTGATTGAATCGAATAATAACATCCTTGTCATACTTCCGCATTAGTGATGTGCACCATGAGTTGATAGTTTTAGGCCAAAAAAGAAAAGGGTGATGGAGAGATACCTCATTCAGGTTACCAAGATGCCCTATTCTGAAGGCTTTCCCAGCAACTTTGTTCAGCCCCAAGCCTAAGCTCAAGTTGTATCTCTTCCATGCCCTCCTAACAATTTCAGTGCTATCAATATATGGAGGGACAACCACTGCGGTCACAGTGTCACTGAACCACTCCTCATTTTGAGTGCAATTCTTCAATCCCCAGGCCTCTACAGCAAGCCTGCGTTTATAGTTACACATCTTGAATGCATATTCTAGATTAAGCGATTAATCAAATGAATGTACAATAGCATCAAGCACGCTTGTGGGAGGGAAATCTTACCTTGTTGCTGTTGCTAAACGGTGATGTCGTGTGATGACGTTGTCAAGTCCTTCCTCAAAGATGAGATCAAGTGCTGCTCTCAAACCGTGCAGTAGTTGGATCGAAGGGGTGTACGGCCAATATGTTCCCAAATTGTAAAACTTCAGGTAATCTTTCCAGTCAAAGAAAACTCTTCGATACGTTGCAGTCTTGGATGCTTCTAGAGCTTTTGGGCTTGCGCACACAATTCCGATTCCAGTAGGAAGAGAGAGAGCTTTCTGAGAGCCAGTCAAAGCCACATCAACTCCCCATTCATCCATACGGAAATCAAGAGCACAAATGGAAGAGACTCCATCAACTAAAAGCAGAGCTGGATGCCTGTAGTCATCTGAAAGTTCAAAATGTTAGACGAGATAGATATATAACACCTGTCCGATAAAGATTGATTAAGCAAAAAATATCAAAAGGGTGGGCATGTTTCCAGATTCAGTGCTGAAAGGTTTTGACCTCTTATTGATAACAGCACTCTTCATTCTAGAAAGAAAGAAACTTCATGTGATTTACTAAACATAGCAACAAAGCTTGCTGGTCAAAACCTCGCCTAAACAAAATCAAAAGCACTCAAGGAAAAAGAACTTCTTTAGTTTCATGAGCTATTGGTAGCGAAACAGAACAACTTCCCAAGACCAAATTGCATTACTAGATATAAAATAAGAATAGTGTGCTTACCGAGGATTTTTCTTACTTTGGCCAAGTTGTTGGTAACTCCAGTTGCAGTCTCATTGTGAACAATGCATATAGCCTTAATGGTATGCCCATAATCTGAGGCAAGTTTTGAAGCTAGGACATCAAGATCAGCCCCTCGACCCCATTCACTTTCGACAACATCCACATTGAAGCCAAGACGCTGTTGCATATCGATCCACAGCAGACTGAACTGACCAATCAAGAACGATACGGTGCGATCTCCAGGAGATAATGTGTTGGTAAGAGCACTTTCCCATGCACCAGTACCTGAAGCAACAAAGCACACATTTCACACAACAGGTTAGCTGTAGGTATGTGGATTGGTCTTTCACATATAACAAGACAACCACGTGTAGAATGTCGTGCCTGTGGTGGGAATCAAGAACGGGGTTCCTGTAGTAGTCTTGAAAATCTTTTTCACATCCTCCAAAAGGGTTTTGGTTAGTGCAGGTATAGCTGGTGAACGGTAATCCTCATTGTTCCTGTTCATTGCCCGTAAGACTGGTTCTGGGATGTTGACAGGCCCTGGAACAAAGAGATGATTTCTTCCTGGTCCATAGAAGGGTTCCATCTTTCCCCCGTGTCCTGAAGTTGCACTTAGCTGCAAATTGAATCTTCACCATCAATTCCATGGACTCATTCTTACAAGTTCCTATATAGGTAAGATCCTATAATAATTCTACGACCAATCAACGTTGGGGCAATGCATGCCAAGCATCTAAAAATTATAGAAATAAAAGTGCAGCAGTGACATTAAAAATTTAAAGTTTGACCAGTCCCAATATAGATTGATAAACATCTACTAATTAGAATCGTTGATCACTAATCCTACAATGTGCAGTAGGTATAGAAAAGGTCGCTTGAAATATAGGATGCCCTAAGTCTTTTTTTTTTTTTTTTGGCATTCTTTCCGTTTGTGAAGAAACTTTCTACATGCTTTCACTCATTGAAGTATAGGAAGTTCCTGAGAGTATTAAAAAAAATTATTATATATTTCCTCTTTGTCATTGGTAATTAACATTTTCATTGATCTGACAAAATTATTTTCTAATGAGCATTTTATTTCCTATTCTTATCCATAAGGCCTTCTTTGGAAACACAAAGGCTTAATTTTATTTGGCCATTTTAAGGGAAAAAAAAAGAAGGAAAGAAATCTACTAATGCCCATTTACTTAGAGGTAGTAGAGAAGATTATTATCTTATTTACTTAAAAAATGAATAGGAAGTTTTAATTCGCATGGGCTTTTCTATTCTTCATAAGGAATATTGTTACCTAAAAAGAAGTTGAATTTTTTATTCTTTCCATGGAGGGAATAAAAACTTTAAATGGTGTGACAATTATATACTCATTAGTATTATAATTAATGATCAAACAAGAGCAAACTAATAGTTTAGTCCTATTCCTTAATTAATATTACGATTAATGAGATAAAGTAAACATTGAAAAAAGTATTCCCAGTGATAGAAAATTGCACGAAGTAAACATTATAATAGAAACAGAGATACAATTAAAGTATATTCAGGATAGGTTTTATGAAATTTGAATATGCTCTTGTAGGGTTTAGCATTTTCTAAAGCTAAACCCTATAGATTTTTACACCTATTCTCTAAACTCTATAGAAATAGGTTTTTATATGATTTAAATGATCTTATAAGCATGGGTTTTCATAAGGGTTTAATGAGATGAAGGAGAAAGCAAAGTAAAAAGTAACTAAGTTGGATTGGAATTACATTTATTAATCTACATAATAATGATAATTGGAAATCAAATATGTTATATAATGTAGAATTTATGTAAGGTGTGCATAGTGCATGGGTTAGGAGTAAACATTTTTATTAATATATTATTTTTTTCTGAGGCAAGTTTCTATTTTTTTTTCTTTGATTCCAAATTATCAATACCATATGTTTTGAATCATGTCCTAAAACTTGATGCTTTTTATTAGATTAGGTGATTTAGATACTTTACAACGATTGGTCTAGTTATATTCTTAAATAAATGTCGCCAACTTAATCTTGGTAGTAATCTTTCCTAATACAATACATTTTTTTTTTCTATTTCAGGAAGTAAACAGTCTATACTTGAAATCCTATTCCCAAAATTTAATTTTAAACTCCAATTCTTGGAATTTAATTAACTATCCATCCACGGGTCATTTATAAAACAGAGTTTCTTCACTTTATTGGCTATAGTTTCATCAAGGACACCAATTAGGAAATCCTCTCGGTAATTTACTACACTATCTTGTGTCTTCTATACATCGGAAAAAAGACAGTGTTTTGCTTCCACTCATGTCTTACGCTTGATTTTTGTTTTTGAGAGTGTGTTTTAATTATCGAATTCTCTTTTACTTTGTTTAAATATTCAAATGAAGATGGAAACCTAACCTGTGTTTCTCTGGTTCCTTTTAAGTTTTCCTAGCTTACAACACTTGCGTACCAAAATCCATTTCATGGATTCTTTCAAGAGTTTGCAAGTGAAAATTTGATAATACTATTATCAATGCACCGAAAATTAAGCTTGATGAGCATAGCAGTCGATTAAACAAAAATTATAAAAAAAACACAGACTAAGAATACATGCAGAGAAAATCATCTGAGTAGATTCATCAAATAAAGAAATACATTAGAAAATATTGAATACAATTGATAAGTGTATAGGATATCCTTTTAACAAAAGAAAAATATAGATGAATATATGATGATGATAGTATAACAAAATTAACACATGATGATGGTGGTGGTGTAAAATAGTTTCGACACAAGTAGGGAAATAACATGCATGAATTCAACTCTCAAAAAGCCAAACTAAGCCCATACCATAACATGCTGCAAAAGGTTAACACACGCAAACATATAAAATCCAGTGGATTATATTTGCACCAAAATGAAAAGAAAAGAAAAGAAAAGAAAAGCGAGAATATCTATATACATATATTGTGGATTAATACATACTCTGGCTTAGTAAGTGGGATTTGCTTCAAAATCAGATGAGATGAGAGCACAGACTCGATTCTCTCTCTCTCTCTCTCTCTCTCTCTCTCCTTGGGTGTTGCTCCAAACAATTTGGGGCTTGGGAGGGGATAGGAGAAGCCGGACTATATGAACCAAACAGCAAGAATTCTTTAGATAAGAGCGCGGGAGAGGAGAGCCAATCAACGAACCATGTAGGACCCACTTCACTGCTTGTCCTTAAGTGGCAGGTGAGGGTGCACCACTCGCCGTCTTGCGGCTATCAACTACTCATATCCAAACTCTTTGGATTTGCACCACACTCGTATCACACATCACTTGCCTGGGGAAAGGCATGAATTTTAAGTTCATGCATGTCATGCTCATATATCTAATTTTACTTAATTTTGGTGAGCATGTTTGTGTTTATCATAATTAACGTATAAAACCAACACCTATTTACAATTTGAAAATTATGATTTCAAACATAAATGATTAATTATGTTTTAATAAAAATAAATAAAAAGAAAAAATTATAAATTTTCTAAAATATCAGGTTTCATGATAATTAAACATTCTAGTGAGTTGAAAGATAATTTTGGTTCTAAAATTTTAAACCTTGTATTTGTTTGGTAGAGTATATACAAAGATTCTACTCTACTCATTCACTATCCAATCGTATATACAAGTTAGGACCGATCTACAATTTTTTAAAGAGTTTTTCGAATTAAGAGAATATGTATATAGTTTATGATTTAATTAAAATGAACATTCGGTTATAATTAAAATCACATATATCCCCATTAAAGTTAATATTAGCATTTAATGTTACTATAAAGTATAAAATACTGATATAATTAAGAAAAATAAAAAAAAAAATTCTAACTTTTGCTTTCGTAATTTTCTTGGTCTCTTACTAAAATGGATTTCTTCTTTTGGAAGGATGATCGTTAATGTCCTTGAAAAGATGGATGATTTTCAATTAAATGCAATATTAAATGGTGTTTCCGTTTTTGTTTTTTTTTTTTTTTCCATCGTCGAATTTGCAGAGAAGGGCGGATTTTATATGGTTATATTATATAACTTAATATGCATAATATCTGGTCTAAAAAAATTAAGTAAAAAATGTAAATAACTCTTGAAACTTTGATCATAATGCAGATATGCCTTTACTATCTAATGTTATAAATAATCCCCTTGAACTTAGATGGTCCAGCAAATGATCTTAAGATACCATTAATAATCGCTTTAAATTTTGACAATGTAGTCACGAGTAATTGAAAAAAAAAAAAAAAGGATTGTCACATGCCCTTCAAGTTCTAAGAACTTTTTCCCCCTCTTAGTCATAAGGAATTGGGAGATTCTTGCATAGTATGCTCGCATGCTTAGTAAATTTTCGTTAAGCACGTCAATTGGATCCATCGAGCTTCTCATAAATAAAATTATGACCGACTGTCAAAGGAAAAATTAAAAGGGGTGTAACCAAATATAAATTAGTTCTGAGAAATTTATTTATTTATATATTTATTTTTATGTAAGATTGAATGGTGGAAAAGATTGGATTAAACATATTAGAAAGGATAGAATCTTAGCTTTGCGAAAACAAAATCAAACTCAGAATTTTGTAAAGCAACTAAATGTTTTATTTTTTTTTTCAAAAGATTTTTTTCTTTTTTCTTTTCTAATATAGAAATGGTGCTTATATCAAATATCTTGTGTACGTGGAGGCATATAATTTCAAGCATAGATATCATTAGCAAAGCGGAATTTTGTCAATGGTTTGGCTGAAGTCTAGCTAATAGCAAATATCTTTTTGGACATGGGCCAGAATGCTACGCAATGGAAATTTCATTTATTTCATGGGTTTCGTTGTATTATCATATTAAGATATAATTGTAAGGGTATGTGTGAAATGTTTCATGGGTTAATCTACAGAGTTTGATGTCGTTTTTCCTTGATAAGTCACACCTTGATGTTGGATGTGGAAGGAAATACTTAGGCATTCCGATATCAAATGCAGAGAAAGGACAATTAAAAGGGAATCTCAAGAAAATTAAGGCACTAGGAAAAAATCCGAGGACTAAAAAGAAATTAATGTTCTGAGGTTCTCTGTCCTAAACTATGTTTTGTCTTTAGTAACACATCGGTTTTGTACAGACTCAGTCACAAGCATAAGGTTTAGAAAGCAATGTTTAAAAGATAAAGCGATAATGTGGTTTGAACCACGTTTCCTCCATGAACCTAGGCCACACATGCACTTTCGTCTTCATTGCTATTGCACAATTTAAGGCCGAGCGTAATAATATTGATTGTTGGGTTTCGTTATCTTTTCTTGGCCTGGTTGAGTATTCCATTTTCAGGAGATACCTTTAGAAGGGTAAAGATCATAGCATGCGATGAGTTGCTTTTACTTTTCTCTCTCCATTAGAAATCGATAACTATTAACTGTAGAGATAGCCTTATCCAAGCAGGAGCTAAAGGTGAAGGTAGGAAACAACTTGGACTAGGAGGATTTTGCGTTAAGGACTCGAGTCATGGTTCTTCATACGCTAAGCCTTACTTGACGATGCTAAATTGGTATTGGGGCATAGCACAAAGCTAAGCTCCATACAAGGATGATATACTGCTTCCTATACCTTATAGCCACTATCACGTTGTAATCGTATATCATGTGATGTTGAAAATTTGTATGGCTTCAGGGAATATCTTAAGTGAAATATCTTAAAGGGGCTGTACAAAGGGTTTAACTATCTTAAAACAGCATTTATCTTTAGTATTGATAATTTGTGTTAACATATCATGTTTTGTGTCAAAATCTAAATAGGTTTATATTTAATCTCAATCAATAGCACAAGCATTTATCAATCATTCTTTAAAATCTCAACTCGTGACCCAATCCATTTAATAAGTGAATTTCTTATTAATATCGAATTTATTCATTAATTTTGCAGGTTCCAATAAGATATCAAGAGGAGGATAAATTGATATCTTTTACAAAAAGCTAAAACTTTTTGATTTAAAAACAAAATACCTCTTTAATAGTTTAAATGGGAAGATAAGTAATTGAAAATTGATTGTTTAACTTAAGGCATGAATAATAACAATATAAACAGTAAAGATTAAAAAGTAAATAAAGTAGAGAGAAAGAAGATCAAACAATCGATTTATAAAGTTTCGACCTTTTACCTATTATTCTTTTCTAGCTCTACTACTAGGGACTTGATCCTCTTTATTGTTATCATTCCGCTAATCCAATTTTTTCACTAAACAAAAATTAATGAAAGATTACAAGAATATTTAGTCACTTCTCTATCTTATGTTGCTAGCTTCTTACTAAGCTATATATAAGACTCAGGGAATTCTCTAATCCTCTTACACTCAAATTGCAATGCTAATAACTTTTACAAGGAAAATGAGATGATACAAATAAATATCCCTTACAACTTTTGCACAAAAGCAATAACAATAAAATAAAAAAACCAATTTCACTTAGTTTCTAACATAGTTTTTGACATGAGAGAGAATTTCAATTCTTATTTTTTTTTTATCTACACTATCCATCTTGTACAGTTTCTATTTATCTTAGATTAATCTTCTCTGTAACAACTAGAAACGGTTAGTTCTTGATTTTTCTCTAAGAAAACTTGATTCAAACAAAATTGGTTTTGATGTTAGAGAAAAATTTTACGAAAATAGGAACCAAATATTTGAATTTTTGAAAACTTGAATCAAGTTGATCTAGATTTGTTTCTTTGTCAAGTTTGAATTATTTGACAGTTGCTGCACAACATGATCTATTCCAATCCTCTATCGATTATGTGGAAATAAAAAAATGTGAAAAACAAATTTCAAATAATAAAGATAAGCATGAAAATATACGAACAAATCTTCATATAACCTATTTTTTAAGAAATAGTCCAGCACTACTTGTCTATCTGCCGTGAACAAGTCTTCTCCTTCTTCAAAATCTCCATTTGAATTTTGTCGTAAAATTCTTATGAAAGATCAGGTTGGATTTATCTAAAATATTCAACCTTATCTTAAGCAAAAAATTTTCAAATTCTAGAATTGGTTTCCAACAAACTAAGTTATAACCTTATCTCGAACCTGCTAAAAACTATATTTAAATTTTCAAATATAACTTTATCTAATAAATCCTTGTATAGAGATTTGAAAATTTTTCTTAAACTTGATATATCAAAATCCTTTTTCGGTTAATGTCCTTACTAAATTTAAACCTTGATCAATCTTACCAAGACTATCAGAAAATCTTCTTCCTAAAAATATATTACTTAAGCCTTAATCAATCAATTTACAAACTAGATTTTAGATCGTTCTTTAAAAAATAATGTAACTTAAAATCCCCAAGGACTTAAACATCTTGGTAGGGGAAATGGAGTATGTTTTCCTAATATACCCAATATGGTGGAAATAGGTCCTTTAGCAAATTTGTCTAACTTAATTTATTCAAATTAAATAGAAAATAATGTAGGAACAATAGCTGATCTCAAATTTGTATATTAACTGTATTGTTTTGGTCTTTTGTTGATATATTTTTTAACACACATTCTAATAAGTACAAACTGAAGCTTATTTTCCCCTTAACATTTCTTTTCTTTAGAACGCTTTGCATACTCAAAGAGCTTATTAGGTTTATTCACATCTTTCTGTTATCATCAAAATATATTAAGAGAAAACTTAACAAATTTAATCAGCTTGCTCAGGACATGGTCCCCTATTTTGTTCAAGGCCTTAATTACCTCTTAAAGCCTGAAAACCTAATATCCATCTTAGCAAGAATAACTCTTAACCTGAATGCAAGCCATCTAAGCTCTCTCCAGCATAGCCTGACCTAAGCATTCTCTATTGATATAGCCAATCTAATTCAGCTTGGTGGAGCTTACCACTCTCTTGATTTTATCCAATTTAAGATGTTCCATTGGTTACCACCAGGTTTAAAACATCAACAACTACTATCTACCTCGAATAGCTCCAATGTCCTACTTTTTGCTTTTTTCAAAGAATTTTAGTTCATATTCGATGTGTGCCCAATCACTGATCCCAAGGATGATTCCTCCAGACATTCCTTCCTTTGTCTTTTCTCAATTCAATCCTTTTAATGCATTCTAGGACATGTATTTTATATGTTTTAGATTATTTATTCCTATTGTAATTTCATCACGTATAATAAACCCTCAAAGGTCGAGTATATAAGGCCTTGTTTTGGTAGTAACCGCACCGTTTGTCATCTTGAATATTCAATTTCCCTCTTAAGAATCCTCTCTTAAGTGCTTATTCTTGTCTAAATCTTTTAGGAAGAGTTAGTAGCAACTACCCTTAGGTTAGTATTTGTATGTAATATCAAATAATAATTTAGGTTGTTGAGATTTTGTTGGTGCATAATATTCATTGAACTACTCATGATTTGCTAAACACATATCTCATTTCTAGTGTGTTTCACTATTAGTTTGTGTGCTCAGATTCTCATGAGTATATGATTCTAAGATGCATCAATTCAGGTTAAGGGAAGTGTTGGTGTTACTATTATTGTTGCTATTGCTTTTGTTAACCATGGGCTTGATTGTTATAAAGGTAGATTTTTTTTTTGGCCAAATTTAGAGGTAAGAGTTTAAAAGTTTCAATTAAGAATCTATTTTTGTTAGCAACTCTTCTTTTTCTTTAATTTCTAATAATTTTTTTTTTAGTTTTTTGAGAATACGAGAAAGAAAAAGAATAGTGATAAAATGACTATTGTACACTCGATTGTTGGCATATATCTAGAAGGAAAGTATTATTTAAATCCTATGAAGGAAGGAAAAAGAATTTCCAAGAAGAAAAAACTCATTCCTAAAAAATATTTATATTTCTTCTTTTTTGTTTCTTGATTTTTTTTAGTTGAGACTAATAACAAGAGGAAAAAAAGATAAAGAAATGAATCGTGAATTCACAAGCATATAAAAATTTCTGATAGGAAAATATTTCAAGTAGAATGACTATTGGTTGGAATATTAGATTCTTCTCTAAAATGATAGTCTAAGAAAAAGTGACAAAGAAGGTAACTATCTATAGTCAATGGATGGAAACTGAAGGAAAATGGTGAGTTGAGCTTTGAGTATTTACAAGTTTGATTGTTTGATCTATAACTATAGTTAGGATGGATGTGGTTTGATTTGGTTCGATTTGGTTCAATTTTCGCTTTGAATTAAATCAAATTGTAAAAATATGGTTTGTTTTTTGCAGTTTTGAATTAAATTGGGGATAATGCATATGATAGTGTCTGAACTTTTGATTTTAAATATTCAAAACTTGAATTTTAGTGTCAAAAAATTGAAAACATATTCATTTGAGTGTTTGCATTTAATAGATGTTATACACATGATTGGTACTAGACTGCTTAAAATCAAAAGTTTAGGCACTCAATTGAATAAATTCTCAAATTTTTAGCATTAAAATTCAAGTTTTGAATGTTTGTGTATTAAACTTCCTAAAATAAAAAATTTAGGCACTCCAATATTTATTATCCCATTAAATTATATAGTTTGTGATGCGCAATGTGACTAAGGACAAACAAGAGTGGTAGTAGGGATGGGTTAAAGCTTGTTGAAAGTTTGAAAAGGGTGTTAGGGAAACGCGTGAAAGGAGCGGAAGATGAATGGGAGAGTAAGCAAAACCCATAAACAACTCCAAATGATATGGTGCACCAGTGAAACTTTTAAGGACTCATGGCACAGCTTGATATGACGCACGAAATGGTTTGGTGAGGTTACTTACTACTTAGCCTCGCTTAAGGGTTAGGATAAGAGTAAATGAAAGTAAACAAGTAGTGTTTACAAAAGGAGGAATATTCAGTATATTAATGATAATTTTGATTGTTGCAGCTACAAGTACAAGGGGTATTTATACCTAATAAGTTAGGGCAACTTGTCTAAAGGGAAAAGATAAAAAGGGTATTATCTTAAAGAAGTAATGTACAAAGAATACAAAAGGATAAAAATGAATATTCAACAAAAACAATGAGTAGCGTAGCAAATTCTACATGTGGTCTTGTACACATAAAAGTATGAGCAGATTGGTTGTTTGAGCAGGGGTGACTGAAAATTAGTCCAAGGTAGCTCTTTCGTCTTCTCAGCAAGAATAATGCCGAGTAAGTGGTCGGCTTGGACATGAGTAAGCATCGAGGTTTGGTTGTTCTCTTGGCATTCTACTATTCGGCACACAACTTCCAATATATGGGCAATCATTTAGCATGACATCTAGAACTGATTGACAGCATAGAGTAACTCGGCTTCGATAAAAGTTGGCTGGAGCATGAAGATTCGCTTTGCCAATCCCTCTAGTCCTTAGGCTCGACTACAGGTTTAAGGCTTGATAGCTTGATTCCTATAATTCCCTTTGGGCTGATTTGGATTTGGAGTCAAATCCGAATGGTCTTCGTTTAGCTCTTCGTCAAGGTGATATGGATTAAGGTTGTTAATGTTGAAGGTATTAGAAATCTCATAATCTTCGGTTAGCTTTAACTTATAGGCATTGTCATTCATTTTCTTGGAGGATTTTGAAAGTTCCTTTAGCTCTTACAGATAGCTTGTTTCTCCTATTGCTCGGAAATCTTTCCTTACTAAGGTGCAACCATACCATGTCTCTTGGTTGGAATTGTTAAGTCGTCCTACCCTTAGCCTTCTCTTGCATTCTTCTGACGGCTTGGTCGATCTGTTGAGTAACTTTGTTGTAGATGTGTTGAAGGGACTGTGCTCGGGCTCTTGCATCATGGTCTTCTTGCTTGGATTCAGGTACAGGGGTGTGATCGAGGGACAACTCAAGATTAAAGTCGTAGATAACCTTGAAAAGGGTCTGCTTGGTGGTGTCATGTATTGTTCAATTGTAAGCGATTTTGACTACTGGTAAGCAAACGTCCTAATCAGTCAAGTTTTTACCTACTGTAGGTCAAAGTAACGATCCCAAAGTATGATTAATTACCTTTATTTAGCCATCTGTTTGGAGGTGACAGGAAGTATTGAATAGCAGTTTAGTGCCCATTCGTTGCTAGAGAGTCCTCTAAAGGTGGCTTAAGAACTTTTGATCTTTGTCTAATACTACACTGCTTGGCATGCCGTGTAACTAAACAATTTCCTATAAAAAAAGAGAAGCAACAGCCGAATTATCATTAGTCTTAAAGCAAGGCACAAAGTGTGCCATTTTGCTAAACCTATCTATGATGACTATTACAGAATCTTTACCTCGGGTAGTTTGAGATAATCTGAAAATAAAGTCTATGCTCAACTTAGTCCATGGTTTCGTTGGGACAAGCAAGGTATTGCTTTCCCTTGCTTAGCTTGGCATTTAGCCCTCTTACATATGGTACAGCCTTTAACAATTCAGTGCACATCTTGTCTCATCCTCGACTAGAAGAAATGCTTACTCAACAATTCATATGTCCTTCTCTCTCTAAAATGCTCAAAGAGTCCTCTACTGCAAGCTTCCCTAATAAGTAACTCCCGTAGTGAATAAGTTGAGACATACAATTTTCTCTTGGCATTTTACTATTCGGCACACAACTTCCGAGAGATGGGTAATCATTTGGCATGACATCAAGAACTGATTGACAGTAAAGAGTAACTCAGCTTCGATAGAAGTTGGCTGGAGCATGAGGATTTGCTTTGCTAACCCCTCTAGTCCTTGGGTTCGACTACTAGTTAAAGGCCTAGTAGCTTAATTCCTATCAGTTTGAGTTAGGAATTTTCCTAAACCATAAAATTTCATTTGATTTGATTTAGTTTATGGATTGAAGCATGCTTCATAGCATAATAAAGTATATTTCCGGAATATGTAATTTCATATGAAAAATGCTACATTTACTTAATAATAATCAGCATTGACATTGTATGAGAAGTTAATGAAGTCAAGATTTATGCTGTTAAGAAATTTCACATGTTTAACAACTAATTTTATATATAAAGGTTATATATAGTGTAAATTTCAAGTTGACCTATATATATATATATAATTTATATATTATGGTAATAAAAGTTAAAGACATGTACATTCCAATAATAAATTAGATATTCTTTTGTTAAAACCATTGTAGTTTAGTGACATAAATATTGATATCTCAATATAATAAATCGGGTTCAAATCCCCCCTCTCCTAAGTTGCAACATATAATGCAGTTGGCAAAAAAGAACGAAATATTCTTTTAAGTTACACTTAAAAGATTAGTTTATATTTTTTTAAATGGTTTAGTTGGTTTATCCTTCTAAACTAACCATAGATTCTCAATTTGTTTTGATTTGAGAATTTTATAAATCAAATTATAAAAAATACCATATTTTCAGTTTGATTCCACTTCTACATTGGTCCGGTTTGATTGGTTTCGTTTTTCTACCCTTTCTTAGAGTTATTACTATTAAAAAAAAACAATTATTTTCTTAATCAATTACTACAAAGAGATTAGGATATAGTTTATGTGTCCTAGCTTAATTTAGAGATTTGATTGATTTGAGTACTCATATATTTGTGCTTTTGGATTTCTATTATTTTCCATAACTTTCTGCCCTCTTATTTTTCATTTTTCGGCAACAAACAATGAATATAAGTGGCCTACATTGCAGTTATTGGAGAAAAAGAGAAAAGTATGAAAATTATTTGAATAAATTGCCATTATTAATTGTGTATTATGAAAGTTAACCTAAGCAAAATATATAACGCATCACCTAGGCTAGGATCTTGTCAATTTGATCATAACGCATGATTTGTGCTATGCTTTCAGATGATACCTTATGATGAGTATGAAGTGTAAACTAGTTGATTGTCCATATCAACAATGTGAAACATGGAAAATATCGACATATATAGAGTTACAATGTAGTTTATTTTCTTTGTTTGATTTCATTCTATTTACTTTCATTTTATTTATTCACATGTCATAGAGTAGAGCTTCCACTTGTAATTTTTTCGTTGGTTTACAAGTTAGAATTAGTTAGACTTGTTAGTGTAAGTATAAATACAAACTTTACTCTTTTGTACAAAATCGAATAAAATAGAACAGATTCTCCACTTTACACAATGTATTTTCTTCTTCTCTGCATCTCACTTCTCTACATCATACTCTTACGAATGATCAAGCTAGATTTCACATAAGATCATAAGATCTGAATTGATTGCTTAATAAAGGAATCAAACTTGGGATCTTACATATTTACCTCCGAGAAGAAAGGCCATTGGATGTAAGTAGGTATGCAAAATTAAATTTAGATTGGGTGGAAGTATTGAAAAGTATAAGGCTAGGCTAGTTGCAAAAGGATATGGGCAAGACTATTATGAAACTTTTTCTCTTATTGATAAGTTGAATATGGTGCATATCCTATTAGCTATTGCAGTTTCTTCATCTTGGTTTATTCATCAAATTGATATCAACAATGTGTTTTTACACGGTCACTTAGATGAAGAAATATATATCGTACCCTCGAAGGGATATTCTAAAGCTAAATCTGACCAAGTTTGCCTTCTTAAAAGGTCCCTGTATGGTTTAAAACAAGCGTCGAGACAATGGAACCTTGAGATATCTGGATTCTTAATTTTTGTTGGCTTTTTGCAATCATCACATGATCACTCACTTTTTACAGGACAATAAGGATGGATTCTTAGTGGTATCCTTACATGTAGATGATATGTTGCTTGTTATGTCAAATGAGTTCCTCATTAGTAAGTTGAAGGATTAGTTACATGCTGCCTTCACTATCAAAGAATTGGGGGAAGCATGCTATTTCTTAGGACTTAAATTGTGTTGCACCACTTTAGATTGTATGCTTAATCAACACAAATTTATAACCGATGTGCCACTTGAAACAAGTTTATTTGCTTGTAAACCAGTGAAAACTCCTTTTCCTAATGGTCTTAAGCTGGATAATGATAGTAGTGATTTATTGATTAATGCTACTTATTTTAGAAAACTAGTAGGCCGCTTATCATATATTAATTTGACGTGTCTTGATATTAGTTTTGTTGTCCATGCCTTCAGCCAATACATGTTTAAGCTACGGACTTCCCATCTTCAAGCTTTTTTTTTTTTTTTTCATGTTTTGAAATATTTGAAGGGAACCATTTCCCTTGGCTTGTTTATCTAGTAGAAAATCCATTTCATGTGTGTGCATAGTCAGATTTAGAACGAGCTAGAAATTCTTCTGACCACAAGTCTATTAATGGTTATTGCTTGATGCTTGGGAATCCTTTAGTTTCTTAGAAAACCAATAAGCAAGTAATAGTATCTACATCTTCAAGAGAGGTGGAATACATAAGCCTTGCTACAGTAACCAAAGTGGTTCTATGGACTTCCTATATATTAAGAGACTTAGGAATTAATCTTTCTTTACCAATTGATATTTTCTATGACAATAAATCTACATTGCTACTTGCATCTAACCCTTATATACATGCATGCACTAAGCACATTGATATGGATGTGCATTTTGTACTAGATCGTGTTACTTTAGGATTCTTGCAGGTTAGTCATGTCTCCTCTAAGCTTTAAGTTGCAGATGTTTTTACCAAGATTTTGCTAGAACAATAGTTGTCTTTCCTTAGATCCAACTTCTTGTTGCAAGCATCTCAAACTTGAGAGGGAGATATCGACATATATAGAGTTACAGTGCAATTCATTATCTCTTCTTGATTTCATTTTGTTTACTTTCATTTTATTTATACTTATGTCATAGAGAAGAGCTTCCACTTGTAATTTTTTCATTGGTTTAAGGGTTAGAATTGGTTAGACTTTTTAGTGTAAGTATTAATACTAACTTTACTCTTTTGTACAAAGACGAACAAAATAGAACAGATTCTTCACTTTATGCAATGTTTTCTTTTCTGCATCACTCTTATGAATGATCAAGTTGGATTTCACATAAGATCATGAGATCTAAATAGAAAATAGAGATTTCTTGAGTATTACCATAAAAAAAGGGCATTTTTATAGTCCTGTTTGTATTTTTGATGGAATCATTTCTGTAATTCATCTTACATTTGATTTTAGGATTTTTCCATTGCCCCGTCTTTGATTTTGACAAGATCGATTTAATCGTTTATCTTACTCTTGATTTATATTTATTTGAATTTGAATCATTAAATAAATTGTAAAATTTAATGATTTAGATGTAAAAAGTGTAAATAA
Organism: Lumnitzera littorea; assembly: GCA_024138015.1. NCBI lineage: Eukaryota > Viridiplantae > Streptophyta > Magnoliopsida > Myrtales > Combretaceae > Lumnitzera > Lumnitzera littorea. The sequence continues at coordinate 14,787,559 of JAMXBB010000002.1, forward strand.
ATGATGGGATGGAGGAACGAACCAATCTTCTAAAAAAACAAGAATGGTACCATAAAATAAACTAATTGTATATCTGAACAATTAAACTAATTATAGTTTTAATAGCCTGGATTCAATAAATATGAATTAAAAATGAGATGAAAAACTATAGTGATCCCATTAAAATGATACATAAATATCGATTCAAATATACATGGTTTAACAATGTAACAAGCCATTGCAAGATTCAGTTATAGTCATGGATCAGCCTCGTAATTGAAAATAAAGAAAGTATGGTCCGGTCCAAAAGCAATTCAAATCCCATCCGATTGCAAGTCCACATCCGCTGGAAGCCCATCCACGTCCCACGCATATAACAATTCAACAATCCTTGGCTTCGTTCATGTAGTTAATTTAAAGGAGGAAGGATTCGAACTTTATATATGTATTGATATCGCTAAACTACAATATGACTTGGTATACTGCAGGTTTTATTTTGAATGTATAAAAGGATACAAACGGAAGCAAATTGGAAATACAAGCCGTGTGTCGTCGATTCCTATGCCGTGTGTTCATCCACGTATTGCTGTAAAAGTTCACGTCGAACCCCAATTGCAATTTCAAGAAGCCGTGCCTTGCGGATGGATACACTGCTACACTTCGTCTTCGTGTATTGGAGCCTTAATTTATTGATATAATTTAAAAATTCTCACAATTCAGTCAATTAGGATAAATTGACCCTAAAAAAAAAAAGAGTTAATTAGCGATTGGATAGATGACTTAGGTGGGTTAGTATTTGAATATTAAGTTAATGCAATCATTATTAATTTTATTTGTTCTTTATTTATGTTTTTGTTTCATTAATTGTTTTATTTTAATTAGATTATTTTAATTTAATTTGATTAGATTTAATAGTTTCCATAATTGAAATGAGGGGTAAAGTACTAGAAATCACTTTATTAGTATTGAAGACTAGACTTATATATGCTATATTATAAATTTATAGTTATACTTGCCTCTGATCAATATATTATGATTAGACCTATTTAATCTTTTAGTTTCAATATTATGTACTTAATTTAAAATTTTCCTAATTTAAAACACAACAGACTTTCGAAGAACTCAAACTCCAATTTAAGAAGGTAAATAGAACTTCTCATCCCTAATATTAATACCATATTGATGTATTTTACAAGTTACACGAATATATATATATATATATATATAAACAATTAAAACTAAACTCACCACATAAATAATAAAATGCTACTCATTTTTACCAACTGCTATCATTTTATAACTTTAAGCGAGGGAGGAATTGAATCCGGTCTATCATTAAATTGTAATGGCATTTGCAATTAAAACTCTTACAAAAACACCCCATATTAAATTTTACAAGTTGAAATGACTACCTCTAATAGCCAAGACATGGCAAAATTTGTCCTCCAATGACCAGTGAATCGATAAAACTCTTATGAAAATACTCTCCAGCGGGTTTCATAATTGCTCTCGTGGTATTTACATAAAAATAACAAGTGAAAAAGCACTAAGGTATTCAACAAGCTAAAAGGCCTAGGTATAACTATGTTTGAACCAACGGCGAATTTAGGTATAAAGTCATTATAAATACTTAAATTTTCATATTTTTTTCATTTTAGTAACTGAATTTTAAACTTATTTATTTTAATATTCTAACTTTTTAAATGAAACAAATTAGTATCTTTGTTATAGAAATTGTTATTATAAAATAGTAGGATAATAATATAAGTATATCAACTTTTATTTTATTTCTATTTTAGCACTCAAATTTTATTTTATTCCATTTTGTTAATTCAATTTTTTTTTTAAGTGAAACAAATTAGTGCTATTTATAATAATTATTGTAAAAATATTGTCATGCTCCAAATTAGAAAGTCGTAACAATATTGTCGTGTAAATTAACTTTAACTTAAACTAAAAACTAGTCACATTAGCCACTAATGTAGATATGGCTTATACAAGGCATTTACCACTTACCTTTTTGAGCCATCCAATTTTAAGTCCAATAGATATCAACCCGTGATTTAACTTTTCAAAACAATTTTAGAAAATAAACTTGTAGCTCAAACGACCAAGAAAATCAAGCTTTATAAATCATTTAGATTACAAAATCTCAATTTCAACAAAAATTTATAAAAACAAATTAATCTATGAAAATAAAGTGTCTAATAAAGGCTTTACAAAAGTTTACAGGTTTATAGAGTATAATAGTAATATCTACAGTTGAAAAGTAAAGGATCACCAATGGAGACCTTATTAGTTTCTTTATAAGTTAGTATAACTGATAGTTAAATTAGAATTCAACTAATGAGTCTTGAATCTCACTCTTCGACCTTGTTCTCTAATTTTTTGGAACTTGGAATGATACTGGCGATTCCACTTGGAAACCCATAAAATAGCTATATGGGGATGATCGACAACTTGCTCAGTAAGTGGTACGAAGATAATAGCACATATATGATATCAAGCAATCAAGGTTTTTAAGTAAGGTTAATTAAATGCAACATATGTTCAAGTAAATATCATCGTATAACGTTGATCAATTGTTGTGAGATAAGATAAATTGCACTCTTTAATTTGGGTTTTGAGGAGTTTGACGCTACGTACTTTGCAGATTAGAACCAAATCAGAGCTTGCGCAATAGAGAAACATGCTCTGCTTGAGACTTTACTTTGAACTACGGTCTCCAATTTTGCTATGACCTTCTCTCCTGTCACTTAGTTTCACTAAGGGTGAGATAAAAACCATTTATGCTATCCTCATTTAAGAGTTTGTGTTTGGTTCGAGAATCCTTATCGTTTTCCTTAATGGATTGTAATGCAAGTTTGATTAATAGTTAAGTTGAGTTTGTATTAGATTACTTTTTGGGTGATTAAGTAATTACAAACAGTCCAAAGTAAATAATATCATGAAACAATCGATACATAAGTTTAGTACTCAAAATAGCACAACCATATTCAAGCACACATGTTGTATAATACAGACAACTAACTTACAATCACAAATAAAATATATGCTAAGGTGGCCAAATATTCTTAAACAATACTTTAAAGTGTGGTAAAACACTTATCTCACCTACTTAGAACTCAATCACTTGTTAACTATGCTTGCTAACTTGTCTTTGTTAATGATCATTCGATATTTATCCCCATTTAGTACTTTATTCTACATGAAATTATGAAATATTACTAATTTACATGTTTATATAAGTATTGATTTATTTAGTTGTTAGTTTATTAACTTATGCATTAAGTATTAAAAGTTTAATATGGTACTATAAGTATATTTTACCTTTATTACTTTTGTAGCTATGTCTTGAGTCGTCGCGCCTTCAATGTATTCAACTAAAGAAGCCTTTGAGCTACCCTCTACACCGCATAGGTATTGAAGTTCACAACTGATTCAGCTTCTGAGTTAATCTTTGAGCTTAGTAAATCCCTAAGATTTCCAATAAACACCTTCTTAGTTAAGTTCTGAGCTAAGTCATCCTTATAGTTCTTAAACTGGAAGTTTCTTAGTTATCTCCTGAGCCATATCAAGGTTAAGGTGTTAACAAGTTTAACCTTTGAATCTAATAAGTATCTCAAATTCTTTAATGAACACCCTTTGATACAACTTCTGAGTATTCACATATCTACAATTACTCCAAATATTACTCTGAATTACCTTCTAACTAAATTGTTACATCCACTAGAATTTAAATTTCTTAATAGATACCTTTTAACATATCATTTGAGTTCAATCAGCTTCATAATTTCAAGGAATCTACTCTCTAAACTTTCCTTTGAGACTAGTAACTTTCAATTCCTCAAGAGTTTATCATCTGAATCCACCTCCGAGTTTCCTCTATTTTAATTTCCTTACAAGAACTCCCTTTGACTTAGCTTCTGAGTTAGGTCCTAATAGAATTTTCACTCAAGAACCCTTTGAATTATTATCTGACTCTGTTTACACTTTTCATAACCATTAAATTTGTACATTCCTTTCCCAAAACTAACTACCAAATATACACTAACAATAATATAACACCAAAATACCCCTTATTTCATCAGAGCTTCATTTATCCTTCATAACAATACCTATTTATAAGAGTACATATTGTGAAACTCAACTATATAAATCACATGCTCTCGAAGTTCACAACTCCCATCTACAAACTTCAATCCAGTAGCTCCAATATATAACCATTACTCCATTAATTAGCTAAACTCAAAATCCTAGCGAGGTTCTTAGGAAAAATAGTTTATTTTCCACTAAAATTACTATTTTAAACATAGTTTAAAGCTTGAAAATCAAATAAAAATTTAGAAAATAGTTTTATGAGAAATCTTCATACCTTTTTAATATAAGTAGAGAATAATTTATAGAAAAATTTTGGACCTAAAACTACGTTGATAGGGTAATTTAATTTGATATGGAAAACTGTTCGATTTTGTTGATTTTTTAAGGACGTATACTGTAGCTACTAAATTTTTACAAAATAGATCCTACATATGAAAATATGTGGGAGTAATTTTTTGTAGAATTTTCTAGGTAATATTTATATTTTTAGTAATTTAATAAAATTTGGACTAAAATGGGACCCTTACTAGAACTAGCCTCTCCAATCACTATCGACAGCCACCACCTTGTCAAACGGCTAAGGTGCGGTGGCTCCTATCATTTATAGGTGGTGGTTTGCTTCCAGTTGCTCCTTTAGTACACGTTCTTTTCTAATCTAACTTTATACATTAATTTTTGTAAAATTTTTCCTAATCTTATTCTTCAATTATCAAACCCTACGTTGAATTTTTCCAGATCTCACCTTACTTGTACAATATATTGGAGAGGATTTTTGGAGTTTACAAGGTTTAGATCACGTGAAAATGAATTTTTCCTCTTCTCTCTCCTCAAATTGTTGAATTTATGTTCCTATTCTTTGCATGATATTTAACTCCAAATGCCTCAAACCTGTCTTGTAATATCCACACGCCTATCACCCTTAATCGTAGCTGCCCATGAGTTTTATATAGTCTTTTATTAATTTATTATAATTTTTCTTACTTATTTTTAGTTTATTTCTCATATTTTCAAGTATTTTAATTAATTCTGGGTATTTATTGACACACAATAATTACATGCAGGATATATACATATATTCTATATATTATTTTGTATCATATATATTTCTATTATATATATAATTTATCTCTAAAAATTCATGAATTAATAGAACTTATTCTATGTATTTATTATAAATAATACATATATAATTAAATTACTTTTAGTTATATTGTTATTATTTTATTATATTTTTAATATCCAAGTCCACAAGGTCTCATCAATTAATATCTCGAGTTTACTTCTAAATTTTTAGGTCAATCGAGTTAATTTCATTAACTCTCTAAATTACTCTCTCAAACAACTACGTGAAATTACAAGGCCCACAAATATTATAAGAAATCCAAAAAATAAATAACAATATCAATAATATATTGTAAAAAAAAATAAAAAAGTGAATATTTCTAGTTCTTGAAATTTTATTTGTACATGTGGTTTTTGCAGACAATATCTAACCTTCGTAATTTTTTTATATCTCTAAATAAATTGTAACATTTTTTATTATTGTTGTTGTTGTTATAAAAAAGATAAAAATAACCATAATAATAATAAATAGAAAAAGAATGAAAATGAATTAAAAATGGGTATATACTTATGAAATTGATCTTGTATTAATCCTTTTTGGCTTCACATTAATCGTTCTAACTTAATATCTTAATTTTTGCTTGGTCTATATTAACTAAAATAATCTTTTTTCTCCATTTTAATCCATTGTCAATTTTTTCTATCATTATTGTTGTTATTGTTGTTGTTGTTTGCAAGAGTAGAATATTGTCTACAAAAATCACATCAAATAAAATTTCAAGACTTGGGTCTAATCTTTATTATTCTTTTTTTAAATAAATTTATTGTAATTATTCATTGTTATTTGTTGATTTTTTATAATTTTTTTTATAAAGGTTATAAAATACTTATCTATGTCATTTTAAAAGGTTGAAGTATTAAAACCAAAAAAAAAAAAAAAAATTGAGCACTAAAATGAGAATTAAATGAAAGTTGATATACTTATATTATTATTTTATCATTTTATAATAATAGTCGTTATAACGGAGATACTAATTTATCTCATTTAAAAAAATTGGGGTATTAAAACCAACGAGTTTAAAGTTTAGGTATTAAAATAAAAAAAAAATGAAAGTTTAACTACTTATACCAACTTTATCCTGGTGACTTTATTTATGGTTAGATAAGACAATATGATTGAAATTGAAACAAAAAATATTATTGCGGTACTATAATAAATGGCACTCAATAAGATTGGTTTATCTAATATGATTTAAATTTAACAAATTCATAATCCCAATAAAAAGCATTTAGGTTATTAACATATACGTATCTAGTCCAAGTTAATAACTTACAAATGCTTAGTAGAAATCAATAGCTTATATAGATGGATTCATATTAAGATTTAATATGAATTTGAGATATTAAAGTGAGTGTGAACTAACAAACCAATTAAGTTACAGGACACCCGATTATTTGAATATGTGAAATTAGCCAAACACCGAAACACTAAAGATAGAGTCGATCTCCATTGGTAAAATTTGTAAACGAAGTCCAAGCCATATATTGTGATCTTTAGGAGGATGAGAAAAGAAGAAGAACATGGTAGGCATAAAAGATTGTCCTATAAACTATATGAACTAAAATCGACATACAAAACATGATTAATTAATATTAAGATGGACACCATTAAAACTTTATTGAATATTATCATTTGTGGAAATGCTCAAATGGAGAAGAGTTTGTTATTTGATGTATTACTATACTAATAACAAATGTCTTATGAAAATAAAACCGAAAATAAATTCTAAGTAACAACAAATACTTATTTCCCTAATTAATCCATAATGCCTAATCATGAAGAATATAAATGTTGCATGGACATGAACCATAAAGCTAACTCTATTTTACAGGACCATGAACAAAATGTATGTAAATAAGTAGAACTTTAGTAAAATGTGTATAAAAGCATGATATGGAACTGAAACTAGGTTCGATTAAGAAAATAATGAGATGATTGATAACATCTAATCAAACTAATCAAATGAAGGATGTTGATAAAGAAATTAATAGCAATCAAGCTGAGATTAAATAAAAGGGAATGATTAAAGTATCGACACATACACATATATATAATAATAGAATAAGTTGAAACTACGAGTTAGGGAAATATAGGATAAAATGGACATAAGAAAGATTGAGCTCCTTTTAACATACTTAAGTTCCATTCCATGCATCATGACTTAGCTGATATTCATCAATCTTAGCAATTCCTACCTTAGAGATTTCCTTTATTAGCTTCGTAGGATGTCTAGGTGAGTGGATACTCAATGATGGATGAGCTTGTTAGGATTAGTTCGACTTTTAATTTATGCATATGAATATGTAATGCTTATAGGGGATCATAGGTATTGTGTGTTATGGTTCAAGAGTTTAGAGCTGTTGAGGAGACTCAACTTAGGTGCATTGTAAAGTAAGTGGTATTAACATGATAGTTTGTTTGTAGGATGGGGTATTCCTTAAAGATTGGTTTAACCACCTGTGAGCAAACTAGTCAATGTCGCTCTTCTAACGATGGTTATGGTAGGCTGCAACGAATTGGAATAGTTGAGTCCCCCAAATATATGGGGATATTTAACAATGTTAGAGGGCACTCTTAAGAAATGATGGGCTTAGAATAGTTCTAGGTTAAACAAGAAGAGGACGCTTGCTTACTGTTCAAAATATAGGCAAATTTGAGATGATAAAGGATGGTTGAGCACTTTACGGGGGGGGGGGGGAGGGGAGGGGAGGGTAAACCACCCATCTATGACGAGTGGTATTAGAGTGGTTTTGTTTCAGCTTTCATCAAACCACTGAAATGCTACCAAATGCACTTATTAAGTGGGTAGTTCTTTTTTAGAAGAAAAGGCATGTGAAGCTTAAATGAGCAATGATCAGAGAAGGACATTTTCATAGGAGGGACAACTATATTGCAAGCCCCAGTTTATGTGGGTTAAGCTTAGATTAGTGGTCACCAAAAGGATAATATCGCTATAGAGTGTAACCGTGCAATAAGTTGGTTTGTGGCAAGATTTGCTCAAATCCTTTTTTCAATACTTGAGTGTATTGAACTATTGTTAGGTAACTTAGCAAGAGGCGATCTTGAAGGATGAAGAGATGAGTGAGGGCAATAGGAAACCTGTAGAGACTCGACGTCTTAGTAGAGATGATCTTGGGTGGAGATTAGGTAAAAAAGGGTTAACAACCTTTAGGTGCGCATAGTTGTAGCAATTTCACCTCATGGCAGAGGCATCATGAATTTGGGTAAGGCAGAATGTCATGGTTTAAGAGATTGGAGCTATTATAAGGACTAAACTTGGCGTATTGTGTTGCAAGTGGCACTGGCATGTTGGTTTGTTCATGTGATGGGGTATTATGTGAAAGTGGGTTTAGCTTTCCATGAGTAAACTGATCAGTAGTTAATGTCGCTTTCTTGATGATGGCTATGGTAGGCCAAAATCAGTTAGACTAGTTGAGCCTCTCACATATATGATGGCTTGTGACAATGCTAAAGGGAACTCATGAAGAATGATGGGCTTGGACCAGTGGTTAAACATGATTGTTGTCTTAAAATCCAAAATACGTATAAAATTGAGAAGATAAAAGATGGTCAAGCGTTGCATTAGCGCTCCGAAAGGGGTGAGCCTCCTATCCCATGACATTATGCATGTGTCCAGTATCTGTTTGAGTGTTGAAATAATTTTAATTATAAGTTGCTATCTTTGGTTGTTAGTTGAATATTAATGTTTTCATAGATAATTGATTTTGTATGAGTGTTTGTTGCATTGGCTTTGTTGCTTATAACTAGAATAATAAAGGAAAGACCCCATAATAACCTATGATGCATAGCATATATATCATATGTAAGAAGGTTGATAGCATTGCCCCTTTACTTGAAAGACCATATGGAGGTGATTCTCCCTATGATGTTACCCAACCCCGATCTTTGAAACTGTTGTTGCAAATGAAGACATCGTCATTTGATTAGGGAACAGAATTCACACAAGTTCATTATTGGATAAGGATGGGGCTAAATTGTTTCGTCAGACTATCCGCTTAAAGATCATGCGAATGGTTGAACGTAAGCCTGTATCCAAGTTGAATTCGCCAATAAACTTTGAGAGTTACAAGCTACTTTAGAGATTACAAATTTAGATTCGAGGCTATTAGAGGATTTTTCTCCTAATCCTTGGTTTTTGAGGGTGTTAAATCCAAGTCTAACGTGATTTCCGATTGGTCACGTATGTTATCGCATTTCATATGGTTGTTGCTTGCATTGTATATTAATGCTTGTTAACTTACTTGACTTTGTGTGAAAGTATGTTATGAGAGTTCCATTCCCTTAATTATGTTTTGTTCACTCTATTGTTGTTTTTCTTGTAGGTTTTAACAAAAGTGAGGTGATATTAGGATTCGAGTGTAGAGTATTCTTCTTCCTTTCTTAGAAGTCTCATAGGATAGGCTTATCTTAACCATTTAGATCGTTAGGTTTAAATTGAGTTGTATAATGTAAAATGTGTTGAGTACATTAAGGATTGAAGTGATTGTATAAGCAGTTGGTTTCATTTTTCAATTCTCATAGAGTTATTAAAGTTACAAGTATTAAATAGTTCCTTAGTCTCATTATTTGGTAGGGGATACATACTTGTTGTGGTCCTAAAAGATTGAGATATGATAATGTAAGTGCTTATATATGTATATGTATATATAATGAGTCACCAAGTTATATACAAGTGTTATATATACCTATGTATAGGTGTTACATAGGTATCGTAGGTAAAATCTTGTACACTTTAACCACAAGATTGTCGTTGTGCGATGGGTGAATATGCTAAACGGCAACTTACAAGGATGCTACTGTTAAGGCTTATTTAGGGGCATGATATTGAGTACTACCAATGTCGCAACCTAGAGGGGGGTCGAGTTATGGCAGTACTACTATGTAATATGAGAAGATCTGAGGTTAAGTACCATCCTTAATCAAGGGCCTTACGAGGCATTTCACAACTATAACTTCCTCTAAGTAATTAACATTAAGCAACAGCTAAGCACACAATTAAAATCATAACATCCAATTAAAGCTAACCTTAATGTAAATAAAAGGGAATATATGGTCTTTCCCTAAGACAATCATATAGTACTGGGATAAGATATTAGTAGTAGTCCAAGTTACTTAACAAATTAAGGATACTTAATAATTGAAAATAGGGGGAGTTCAAATATAAATAAATTGTTCACTTGAGCTCTCATCTTCTTCACACCAATTAACCTTAAGCTGGTGCAACTGACCTCAGGCATCTTGTGGCCTAGCTCCAGCCAAAGATCCTGTTGCAATAATAAACCATTGGCGGGTAAGCTCAATTGCTTCGTGAGCAGCCTTTCTACTTTACTAGCAAATAATATCAAATAAGTTATTAATTAAGCGTATGAATGTACATTGCAACAATATATACAGTTGGCTAATAACTGTATATAGTAAGGTTTTAATGCCCACCGTTGCCTATGTTAGGAAGTATTTAGCCATGTCAAGACCTAAGTTTCCACGTCCAATTCTAAGTCTATTATTGATAATATCACCCTCAACACTAGATACAACACGATCTCAAGCAGAAGGCAGCACTCCCTGAAGCCGAGCAATTCCCAAAGGTTGAGGCGAGAACATGTTGTATGAAATACATCATACGATAATAATCTTAATACATAATATGATAAGAATCAGGCTACTAAGCCTATAACCCATAGCCGAGCCTGAGGACTAAAGGGACTAGCCAGGTGAATCTCTTATTCAACCTGACTCCTGCCGAAGTCGTGTTACTCTTTACTATTGATCGACTATTTATGCCATGCTAAATGACTGCCCATCTCTCGGAAATTGTGTGCCGACTTAAAGAATGCCCTGATAGTAGCCAAACTTCACGCACCTGCTCGATTACGTTCAAGCTGACTACTTGCTTGGCATCATTCTTGTTGAGAGGCCAAGAGAGCTGCCTTGCACTAATCTTCAACCACTCCTGTTCGGACAAGTCCATGCCTACTCAGTTACCCAACCAGCTAATACTATTTTGTCTACATCTTCCAACAACATCATTAATGCGTCTCTGTCATGTATCCAGGAACACATGTAGAAGCTAATACACTAATCATTATTTTTCTTAAATATTCATTTTTACCCTTTATACATTTCTCCTTCGAGATAGTACCCTTTTTTGTTTTTTCCACTTTTAGGCAAGTTGCCTTAATTTCTCGAGTATAAACACATATTGTACATGTAGCTGCAATCATCAAATTATTATTAATACACTCGACATTTTTCTCTTATAAACATTGTTTGTTTATCCTCATTTCATTCTTATCCTAATCCTTTAGCGAGGCTAGGTGGCGAGTAACCTCTTAGACCAACTCTTACATCATATTAAGTTATGTCGTGAGTCCTCGGAAATTCCACTAGTATGTCATATCATTTAGAGTTGTTCATAGGTTTGCTTACTTTTTTATCCATTTTTGTTCTTTCACTCATTTTCCCATCACCCTTTTCAAGCTTTTGATAAGCTTAGACTCATCCCTACGACCAACCTTATCTATTCTTGGCTGTAGTTCACATCATCTTGGTATCAAAGTGGAGATTTCGTTTGGATTGTAGTAGTTTGTTCTTGAAGTTCCTAGTTTATACTTTGTTTTTAGGCATATGAAATAGAGAAAATTTCTGTATTAGCTTAGCTACTGTGATACTAGCTACTAAGCTTCTAGTTTGAAGGAAATGTGTTGTGTGATTTAAAGAGATAGTGTTAGTTACAATACCGAATCGAAGAGTTTGAAATTTGGATCTATCAAAGAAAATGACGAACCCAAGTGTTAATGCTGATGTTAGGGACGACAACAGTAGTGTTGCTCACCATGGTTAACAATCTTAAGGTACTTTAAGAAGTACAGATGAGATATTTGATGAGGTGGCTAACCTTCTTGTGAACTTGACTTGAGCTGCTCATGCATTGGCTTATCGACCTGTTGAAGCTGCACATAACACTCTACAAGTTACAAGACTTGCTAGAGGTCAGAACCCAGCTTGATAAGTTTGAAGTGGAGGAGTAGGTGGATGAGTGAGATAGAAGGATTGACTTAGGAGATCTGGATGAAGAGGAAGAGTATAATGAAGAAGAAGAACGAGTTCAAGCACTCTGAGCATTTGACCATGTGAAGCTTCGGATTTCGAGCTTTAATGAGTTTAGAAGTATAGATGATTACTTGGATTAGGAAGAGAAGGTAGAGCGAGTTTTTTATTACTACCAATATGAAGATTACACCAAAGTGAGAACTACAACTGTTGATTTCTCTAGATATGTTGTCACGTGGTGGAAAAATTTCCAAGTCATGAGAAGATGAGAAGGCTACCAAAGGATTGGTACTTGGCCCAAGATGAAGAGAATACTACGAAACAGGTTTATGCCAAATACATACTTATAAGACATTTTCACTCAGCTTTAAGAGTTAAGACAAAGTGGGCAAACTGTTGACGAGTATGTTGAAGAGTTCCAAATGCTTATGATTCGTTGTGAAGTGGAGGAGCCATCAGCATAAATAGTTTCTAGATTCCTAAGTGGGTTGAGGGGTGATATACGAGACATTGTGGAACTTTGATAGTTACCACAATGGATGAAGTTGTATGGATAACCTAGCGAGTAAAGAGACAGAGAAGGAGCCAAATGCCAACTAGCAGACTTGTTCAATTAAGCTGACTTGTTTAGGGAAGCAACTAAGGTCAGCTTAGTACGGAGGTGACTAAACGTGTAGATGTTAGGACTGAACAGAAGGGTCGAATAGAAGGTGATGTGTCGACTCGAACATATGAGAAAAGGTAAAGATCTGGTAGGAAGATGAGCTAGATCGAGTGCTTTATATGCCAAAGGTTTGGACATATGGCTGCTTAATATCCGAACCAAAGGACTATGGTCATAAAGAGATACGCCCTGAAGCTTGAAGTGGAAAGTACTGATAAAGAACCCGAGGAAGAATGCATTGCCAAGAAAGAAGCTTCTTAAGAGAATGAATTGATTAAAGAAGATGTGTTTGCTAAGGACCTGGATCAGTTGATCCTAGTTGTTTGACGCGTTATGAGCTTGGAACCCTTATAAGAGGAGGAGTAGAGAGAGAACTTATTTCATATCACCTGTAAGGTAAATGATTAGCTGTATGTGCTAATTGTGAATAGTGGTAGTTGCACCAATGTGACATCAGCCGATATGATCATGAAGTTGAAGTTGCCAACTATCGTGCATCCAAAGTCATATAAGTTACATTGGTTGAATGAGAGGGGAGTTGATAGGATTCCAAGTATTGACCTGACACCATGCTAGGTTTCGAACCACATGGGAGGCTTGCTCGTGAGCTCTGCGCGCATGAGTGACCTATTTCTAAGTTATGTTAGTGTTGGATAGCCTACCCTGCTCTGTTAGGTCAACCCTGTTATGCTGAGTACACCCTAATTTACCTTGACCGAGCTCTCCTACAAACCTATCTATGAACTATGGCAATATTAGAAGACCCAACGTGCTCTATAAGTTCTGTCTTGACTTACCATTTATGTCCTATTTTGCTAAGTCTTCCTTGCTATACTTGGTCTATTCTGCCTTACTGTAGTTGACTTTATTTTAGTCTGTCGGGTCTACTTTGATCAGCTATATAGGACTACCTTATCTTACTCGTATGCTTTACTTTACCAAGATTGATTAGCTTGACCAGTTTTGCTTGGTTCGGTTGGTTAGCTCTAAACAAGTTGGCCATGTCCCTAATAGAACGACTTAGTCATGCAAGGTCAACTACTGTCATGTTAGGTCAGCCTAGGGTCAATCATTGCCATACCAAGTTGGTTTGGCTATTTGGGTTCAGCCTTAGCAACATCAGGTTAGCCCTAAATAAGACAGGTAATCTAGAATCAAGTCCGCCAGATTACAACTCTAAGTCTCCAACAGCTGTTCAGAATCAAATGTTAGCTCCTTACCTGAAAATCTTGTTCAGTTATTTATTTTACTTATGTTATTTAGATTTCCTATTTCTTATATTTTTTGTTAGTTGTCTTCATGTTTTATTTATAATTATTGGAATGCCACTAGGGTACCCTTTAGTCATTTATTTACAGCTTTACCACTTTATATAAATATAACACTTGTGTAGGGTCTTAGACAAATTTTACAAGATTAATGAAAAACCCTTAAGTCTTTTCTGTTACGCCCCGAAGTCGCAGAGTTGCAACAGTCCCGTCGTGTAAACCATTCTATGATAGTAATTAGCCTCACAGTGCCTACTATAGACATGATCTACATAAGGCATCGACGATTCTTCGCTTTGAAGTAAACAGTCCAATTAACAGTTATACTACAATTATGATAAATATTACAAATTTCTAATAAACATAGATAATTATAAGTAAGTCCATAGAGCCTCCTAGGAAGTTTTACATGAACACAACAGTTTACTAATGTAAATAATAACTATCAGTCTTTCATCCTTAACTACAAGGTCACTCTAGTTACACATTATACTAAGTAACTGGATCCTCATACCCCTGGCTTCAAAGGACTAACCTTTGGGTAATTGTAGGGCGGTATAGTACTCGAAGTGTTCAGAAATTAGAACCTGCAAAAGGATCTATAAAGGTATGAGCAACTACAGTTCAGTAAGTTGAATTGGAGACTCATAAATGCATACAAGCACAAACAGGGTTATCAAACAATTATTTTCATGCAATGCAATAATTAAGTGTCATCACATAACGTAGTTCGGTCCGTTGTGAAATTAAAGAAATTTTACTCGCTCCAATCCGGGTTGAGGAGTTTCATGTTATGCAGCAGCTCACAACCAAACCCAGGCTTGTGCAATGGAGACCTCGCTCCTCCCAAACTACCTTCGAATCATTGACTTCACCCTCGCCGCAACCTCCTCTCCTGTCACTTAGTTCGACTAAGGATGAAGAAGGGACCATTTTGCAATCCTGCGCTATCCCTTTCGAAGGGGTCGGTATTTAGTTGGAGAATCCTATGATCCCCTAACGGGTTGCAATGCATAACATTTTTGGTTATTAGGGTCGACTAAGATTAAATTCCGTTTAAGGTGTTTAAACAATTTCATACCAATTCAATCAGTCACAAAATCACTCACAATACAAATTTCAGCACGAATTCAGATACATCAAACACATGCATAAACTACTTACAATCACAATCATATACAAGCCTAAGTCTCCGAGTACTACAAAACTAGTACTCTATTACAATAAGTAATAACCCAACTTACTTGGAATCGCTTGATCGCTCGATTCCTTAATTGCAAGCTGATGTGTCTCTAAGTATCCTATAATACAAATAGGTCTTTTTAGTATTATAATTTATGGTTTCATATTCTAAGTTATATTTTAACTCTTTTTTTTTTCCGTGTATACCCATTATGTCCTAATGATTCGTTGTACTTTATTTCGATGTTCGAATCCTAAATGAGATTTTAAATTTTTGATTCCTAAGCCTTAAATATGCTCGAATCCTAATGTGAAACTAACCACATTAAACTTGAGTATCCAAATATCCTATTGGGTTGTAATTTGGTATTCTAAACTATTCGGTACACGCTAATCCTAATTGCAGTATCGGATTTATTCGTGATGTGTGAAAATCTTACATTTTGAGACATTTACTTAAAATTAAATATTATTTCAGATTTATTATTTTTTTGATTTCTATTATAATATTATCCAAATAACCCTTTTTTTTAAATTTATTAATTTATAATTTCATATATTACTAATTTCTTATATTAATTACCTAATTTCCTAAATTAACCATACTTAATACTTTAAAGGCTAGGATTAGGGTTCCACTTCAGAGATTAACATCCCTAAACCTCTAATTAATATCTAAATCAGTAATTAACATCTTAATCACCTAATTAACCCCAAATCACCCAATTTTTCCATCATTTTAGGGCTACAAATTAACTTAAAAATTAAAAAAAATTAATTTAAAAAAAAATGTCTTCATAGCACTATTCTATATCATATGAGCATCTTACAAAAAAAAAATTGAGCTCCAAACTATACTCCTAAGCCTATTTATTTTACGTTCTAATCATGCTCGGTTTTGAACAATTTGTTAAGAACCTTATATTTTCAGACATAATTAAACTAAATAAATATTTTTTCCTAAATCTACATACAATAAAACCTCAAAATAACAAGTTTCATAATTTTCTAGGCAAAATAACTAATTTTACAAGATTATTCAAAATCGGGATAAATAAGGGACTAACCGGTTCGAAGCTTTTTGGCCGTCTAAACCCGGTCCAAGGTTGTCGGCCGGCCCAGACGGTGGGTCTAGTGTAGGGTGGTGGTGGTGGCAGCTCGGTCCTAGGTGGTGGTGAGAGGTAGGTTTGGCTCACTTGCTTAATCTGTACAATTTTCTTTTTTCTTTTTATTTTTTGGATTTTCTCTCGATTTTAACAGTGTTCCTATTTTTCCTAAATGCTAAACTATCCAAATGACTTCTAGAAATTTTTCCCCTATTTATAGATGTTTGTTGTAATTATTATGCATTAATTTGACAAGACTTTGCTCATTTTTCTTGATTTTTGGCTTTTATGTTGTCAAATTTTAATTGGTTGATTTTTCTTTTACAGAGCTAGACTTGCCACAACCTGATTTGGATCATCTTATCCTCTTCTGATTTTTTTCTGATTTTTCCATAATTAATTTATAATTTTCTTTAATTATTTACTTAGTTTTTGGCAAATTTAGTTAATTTCGCGTATTTTTATCTACACGTAAATACACGTGGGGTACATGTAAACATTTCTAATTATTATTTTGGTCATTCTAAAATTTTTAGTATACATATAATCTATCACTAGTAATTTATTAGTTATTATATTACACTTTTCGGTAATTAGCAATTATTATGCTTAAAATTTGAAAATTTTATAGTCTTCTATTTTACTACTTATTTTCTTAAATTTAAGTTTACGGGGTCATTTTTACTAATATTTCTCTCAATAGTTTATAATTTGGGTTTGATTGGATCCTTTAACCGATCGCCCTAAACCTTGGGTTCTAAGTTCAATCCTACGGTTACTTGGCTTGGCTTGGCTTGGCTTTAGGGCTTACATTTTCTTTTGAAATGTTTTCCTTTACCCACTCTTACCAATCCCTTTAGCAAAGATTGTGGCGAGCAATCCTAAGACTACTGTTTATGCGTCATATCAAGTATTAGCTTAGGTCCGTATGTGGTTCTATGGTAGGTCATATATGTAGAGTTAGTGCACGAGATTGCTAAACCATTGACTTTCATTTACTTTTCGGGCTATCTTGTGGCTTGGGCCTACTCCTTAGTTTTTGTGTGATACTGGGTTTATATATTCATCTACGAGTTCGTATCATCTCGGTGTTAAAGCTAGGTTCGAAAAGGGAGCGTGTGAAGTTGCTGCAAAGATTTATTCGTATCTGCTGATTAGTGGTTGTGTTGCTTTCGTAGATGTTGGAGTTAATTCGATTGAAGTAGGTTTGGGGATCTTAAGCTATGAAGCGGAGATTTATAGGTCAATAAGAGTGGTTTCTGTTGTGCTCTATTGTACTCTATTCTCCATTGCGAAAATAAAGGAGGTTCATTTCTGTGTACGCTTGTGCATTTGAGTATATTGGTTATCGGAGTTAAGCTGGAAGTAGGCTTGTGAGATTAAGTCATATTAACTGTGGTTTGGGTTGTTGAATTTGGATAGAGGGTTGTTCAATAGGGTTCTTTTGTGTTATCACAACAATAATTAGTGGAACGTATTGTGGCTACTTGTGTTGAAATTAGAGTTTTTGACATTAATTTGTAATGTTTGGTGGTTGTTAGTTACGAAAGCTTTATTGTTACCACAGTAATAGGTGGTAGATTTTCTTAGGTGTTGTGCTGGACAATTTGGTGCTGGTGGTGATTACGGTTGTGCTGTTGTCTTAGGGATTCATATAGTGCTTGGTGCTCAAAGTGTAAGCGTTTAAACTGAGTTGATAGAGTGAGACCATTAGGTGTCAAGCTGTTGCACTTTGGAGAAGCTATCCGTATTGTTATGTTGACTGAGAGTGCCGAACTGAAGAAGTGTTGACATGTCATTCTAGTAAAGTGCTATTCAACACTTGCTAAGTCGAACAAGCGAGGAGTTCACGCTGTTGATTTTCTGAACTGTTGCAAGCTCCATCTAACACTAAGCCGACTAAGTTCCGTATTGGTGTATGAGTGTTAAGCTGAGGTTGTGATCACTGTCCGAGCCGAAGTGAATGGGCATCTTGTGAGTTTGGTTACTGAAGTGTAAAGGTTGCGAGCACCTTGAATCGTTGGTTACCGAGTTGCTCTAAAGGAATTGTACTACATAAAGTTCCAAATTGTCATGCTCCTAAGGTTACTGAGTTGAGTTGTTTTCCTATGTAACTTGTTGAGCTGATCTGTAGTATCTAAGCTCAGGTACTTAGCTAATTCTAGCATCTAAGCTACTGTGTTCTTGAATCACTAAGTGTTGGATAGTTCTAGTCATTGTTGATGGGACCTCTTACGAGCCGAGCTAGTTTACTAAAGTGATACCTCCATTTAACATGGCTTATGACAATCGAGGGGGATATGGTTATGATTATGACGATGAAGATATAAGGTCGGGAACACCCATGTTTGATGGTTATGGACCCCTAGACGAATACTTAGATTGGGATTTCTAAGTCAATAGAGTCTTTGAAAAGTATCTGTGCCCTAAACATAACAAGGAATATATCATAGAGGATCAACTTTAAGGCCGTATTAGGACTTGGTGGAAGAAAGTATTTAGGCAAAGAATCCTAAGAGGGGTGAGTACTACAAGGAGCTCAATCAGACTTACAATGAGAGAAAAATTTGTACCCCCATCGTATCAAGATGAGTTGTATGAGGAGCTATCTATCTTGAGGCAAGGGCAAATGAGTGTATAATAATTTGCCCAAGAGTACAAGGTGCCCCTACGGCGATATAAATTGTATGAATCTCTTTTGTGTATTATCTTGCGATTCATGAGAGGATTGAGGCCGGAGATTTCCTAATGTGTTAACCTCTTAGGAGTAAGGAGCTTAAATGAAGCTATTCGATTAGCCTTAAGAGAAGAATATGCCATTGGTACCGACCATTGTGATGTACAGGAACAACTAAAGGTTATACTTGTTCAGCTTGAGAAGCTTAGAGAGGAAATGAGGCAGCAAAGGGATACTGGAACAGAGAAAGCTTACGAGAAAGAAGCTTAAGGAAAGGAAATAGGAGAAGGAGAGGTGAAGGTTGTTGGAGAGATAAGTAGTAGAGCTGAGGAAGACCAAGCTAAATTGCAGTTCAACCCTAATGCTTCGGAAGTGGTTCCATTACCTGCTATGAATGCCACAGATGATAGCTCTAGGAATTACTACATTTGCCTTCCTCATATTGGAATCCTGTGTCCAAGTCATCCAATAAGTTTACATGGCACAAATATGAGCAATCATAGTGTCACACTTGTGAGCTATCATCAACTATCAATTGGAGTTTATCAGGGTCGAGGTGATGGATATGTGTATTAGGGATATTTTATGTTGACTCTCAGTACGCTTGAATTAGAAAGACTTGAAGTATATAGATGGAAGGAGGAAGAAGAATCGATTTATGAGGAAGTAGAGAGAATGTTGATTACAATAAATAAGGAGGCTGTGGGATCCAAGTTAGCTAAGCTTGAAGAGGTGGAGGCACTTCCAAATGATGAGCCATCTTACGTCTTACTAGCACAAGATCTACAAGCCCATAATCTTTTGTATGACCCTAAGATCATGTTACTTCTCGTAATTGATGGTTGTTAGGACTATTAAGGTGTAGTTGATCGGATCCATGATGAGTGGAAGGAAAGATCCAAGATCAAAGGTTTGATTGATAGAACCCATGATGAGTGGAGGGAGCATCAGGTAGTGATGCCCTTATTGCAAGAACTAAAGTGTATTCCTATGATTAAATTTCAATTTTTTCGATTAGTCTTTGACCTTGGAGGGATTTGGAGCTGCTAACTACTAAGTTTCAAGTCGAAACTCTTCTAAGAGGGAGTAGATGATAGGATTCCAGGTACCAACCTAACGTTATGCCAGGTTTCAAACTACATGGGAGGCTTGCTCGCAAGCTCTGCGTGCATGGGTGACCTATTTCTAAGCTATGTCAGCGTTGGATGGCCTGTCATGCTCTGTTGGGTCTGCCTTGTTATGCTGAGTATACCCTAATTTACCCTGATCGAGCCTTCCTACAGACTTATCTATGAACTATGGCAATATTAGAAGACTTGATGTGCTTTGCAAGTTCTATCCTAGCGTAGCATTTGTACCCTGTTTTGCTAGGTCTTCCTTGCTATATTTGGTCTATTCTACCCTACTGTGGTTGAATCTATTCTAGTCTGTTGAGTTTACTTTGATCAGTTATACAGGACTGTCTTGTCTTACCCATCCGCTTTACTTTACCGAGATCAATTGGCTCAACCAGTTTTGCTCAATTCGGTTAGTCAGCTCTAAACAAGTCCGCTATGTCCTTATCAGAATGACTCGGTCATGTAAGGTCAGCTATTATCATGTCAGGTTGGCCTCGGGTCGGTCACTGCCATACCAAGTTGGTCTGGCCATTTGGGTTTGGCTTTGGCAACATTAGGTTAGCCTCAGATAAGATAAGTAGTCTAGAATCAAGTCCTGGGGCTTGGCTGCGGGTTAAAGGCTTAATAACCTGATTCCTATGATTCCCTCCAGATTGATTTGGATTTGGGATCAAATTTGACTAGTCTTCATTTAGTTTTCTATCAAGGTAATATGGACTGAGGTCGGCAATGTTGAAGGTGTCTAAAATCCCATAATCTTTAAGCAACTCCAATCTTTAAGCGTTGTCGTTGATCTTCTAGATGATTCTAAAGGGTCTTTCAACTCGTGCAGACAACTTGTTCCTCCGCTTGTTCGGAAACCTTTCCTTGCTCAGGTGTAGCCATACCAAGTCTCCAGGCTAAAACTGCTTCGTTGCCCTACCCTTAGCCTTTTCTTGCATTCTTTTGGAAGCTGGGTTAATTTGCCAAGTAACTTCATTATAGATGTGTTGTAGGGATTGTGCTTGGGCTCTTACGTTAGGATGGGTTCTTGCTCTAGCCGACTTTCACTGAAGCCGAGTTCCTCCTTGCTGTTGATTAACTCTTTATGTGGTGTCAAATGATTGCCCATCTCTTGGAAATTGTGTACTGACTTAAAGAATGCCTTGACAATAGCCAAACCTCATGCAATTGTTTAATCATGTCCAAGTCGACCACTTGTCGAGAGGCTGAGAGAGTAGTCCTACACTAATCTTCAACCCCTCTTGTTCAGGTGAGTCTATGTTGCTCGGCCACCCAACCAGCATGTACTATTTTGTTTGCATCTTCTAAAACCATCACCAATGCGTCTCTACTACGTGTCCAGGACCACATGTAGAATCTGCTGCACTAATCATTATTTTTCTTTAACATTCATTTTTACCTTTTGTATTCTTTGTACATTTCTCCTTCGAGATAATACCCTTTTTTGTTTTTTCCATTTTTAGGTAAGTTACCCTAATTTATCGGATATAAATACCCATTGTACATGTAGCCATAATCATCAGATTATCATTAATACATTGGACATTTTACTCTCTTAAACATTATTTGTCTACCCTCATTTCACTATAATCCTAACCCTTGAGTAAAGCTAAGTGATAAGTAACTTTACCAGACCAACTTGTGTGTCATATCAAGCTGTACCATGAGTTTTTTGAAGTTCCACTTATACGTCATAACCTTTGGAGTTATTCGTAGGTTTGCTTAGTTTTTCATCCATTTTCGTTCTTTCACGCATTTTCCTATCACCCTTTTCAAGCTTTCAGTAAGCTTGAGCTCATCCCTATGATCGGCCTTGTCTATTTTTAGCTACGGTTCGCATCACAATATATGGCGTGGATCCAACTAAGCATGATCTCCTATTCTATTGCTTAATGCTGACGCCTTTAATTTTATGTTATTAGATGCAATGCATGCCCGATTTTAATTAAGGGTCGGATATTTATTAACTTAGATTTATGGGTGGCCAATTAATTTTATTCAGATACTCTAATATTCTAAGTTTTAATGCAGTAAGCATTCACATTCATAATAACTTAAGATATCTTGCAAATACGATCAATCATAACAAGTACACACATTATCCCATATGCCCTAACATGCAACAAGTTCAGTTATTTGATATAATTAGATAATTCATTAGCTATAAGCACAAAACAAGTAAGATAAGGGGACGATATACTCACTCAACTATGATACTTAGCAATCCTAGTAGTCCTTAACTACGTCTAACTCAATATCTTTATCACTTGAAGAATATAATTAAGGTTTATGGGTATTCTATCTGCATTAGCTAGTTAAGCTTACTATTCGCTAACCTTAACTTAGTTGTTTTCGTAATTCGGACGTAATTTCTTTGTTTTAACTTCATTTTTTGTTATCTTATAGTCTTTTCCATCATTTTCGAATTTTTTTTATTTGTTGAAGTTATTTCTAAGTTTCTAGGTCAGCAAGTTTTCAGTTTAGGATTTACAAGGTCGTAGGCCTAAATGGTAAGTTGGGTCAATTTGAAATTTGGGCTTAGTTTTAGGTTTTAGGCTTGGTTTTTGACTTTAGGTCTTATACTTAATAACTTGGGCCTTTTTTTAAGTACTTTAAATGGGCTTTTTCTATTCAACATCTTAAAATTTTAAAGTAAGCCTTGGTAATACTTATATGAGTCTAAATGGGCCTTTTTACTAAGTTTATGGCTCTAAATCATTAAGGGGCCTATGGTGAGTATCTTGGATGGGCCTTTAAACTTAGTGAGCCTCTTAATTAAATCATTCTAAGCACCTCAACCTACTATTCAAATTTGGTCACTTATGTAAATGGGCTTTAAAGTTAGTTCTTTTGGGCTTTTTGAGCCTAGATCACTTTTCAAAGCCTTAGGCCTAAACCCACTTATTTTTTTGGGATTAAGCCTAACATTGGACTGAAGTTTAGCCAACATTTACTAGGTTTACAAAATTGCACATTAAAGTTTTAGTGGTTATTAACACAATTTTTAAGCTCATAATCACCAACTGAGCTAGTTTAGGGCCTTAACTACACTTTAGCCTACTTAACTTGGTTAATTAGATCCTAAATCATATATAATACTAAATAATCATGTTATTAAGTTAATAAATCAAACTTTACAAATTTGGTGGTTTCATGGAAGTGGCGGCCACTTGGTGTTCGTAGGGCCATTTCCTCTATTTTCATGCAACACTTGATTTTATAATGATCCTACTTAAGTATCCTATGTATTTACTTTTCTAAAACTATAATAATCACATAAAAATGAGTGGAAATGTAGGGTGGGGGACATGTGAGTTGTAGCATGAAGAAAAAAGTAGGGTTTCATCATATTTCTCAATGATCAAGACTTAAAAATCAACACTACACTACGCTGTTTTAATTACTAGTGTTATATTACTTACTAAAGTGTGTTTTCTTCCTGTTAACATCTATTTGCTTTTCATGAAACTCCCTAGAACACCTAAAACATCAATGTAAAGTAAAGCTTTTCTAAGAAAATACAACTTCCTAACACTATTATACAAGGATAACTCAAGAAAAACTAACTTAGTCACTTACCAGAGTAAGGTTAAGGATGGCCATCTTGAGTGAGTGTGCCGTGAGCTTAGTATGGGTATGAGAGTGTGTGTGTGTGTCGAAGGGTTAAGGGGATGTATGTAAGTCGCATGAGACTTGGTGGTAGAAGGTTTGGTGTGGTGGTGGATGGGTAAGGTGGTCGGCAGTGATGTGTATGTAGTAGCTAAAAGGGGAAAATGAAGGGGGTTTAGGGTTTGATTTTTGAGGGACTGTTTAAAAGTTTAGGGTTTGTGAACATAAACAAAATGAGTGAGGGAGAGGGGGTGGCTGGGCATAGCTGAGAGACAGAGTGGGGGAGGACAAATTGTGTGCAATTTGGGTAGATAAGAACATGGTATAAAAAGAGAACATGTACTCTTTTACTTTATTGCCACTTAAGGAAAGATCTTATCTCCTAAAGATACAAGATGCATTAAGTATAATTAAGGGATTGTCTCGTAACTCTTAATCAAGTTTGACTTGTAGTTAATTAAGATGTAATGATGGTTATGGGTTAGAGATTGATTATGGCAATGAATAGTAGTTAGGCATAATTAGGCTAGTTAAGTGTAATTAGAATATGTTTAGGGTTTTGTTGAACTTGGATACTATACTTTAATTACTCTAAGTGCCTTACACGTGTACCTAGGGTTTCCTTAAGGTTTGGTGTTCATTTATAGTAATTTGATTCGCATACGAGCACAAAAGTTATCATTTAGTGATATTGGTCACTCATATTGATTAGTTTAACCTTATTATTAGTGTTTGTCTGTCATATTAAGAGATTTGATCGTTTAATTAGAGCTTAACAATCTTTTTAAGGTTTCATTATCATCTTAAGGTTTTTCAAGTATTAGGGTTCTTAGAGTTCTTGCTCGTTTAGTTAGGATTTAGGGTTTTAGGTTAAATGTTTAGGGGTTGATTCTTTTACCTAGGTTTTATTATTATGTTTAGGTGATTTTAAAGATTATCTGAAGGCTTTTTCATCCGATTCTGGTTTTAAGTTGTTGAAATTTTGTAGGGTTTACAATCAAAGTTTTAAATTGTTAGAGTTAAGCTAAACCTATCAAGCCGTGAGATGGGGTAGAGTATAGAATTAGGCCATAAAGAGTAAAGAAAAAAGATTTAGAGTATATCTATATACAATAACACCTATATATATATATATTAGCAAATCACGCAGCCATAATATGGGTGTAAAAATAATTACATACAAAATTATTAATAAAAATGATAATTCTATATTATAAAATAGTTATAATTGTGTTGCATATTGTATTGGTAATGTAAAATATAGATACCATAGGCATATTAGGAAATACAAAATTAAGTACTAAAGACACATGTGAGCTAAGTTTAAAAGTTCAAAATATTTCATCTCTCCATGTAAGTCCGAAATTCCATTATTCATTTTTTTTTTTTCCAATGGATCGAAATTCCGTTTTTGCATTATCCAAATTCCAACTCCTTCATCCAACGGCCGTCATAATTCTTCAGAGGGGCTTTATTTTCAGCAGCTGCAACTTCCGTGTCATGTTGGTTTAGGGAGAGATATTACTGGAAGTGGAAAGAGAGAGAGAGGGAGATTTATGAGAGAATAGAGAAATTAATGGAGAGAAGGACAGGAAGATAAATTGAGAAAAATATCAATTTTATTCATATTATAAAATATTTATAGTTTTAATAAGTTATTTTTATTGTTGGTTTTTTTTTACTATATAATTTTCAATTAGAGACAAATAATAATTTTAAAGGTGATCTTATTTAAATCTGCTCTAACTTAAATAATATAGATAAATATATAAATATAGATCATTTATGGCTTCAAGAGTTTGGCACATGATTTATGGAGACCAGTCTTGGACCTTTTGAGCTTGGTTCAGTTTTTGGAGAGATCAGGGCTGGGCCTAGGAGCCTACTTGCAAAATAGACTATTCGCCTGTAATATTCTTATTTAGTGATGTCTAGGCAGATCAACTAAAAACCTAAACGGATGATGACGATACCAACTTGCCTAAATGCCTAATAAATTTATCACAAGTCTTAGATTATAAATTAATCAATTTCGGATTACAGGTATGGTATATAAATGAATTCAGGATAAGATAGGTCGCATAGGTCCCTTTCATGATTTTTGTGTGCTATCTCTATGCGGGGACCTCACTAGTCCTGTGTTTTAATTTTCTGATTTTACAGTGGCATCAATGCATGACTCGACTAATTTCGGTATGAGGATACAATCTTAAGTCTAATGACAACTAAAATAGTATCACTTTCAAGAGAAATTTAAAAGACTAGCGAAGTCACTCTTTATTGCACAGAAAAATCATGCATCATATTAGATTAAGAGCGTTTTTGGACTCTTTGCACAATGATTCATTTATTTCAGTTTTATTTGCAAAATCAAGTTTTGCATTGGATAGTGTCGAATGTTAGAGAATAATATATATTCTTTTACAACTACACTATAATTCGAAGGGAGTGAGAGAGTAAGGGGGATTTCAACGTTTCCTTCTGGTTTGAAGATTAAAATTTATATTATTAGATTATAACAATCTAATTTAAAAAAAAATATATCGATGAATCACTTATCCGATCATTAAAAGTTTTCATTTTTAAATCTGCCTTGCAATAGTATAGTCAACCTCACTTCTTGTAACCATGAGACAAGAGAATAACAAACGAAGTTGATAGATCACCTGGCAAAAATAAATGAATAGTAAACTAGGGTAGGCTTTTCAATTAAACTAAAAAGTAACAACGAACCATTCAGAATTTGATTTTGATCCACTGCATATGTAATTCTTCAAAAATTATTTTGGCTGCTTTTTGCCATAAGTATCTATCAATTATATTATGACTCCTAATTTATATCATTGAAGATTATCTATAAATTATATATTAATTCCTTATTTATAGCTTATGTATGCCATATATATATATTCATATAATATAAAAATCTATTATTTGTATTATCTATGTTATTAAAATGGGAGAGGCTTTGTGTAACCATCTCTAATTTAACATCCTTTAAATTACTTATTTAACCCTAATATGATATTATTTAATATAAATACCAACACTAAATTAATTTTTTAATTATAAATACGATACATTATAAATAAATTGGTCAATTTCGTTAGATTCTTTTTCCGCCTATTTTTCTCCCTCTCTTACTTCTTTTCAAACTCCAATTTTTTCTTTCCCACGTTATTCAACTCAACTTATTTTATTTTCAAATTGTTCTCAAGCTCTTCTTCGTTTTGTCTCACTTTCCCAGTATTATCTACTTTTATTTCTTCAAATTAACTTCCCATTTCAAATTTCTTTTTCCTCTCAAAGAATTGACTTTTAATTTCAAATAATAGAAAACTGTGGCTAGACATTTAAATAGCACTTTTCCATAGATTATTATCCAAATTCTTGAACAAAAATATTTGTATATCTTCCATATTATTATACAAAATTATTTGAATAATTTTCCATACTTTGGATTACTTTTACTAAAAATAATTAATGTACTTTAATAATGTACTTTTTATTTTCTTTTGCAAGCAATATATGTAGTAGGTTACTTCAATAATAGTTTATATAAATTTATTATATCACTATATTTAATTTTTATATACATATTGTAGGTTTGTGACTACTAGTATATTATTTAATGCCTTAGTGGCTATATATATATATATATCATTTGCATATAATATGTATGTATATATAATTAGATATTACTTCTGTAACGTCTCAATTCAAAAGTAGTGAATAGTCAAACTAACAAATATTATTAAGCTCATTTTAATTATTTGACCAAAATGTTTTAAGTTTATGTTGATAAGATACTCACAATTATGACTTTATAAACGAATATCACAATCTCTCACAATTTATGTAGGATATTTAATTATGAGATCTTATAATTCTGCTCCTTAAACCTTAAACATGCGAAGTCTTAGTCGCAAGACCTTACAACTAAGCTTAAATCTTTACGATTTTTGTTACATATTACCTATAGATCATTTTAGAAATATGTAAGAAGTTATATCCTAATAACACCTCCCACCTTCATTGGACTCTGATATCATTTATAATATCCTAAGTCAACATTTTAAATCAAAAGTAATGAATAATCAAGTTAATAAACACTAATAGGCCTATTTCAATCATTCAACCCAAAATTTTCAAGTTTATATTGACAATGTGTTCATAACTATAACTTTATAAACTAATATTATAACCTCTCACAGTTTATATGGAACAATTAATCATTTGGTCTAACAACCTTAATACACATATATAACAATTATAATTTATGAACTTTTTACACAGGATAATGTGGTTTCAAATCAAAATACAACAAAATTTTTTTTTTTATTCAATTTGAGAAATTCCGATTTTGAATTGAAAATTTTCATTGAGATTTTCTATATTTGCTTTAAAAATTCTCCAAACAAAACTAAATTGAAAAAGGTCCAATCCTAATAGAAAGTAGTGATAAATTATTAGAGTTAAAACAAGCCTAACAAAGAAGCTAATAGAATGAGCTACATTATGCAATATTCATTAGTTCATTGCTTGTGCAATTCTTAAGAACCTCCAAATTATATAAAAAAACCTTAAAAGATGGTTGCCAAAATCTAATCTAGAATCCCAAGTCAAGTATATATATATATATATTATGTAATTACTAATCATATTTATATATATATATTCAAATTTGATTGATAATTATACATCACGTATATATATATGTGGCATATATTACCTGTATATAATCAATACTTTTGTATGGACTTGTTATTACTAATATTAATGCCTAATTATTGGGGAAAAAATATATAAAACACAAATGATAGTTATTTTTAATTAATAATATAATCATAATGTAAAACCTGCTTTTAAGCAGCATGATTTAATTTTAAATTTTACCAAAGTTATGTCCAAATCCAAACTATACATCATGTAGCTACCTACTTATGGCACAAGGAACCGGATTGGGCTTGTACCGGTACCATACCGGGAGGCCGGAAGGCTCTCGGAATAGCGAGAATTTACAGGCTGATTCTGAGGTCCAAGTGTATTTATCTCAATATATATATATATATATATATATATATAATTATTATCCAACTATACCGTTTCAAATTAAAAAACGAAAAAAATTATAAAAAACAAAAAAAGAATGCGGAAAAATTTTTATTAATCAACGTTTCCCGTGCAATGGTGTGATAAAAATTCTCCATTGTAATGAGAAGGAAAGTTAAAAAAGGAAAAAAAGAAAAAAGAGAGAGAAAGAGTTGTATAGTCAATACTACATAGAAATATTTTATTACTTTAGCCATAAAAGGGAATTAAAGATTAAAAAGAAAGAGATTATACAACCAATTACTAAGTAATCACAATGCTTAGTCTAGATGATCTCAATTGATCCATGCCAATGAAAATATACAATTCATGAATGAAAATTGAACAGCAAAAATAACCCAATCCAATGACCTATCCTTCGATCCGATATATATAACTTAGAACATAAATGGCGTTGGTGAAAATGTAGGCATCGCCATAACCATGGAGCTTTCCCTGAAAATTAAGTAAATAAATAAATTACAACAACATTGATGGAATATTAAATATGGCATTTCAAGATTTGGGGTCTTAAATTGAAAAAAAATTAAAATAAAATCAAAAGAGGACTTCTTTTTTAATTTTTTAGCCTCTCAAAATAGATACAGTATAAATAAAATAACTTAGAATAACTACATATTTGTTAATCATAAATACTTACCTGTAATAATCTCCATTTCCATCTCCGGTGCTGAAACTACATGATTTAACCATACTCCTTCCTTTAGCCGGTGATTTCTTAAGAGCCTGATGACCACTCCTCTGTTTACCATCCTTCTTCACCGCTGAAGCGACACGATCCTCCGATATCGCTGATAATGTCGGCTGCCAATGCAACCCGGATCCTGACTTTGACTTGAAACTGTTGCTCCTTGTATTACTACCACCACCACCGCCACCAACTCTACCCCTGGTGACCGAAGAAGGAACCTCCACCACTTCCTCCGCGGCGGCGGCCGCGGTACTGTTGGTGATGGGTCGATAACACGAACCTAAATCAGAGAAGAATTTCATGACAGAAAGTACTGTATTATATTATGTGAAAAAGATGGCTTTTATTTTTTGCGTAGCGCTTTAGCTGAGGCTGGTTTCGTGTATTTATAGAGAAGGTTTGACGTGGCTGGTTTAGCAGTTTGTCCTTATCCTTTTTTACGTGAGTTCGCAAGACAGTGGAATTAGCAAAACTAGGTTCGCTAGTTGCAGGGTTGTGTTATGGAACATGATCTTTTTTCGGCAAGTTGGCCGACTGGAGAAAGAAGATTTCTAGTATTAATATTTCTCGAAGGGATACAATACGCAATATTTTAGAAATTTGATGTCTTCTTGTAATTTTGATTGTTTTATGGGGTCTTATAATTTATCTTTAAATATAAAGCAGTGATAGGTGGAACGAGTACAGTAACAAAAGTTCACCGAGTCACCGCTTTTAAGATAAAAGTAAGCTTATTTTTTTGGAAATGGATTTTTTTCATTCACTTTCCTCAATTTTTCCTAATTTATTTTTTTAAGATATTATTATATATAATCAGAAACTATGATTTGAGTAAACTTCATTTATCCTCCTCTCAATTTATAAATCAATTATTGAGATTGTTTACATTTTTAAAATATTATATGATATTATTATATTTTTTATAATTTCAACCGTTTATTATATATTTCAATATCTTAATGGGATAAATTGAGGAAAACAAGTGAAGAGGATTCATTTCCTAATTTTTTATTTCCAAAACTTGTTATTGCCAAATTGTTTGTGATAAAACATTCGAAAAACAACTTTCATGACCATAATTATTTTTGCTTAAATATATTACCATTCATTTTGGATAATTACTCCATGGTAATAAATAATTATAAGTTAATGTAAATTTTCATTGTAATTTAGGATATTAAATCAAGGAAAAAGTATAAATTTTTCCCTTAATATTTGTTACCTTTTCTATTTCATTTCTAAATTTTTTTCTTATTTTATTTCTTCACTTTTATGAACGTGGACAAATAAGTTTGTTGTTAGTAATTTCCATTAAATATGACGCATGTCACCATCTTATTTATCTACCTACTTTTATTAAATAAATAATATAATAAAATATTAAAAAAATAGAAATATTTAAAATAGAAAATTGAATAAAAAAACAGCAAAATTAAACAAAAAATAAGATGGTAGGGTTTTTTTTTATTAACCTATTTTAATAAGGAACTATTTTTTCTTTATTATCATGATCATCACCTAATTTTTTATTTAATTTTTATTCTTTTATTTTTTATTACTTTATTTAT
The DNA here is from genome assembly GCA_024138015.1 of Lumnitzera littorea. NCBI lineage: Eukaryota > Viridiplantae > Streptophyta > Magnoliopsida > Myrtales > Combretaceae > Lumnitzera > Lumnitzera littorea. The sequence goes on from JAMXBB010000002.1 coordinate 14,818,831, forward strand.
TTTTAAATATTCTATCATAGTATTTATTTAATAAAAATGTATAATCCAATAAGATGGTGCCAAATATCCTAGTTACGAAAAAAATAATGGCAAACTGAAAAGGACTTGCTTGCCCATGTTTCAAACTTGGAGTATTGAAATAGAAAAAAACCAAAAGTTTAGGACTGAAATAGCAAATGTAACAAATATTGAGAATTAAATTAATACCTTTCACTTATATCATCAATCATTAAATAACCTATATATAAAAAATATGATTAGAAATTAACACTTAAGTTTCCAATCAGACTCAGGCTAGTACTTAGTAGTTATCAATATATCTTATCTTGAGCATGGTAAGATATATGGAAAAAAATTTTATATATTTCTCTTATTGCTAATCATGAATAAAATGATAAAGTTGGTTTTCTTAATAAATTTATATATTTACCCTTTTCATTCATTTGTATAGTTTTCTTTTTTTTTTTTTCTCCCTAATAATCGTGTAATTGTTTGACATTTCATCTTGTATAATCCTAATCTGTATGGTTATTGATAAGCATGGAAGGGATCCTCGCAGCGCTGGTAGTGATAATTAAAGTTCTCTCTCTCTCTCTCTCTCTTTTTTTGATAAAAGTAAGATATATGAAAAAAAATAGTTTCATTGCACAAAATTATGTAAGGTAAGTTTACTTATTTTACAAATTAATGATACTTGCCTATTCAACCAAGAAAAACGAAAAAAAAGGAAAAGAGCGACAATTGACGGTTATCATATATTATTTTGAAAATTTCTTTTCTATTTAAGTTTTCAATGTGTTAAAACTTTTCTGTTGGAATCCTTCAGTTAGCTTAGGTTAAAAATTTTATTGAGAGTTGACTTGTGTTGATATAATCACTCATGGTGGCGGAATTAGCTCAGTTAAAAATTTTATTAAGGGCCGACACATGTTGATATAATCACTCATGGTGGTGGATGGTGCATCTTATCTAAAAAACCAAAAGGAATATATATATAAATAAATTATCGTAGAGACATGATTGAGTTGTGTGAGCCGATTGAAAAAAAGAAAATTCGTTTTTTCCTTTTTTTTTTTTGTAGGATGGTGAAAGTGGGTGGCTACCCAACCATTTTGTTTCATGATATGGCTTTACTATTATTATTTTTTATTAAATATTTTTTAATTCAATAAATTTAACAATATTGCTTTATTCATTTAATTATTGCAAGTGTAGCAAAAGTTGATGTATGTCAAGCTTTTGATAGAATTTTTAACGAAGTTACACAAATAGAAAAGTTTCAAACTGATAATGATTCAAAAGAAAAAAGAAAATAAAGAACTTAAAAAAAAAACTACTTTTTAATAGACTATTTAGCCCTCTACTTATAAAGATGAATATTTAAATAGCAAAAGTCGGTAAAACCAATGAAATATTAATAAGTGAATCTAACCATACCTTATTTTAGAGATATATAATTTTAAAAGTTTGAATTGAAACCTACTCTATAATATGTGGGTATTAAGCTAGTTCTATGAGGTATAGAACTAATGATTTTTTATTATATTTTTATCATATAAAAACTTTGGGGTAAGTTACTCAATTGCCTATCAAACTTTCTATGAATTTTATACTAGTATATTTATCAACAAGGTAATCTGTAGTGATTTAATTCCATATTCTTCATTCACATATTTTACACGAATGTGTACATTATGAATCTAATTATATAACTCAAAATAATTTATCATTAAATGCTATTCCAAAATTACAATCTAGCATAAGTTTTAGGTTTACCTATTCAAAATAAATAACATCACTAAATCCGTAACAATACTTAACTAATACAATAAAATCCGATGAAAAACATATTATACAACAAATTAAAGCAATATCTAAATGCTTTTGACTTAAACACATTTTTCTTCAATGGGAAAATGAGTTTGGGCTTTGGGCATGTGTTGTTCAATATTATTCATTAATATCTTTTATAGGTTGGATAGATGGAACTTATAATTGAATACATTAGTATATAGGTTTCATGGTGAATAAACAATATATAGATATTATTATACTCTATATCTTATTCTAATGGAACAACTTTCTTAAAAATTGAAATCAAAATCTATCCTTTATCAACCATTACCTATCCAAAACCTGTGACCGCATAATGTAGAGTAGATCTCTTACTTTTAATCGTCGGCCCACTCCTAATCGAGATGTATATTTAGACAGCAAGTGCCGGTAAAAGATTCCATTAGCACAGCCTGCTTTGTCTCCTATCCATATTATCCTGGCGTTTGATGATTGTTTTTCCTAATTAAGCTAAAAAGATTTTGAATATTCTTTTTTTCAGGTTAGAAAATCTTATCTTATCTTGCCCTATACTCTATCATCATCGAAAGTTTTCTTTTCTAGTATATGGAATCCTTATTCTTTTCTTTCTTTCTTTTTATTCTTAACTTGGAATCCTTGTCATAATTAGACCTATGTGAAGGTCGGTTTTGAACCATGAACTAGCCTAGCTCAAAAATGGATAACTTCAAATTTCCCTCGAACTATCAAATTTTAAGGGCTCAAGCAGTTCAAGAGGGCAGAATTGCTCGAACCGACAAGTCTATTTGATCAGTTTATCCCTTTAAAAAAAAAAGAAAGAGAGAGAGAAAAGGGAAATCATTAAGTAAAAAAAAATAATTGGATAATATCTATTAAGTCATGGTATATTAAAATTTCCTTTTTTGCGATGATGAACAACAATTTTCTAAAACTAACATTATTAAACTAATGATAGAAGACTAATTATAAATTGATTATGTGTTAAGGATAGATGAAAAATTCAATTTAAGTTAATATAAGTTCTTTTTATAAAACTTGTTAAATATTAAGGGCTTGAATATAGGAAAAAGATAAAATTTAAGGGGAAAAATAATAAAATAGTTGGAATTACATTAAGTCAGAAATTAATAAAAAAATTAAAAATTATTAATGAATTAATACAATTTAAAAAAAAAAAAAGGAAACCATGTTTGGGGAAAAAATATACAAAAGTCGAAACCATATAAAGTCGGAAATTAATAATATTAGAAATTATTAAAATTAATAAAAATGAAAATTAATAAAAAATTAAATATTAAAAAAAATGGTTCAAGGGCCAACAAACTGGTCCTTGAACCACTATGCCACTTGAACTGGCTATGAACCATTTTTTAGTCGGTTTGGCCCATTGAACAAGTCTAATCATAGTGAAGTAACTTTTCAAATTCAGTACCCATTTAAAAGATATCCTATTTATAATGGAAAAAGGAGTTTTCAATCTAATAGGAACTCTATTTTTTTTTTTTCATTCATTTAACTTTTAAAAATGAGGAGATATAGATAGTTAATGAGAAATTGGAAGATTAACTACAAAATTATATAACTTATCTTATATTTATTTAAGTATATATCGTGAAATTCAATTTTGTCCCACATGTAACTTCTAAAATTGGTTTCTTGGTCATTATGTATAGGAAATACCATCATAAACTCAATCTTTTCTTTGTAGTTATATTAAGTACTATAATTAACGGGGTGCCCAAAAATATAAAAATAAATCTATCATTAGATAATGAATATCGTTTCATTTTTTTTGTAAAAAGTTAAGTTATGAAATTTGATAAATTTTAAACATTATCATTATTTTTTATACTTTAACTATGAAAAAATTATTGCATAACTGTCTTAATACAATAATCTTTTTACGAATTTACAATAGCAATGTTAGAAAATCTTCAAGTTATTAAACAATTGGTTGTTCCATAATACCAATTCATTTTTCATGATATTACATCAAGTAATATCACTATTATTATTTAATAATACTTTATACCATAAGATCAAAACACTTGTAATATTGATAGCATAATAATTATTTGTGGTGTAACTACTAATAAATAAATAACATCTAATTATAGTTTATTTAGTTAATTACTATTTTTCGTAAAACAAATCCAATCTATTTGTTATTATGGAAAGCAACATAAAGATAATGAAAATCATTTGTTAAGATAACTAAAAAAAGAAAAAAAAGTAGTTTTAATGGGAATTCACTCATGACGTCATGTTTTGCAAGCGCATGTAACCACATGCTTATACTTAACATTATGATATGATTCGCTCTTTGAATTATAAATATAATAGTTACCCAAAATCATTGGGCAATAAAGTCAACCTCCATTCTTATTGAATTTTAGAAAGTGTAGCAGGTGGATTCATTGACAAAATTCTTTTATCTATATAAGATGCACTACCATTACAATAATAATTAACAAGTTAATATTTTTCCATGAATAATAATATTGATTTAAATAAGATAAGATTCATTTGCCTAAGTTATACAGCTCCTGGATTGGTTCTTAGAAGCAACCATCCACCAACCTATGAGGTTCGTGCAGCCCTCCTGGTTTTAGTGTGGCGGGTGATTGCTAATAGAAGACAAAAATTAAATGACTTAAAACTCATTAGGTTGTGTGATCTCTTTAAGGTGTTAGTTGCTAATCCATATATTTTGGATTGTTAGTATTAGCAATGGCCCTTTGAAGTGATAATATATTCGAATTTATTTTATTTTATTTTATGCAGTTTTCACTTTTTAGAAAAAATGTCCACAAATCTTTTCATTTTAATTAAATATATCTAGTAATATAATTTTATTAAATTAATTAACATGCACCATTTAGAAAGTTACACGTGCCCCTTAACTAATGATTAACTCAAATTGATAAAACACGTATCACAGGTTTATCAAAACTAAAATACAAGTTATGGATTCAAAATTACCAAAATATTCGTTGTGTGTTGGGAAATTTCCCTTGGAAAAATGGAAACACGCTCTTTTCATTTAGTAGTAGTAAATCTCCAAAGTCCAAGTAACTGTTTAATTTCTATCGAGTCAAAAGAGAGTCATTTGATTTGATAGTGGAGCTACTAACTATCAATTTCTTCTTCCTTTTCTTTTTTCCTTCTTACGGTTGGGATGCAGTAATTATCAACTATGATTAAGCAAAAAGGATGATAGATCATAGCACTCATATGCATTTAAATATATATATATATATATATATATAATTCTGCAAAACAGGTTTAACATTGACTAGACTTCTTAAATAAATTAAGTCTATGAAGCCCTAGCTATGTATTTCGTGGATTTAGATTTTTTCCGTTTACCTTTTTTTTAATTTATAAATTAATAGTTAAAATTATTTAAATTTTTGAATTATCATATAATATCATCATAATATTATTTTATTTTTTATAATCTTAGCCATTGACTATACGTATCAATATTTTAACGAGATAAATTAAAAAAAATAAGCGAAAAGAATCTATTTCCAGACATTACTCATCACACGACTTGCTTATGATCAAGAAACCAGCATATGTGCATGTGCTCTTACATAACTAATTGCATTACATGAATTTAATATTTCAGGACAACTTTATTATGTAAACATTAAAAGAATAACGAAGGGTGATTAAGCAGATGTATGAAAAAAGGGGAATTAATAAAAAAATCCGCTTCTATAGTCAACTATTCACCTCACCCGCCATCGAATATCATAGGCTTGTGTATCGATATGGGGTAACTGACCGTCCATCGACCATATACACGTTTTAATTTATAGACGAAGCGGGAATTCATCGTGATCCTTCCACATGGACAAATATCGATGCTGCTGTTTTATCCTAGTTGTTACTTCCCTCTTTAGAATTATAACCTTTCTTTCTCCACCAACAGATATGACAACTAAAAGTCACCTCCTCCATCACCACGATCCAAGAAACCCCGCAACCTAGTAACTATTACTATTGCAAATTGCAACCCATGCACCCATCGCTATTGTTTCCTACCGAAGCACCACCACGGGCCGTATCGTCACATTTTAATAACTTTGCTCACTACTTTTCAACTACTTAAACTAGCAATAAATCCTCCACAAGTATCACGCTCTCCTTCACTGTTGTAAATTGTAATGCCTTTTAATCCTATATCTCAAAAAATTAACTGAAGGCTCAAGCGAACAATAAATCTAATTAAATTATTGCCAAAGTAAAGTGTTCAACATATTAAGGCACAATTTCTTCATTTTCAGTCTCTATTGAGTAAATTGAATATCAATGAAATAACAATAATAATAAAGTTTCATTAATAATAATTTCAAAATATACAAATTGACTAATCTTAAAGTCCACAAAAAAAATAAAATAAAAAAATGAAGACCAAACTAACGCATTCCCATTCGAGTTTACTGTAAGAGCCATCCATCTATAATTACGTTCTAGTATCCTTGACTCCACTACCCAGCATATGCTGTATCTGTACCTAATTTTGGATCGAACTAACAAAATCAAAGCCAAAATGCTAAATCGGCCCCGATTTTTGTGAACGACAAACCATACCTAATGATAGTAAATCATAATTTATCCAACTAGTTAGATAAGTCAGAGAGATATATCACGTGTACTAAGACGTGACATGGTTAGTAATAATCAATAAAATTTAAAGAGGATGAGTGCGTTTAACTGTTTGTTATTCTTATCTTTTCATGATGAGAGGGGTGTTAAATATTTACTATTTTTAACTACCACGTGCCATCTGTATATATAATTTCTTATCCTTGAAGGGACCGTTTTAGCAATATTTTCTATGCCGTCTCAATAACATCAGAAGAACTTATTATGGCCAAACATTACTCGTAAAAAAATCTAGATTTGAAGGAGACGCACAAAAGAAAAGTGCTTATCGTACATAGCCCACTAGGGAGGGAAATACCGACGAATCACAACCACAAACGTTGATAATGCAAGAAACATCATCAAAGAGCTCTTATGTGTCCTTGTTAAGTATTACTAAAGATCACATCTTGAATTTGGATGCCTGTTTTTGTGGCTTGAATCTTTGTCGAGAAAATTCTTATTCTTCCATGACATGGATACAAAATTTGAAGAAATTAAATACAGTTGTCTTCTAGACATGACGTTACGTGGACAATGTCCTGTGTCCCTGATAAATTTTTGGTGGTCCCTACAGCCCTTAAATGTCCTGGGAAAAATGGTCGAGAAGCTGCATGGATTCGGGTTGCGGAGGGGTCCAAATTGACTTCAGCCAATCGAAATCGCTAAATGGGCAACAGATCTAATGTGGTTGCTTTCAACTGATACGGACCTCTTCTTGTCTTTGGCACAGGAAATCGGATGCACACTTCTTTGGAGAAGTTCGAATAGAATATTCCAGCTGTAAGTGCAAAAAATATCAACAACGTGACCCTCACTCACGGTCGAATGCGGGGACAAGAATTGTTCACAATATCCGATATTCAATATCAAAAGCTTTTACACATGAATTAAGCCTCGAGAAAAATATACTTATTGTATAAATGATGAAACATTTAGAGAAATCTCAATATTTAATGTAAAATGGTCCGGACAAGGACATAGATCTTGACGACATTATCCCATATCGTCGAATGAAGTAAACTGAGTAATTTTGCAGATTGAATTAATGGAAGACTTACATGTTTGATTAGAAGATCCAAAATCCAAAATTGGAAGAAAAAAAAAGAAACTGAGAAATGAGAGCTTCGAATTCTCTAATTGTCACAATTGTACAAGGAGTATATTTATATACAAAAGCATATATATATATATATATATATGTATACAAAATAATTTAATGAAAATCTACACCTACCCTCCCTCCTCCCCACCCCCCATAGCAGATAATCTAGTTTCTCTGGTAGTTCTAGTAACAGGATCTGCTAATTGAAGATAAGAAGGAACGAACTTTATTATGGAAGAAAGCCAAAACTAATGTAAGCACGAATAAAGCAAATGACAACCTGTATGTGCTTGGTTCTATCATGGAAATATGGGTTTTTAGTTATAATTTTAGCTTATTTATAAAAGTTCCTTGGTAGCAATAGCAACACTTCTATGATCAAACTGATCAATTGAGGATGTGGAAACAATGACTTGATTCTTCATTTTTCATGAGAACATAAAAGTGCCAAGAAGATGCAAAAGCTAGAGAGAGATTTATGAAAAAGCTTGTACAACCCCCAATCAGCATCACTATAGCTAAGTAGTGACAATGAATTATGAGATTAGGAACATGAAGAGCAGCATATAAATGTATTGTTCTTAGATGAGAACAAATTGGCTAAGTTATTGAATTGAAAGAGATAAGGTTGGTCAAGTGATAATTAAGTACAACAAACAATGTGTTTGAACAATCTAGTATCAGTGAGCAATTGGTTGAATGAATTATTAAGAATGCAAGCCTTGTGAAAGTGAAGTTTTAGTAGGCTTTGCACTAGCAAATCCAATATCAGTGAGAATGTCCAAGATGAAGTTCCTTTGGTTCAAAAGAAAGCATGATTGCAACTGAAAAACTTTAATTCCAATAAAAAACTAGCATCGTCAAGATCCTTAATGGTAAATGCTTTATCAAGTTTGTGCTTTGTTTGACTAATATGTAAAAATGAATCTGTTGTGATAAGTACATCATCTACATACACAACAATTGCAACAAAATCAATAGAACTTTGCGTTATGAAAAGAGGGTAATCAGATTTTGATTGAGTAACTCAAGAGCAACAATAAACTAGGAGAATTTCTTCTTCTATATTCTTGAAGCTTGTTTTAGTCCATAAAGTGACTACATAAGCGAACAAATTGACCATTAGATACTACATGTCCATCTTGGGGAATCATGTATATATCCACATTAATAAAGCCATGTAAGAAGACATTATTAATATCTATTTAGTGAACATGCTAAATTTTAACAAATGCAACAACTATTAACATGTGAACTAAAGTCCACTTTACGACTGGAGCAAGGTATAAGTGTAATCGACACCTTCTACTTATGCATAATCTTTAGCCATTCGCCTAGTCTTATACTTTTCAATAATGCCATCAAGAATATACTTGATTTTTTTAACCCACTTGGATCCAATGACTTGTTCGCTCGAGGCTAAAGTAATAAGCTCTCAAGTGTTGTTAGACTCTAAGGCTAAAAGGTTTTTATTTATGACCTTAACCCAATGAAGATCACTTTAAACTTCTTGATAGTTTCATGGTTCTTTTTAACACGATACTTAAGGAAGTTACATAGTCATGAGGAAGGTTAGAAGAGGAATGGTGATGAAATGAAGGATATAGTGAAGTGTTGTAATGAGTTGTTAAAGTAGGCGATGAATGCACATTATGATTGAAATTAAGAAGTCATGATGGTAGATGTCTAGGACGATTTGGCCTTCAAATTGAAAGATTAGAAGGAATATGATCTATAATACTATGATTAGAATTTGAATCAGCAAGCACAGGAGAATAAGGGACATGACTTTCTTTATCATGACAAGGTATAAAAAAAGATGGAAACGAGAATGATTAGCAATAGAAATTGAATAAAAAATATGAATGACTTTAACTTTGAAAGGAAGAATATGTTCAAGAAAGTAAATATTTTTTGTCAACAAAAAATCTAAGAGAGTGCAAATCATAGAGTTTACAACCTTTTTTCCAAACATGTACCCATAAACACACAATGTTTACTTTTAATGCTAAATTTATTGCTTGACTTAAGAGTAGTGGTTGCATAACATAAATAAGCAATGATGCGAAGATGATCATAAGATAGAGGTTCATGAAACAAAACCTGATTTGGTGTTTTTCAACACAAGAATTTTGTAGGCATAGGGTTAATGGGGCAAGTGGCAATAAGAAGACATTCTCCCTGTAACTTTACAAAGACGGGCATAAATACAAAGTGTTCTAGTAATGTTTAACAATTATCCATGTTTCCTTTCAACAATTCCGTATTGTTGAGGAGTATAGACAATATTTAATTGATGTAAACTACCATGTTTAGCAAACAAATCTTAATATTCTTTAATAAGAATTCACTACTATTATAAGATCTAATAGTTTTAAGATTGGTCTTCAAGTGTATTTGAACATAAGTAAAGAAGTTAGACAAACCAGATGGAATTTGGTATTTATGCATTATAAAAATGGTCCAAGCACTTTTTATTATCCCATCCATCATAATAAAGAAAAATTTAGCACTAAAAATAGAATACGTGTTATATGATTACCATACACCAATATGAATAATCAAGTTAAAAGAATATAAAGACGTAAAATAATTATGAGGAAAAGGTAAATGATAGAATTTAGTAAGTAAACAAGTACCACAAAGAAACTTTGACAAATTAATCCCTTTAAACCATGGCAAATGTTGAAGTTTTTTTATGTTGATATATGTCTTAGTCTATCATAAAATTGATTTATGAATAAGTCATTATTTGAAGAAATTACATGATCAAGAGAGGAATAACCAATAAAAGAATTTGAGAAGACAAATGATGAAAAATGACTTCAAGCTCATGACATAGAGTTCATAATAGCTATCAATTGAAACAACAATAGCCTAAGAGTTTTGGTCTTAAAATTGATGATTGCGAGAACCAATTGTAGTAACCAAGTTAGTTTTTGTAAGTAGCTTATTGATTGATAAAAGATTGTAACCAAAATCATATATAAAGAAAACATCAATCAAAGTAATTTGATTATTTAGTTTGACATTTCCAACTGTTTGCATAAGTTATCAGGAAGTTTAATGTTAATGGGTTTAGAAAGTGTGTTTTTAGATTAAAAGATGTGGATATGGGGTTATGTGGTCCAAAGCACCTATATACATAATTTAAGAAGTCATTTGACTATCATTTTTAACAAGAGAAGCTACAATAAACACATTACGAAAGATATGCTGCACATTGTCTAAATTTTTTCCTTTTAGCATTTTTAAAACTTCTTAAAGATCTTGGACACAAGCTATGATTTACTTCTTGTATTCTGACCTTTACCATTGTTGCTTAAATCACTATAAATATTTCCAACTTGCATTGCTGCCCACTTCATTGTAAGCACTTTGTCCTCTATTATTGCATGCTAAACCAAGAGGAGTCTTAATAGAATTAGCATTAATTTGAACATGAGTAGTAATTATGTTATTCTTCTTTTCTTTCATACCCCTAAACCATTTTGGATAACAAATAAATTGAAAGTAATTTTCTATTGTATGTCCTGTACTTTTGCAATGAACATAAACTAATCTACTAGTTACTTTTCCTTTTTTGTCCTTCTTATCATCATTCATAAATTTCTTTCATCCTTTGACAACAAAAGTGGCTAAATCCTCATTTAAACTACTAATAGATGTTACTTATTTTTGTTTTTCAGTTTGGTGAACCAAGTGATTAGTCTTATTCACTAAGTGTAATGGCTCTATAAAGAACATTTGGTCCTTAGTGTTTTCATAAATATCACGAAGTCCCATTGAAAATTGAACTTGCTTGTTCCTATTATCTATGTCTATGAATTTATTCATCAAATCACAACTACAATTATTATGAATCCACAATTACATGTTAGAAATGAAGATAAACTAATTAATTCACCCTACAACTTCTTTAGCCTATTACAGTATACCATTACACTTATACTCTTATGTTTAAGCTGTCTTAGATTACAATTGACATAATAAAGGCCCATTCATTGACCCAAATTGTAAGACCCATAATCAGTTATTCGGAATTTGGCTCGTAGAATTTAGGGCGATTAAATGAATTGTTTGATTCAGCCTAAATTTTACAACGAAGTTAGAATTATTAATAAAAGTGATCTTGTAAGTTTGAATTTAAGAAAATAAGTAATAAAATAAGAGAATATAAAATTTTTAAATTTTAAGTATATTACTCGTTATTTATCAAAAATGCGTAAAATACATTTTGATAAGTAACGAACGCTAAAGATAAATTATATGTACACTAAAAATCATAAAATAACTTAAGTAATATTTAATAATATTTATTTATACCATATATGTATTTATATATAGATAGAAATATATGTAATTACTTAAAATGGGCGAAATAAGCTAAAATAATGTTAAATAATTAAAGAAAATGCATGAATAATTAAGGAAAAATTAATAAAATTATAGAAAAAATATGAAAATCTCTAGAAAGCAGTCATAGCAGCTTGGAAATAGAGAAATAATTAACCAATTAAAATGTAATAAATAGAAAGTGAAAAAAAAAAAAGATAAGGCAATTATCTAATCAATTTAATGTACTATAATTTTCTTAGAGCTCTATAAATACCCAAAAAATTATAAAAGCTCATTTGGATAGTTAGAAGAGTAGAAAAAATAGAAAGGGTCGAAAGAAGAGAGTTAGGGTTAGTTTTAAAAAATTAGACAAAAATTTGTGCAGTTAAAGCTTATAAAGAGATCCCTAACCAAATGAGTGTCTGAGAGTAGACGGCCGTCACCACTACATGGTGGTGGCAATGCCTAGGGTGGCCAACAAGGCCTTGGTGACCAAAGGTGGCCAGAGCAACCAACTTTAGTAAGTTTCGATTTCTCCCTGATTTTGCTTAAATCGTTAAAAATATCAAAAACATTTGAAAAATTATGAAACTTGTTAGTCTGAGATATTTTAGCATCTATATTTAGGAAAAAATTTTATTTTAATCAATTTTTATCTACAAATATATTGTCCTTAAAAAATCATGTAAACTTGAACTTTGCTCGAATTATAAATAAATGACCTTAGGAATGCAGTTTTGAGTTCAAAATTTTTGTGTAGACTAATTAGGGGTTATAGAATAGTGCTATGAAGCCCTTTTTAAAAAATTAATTTTTACAATTTTTAGATAATTTTTAGGCTTTAAAATGATGCATAAAATAGTTAATTTAGGGATAATTAGGTAATTAAATAAATAATTACTTATTTAATGCATAATTATATGTTTTAGGGTGTTGAAATATGATGAATTATGATTTTTGTAACATTTAAGGTATTAGATGTAATTATTAGGGTATTATATAGTATATATGTAATAGGTAAAAATGGTATATTTTAAGTTAATTTTGTAAATTAGGGTAAATAAGTGTAAAATCTGATTTGACATGAATTTAGATATTTTGAGACATTAATTGATGTTGGGAGATGATATTTGGAGTAATAGAAATATTAGATGTGTATTATGTACATAATAGATAATAATACATAATATGCAAAAATTGAAAATAAAATAAATAGAAAATATTAGAATAAAAATTGATATTATACTAATAATAGGAATATATATAAAATCTGGTAGGAGACTTAAATTTAAGTAATCATATGAAAAATATAAAATTTTCTCATATTAGAAATAAGTTCAGTACACTAATAACGATTTAAGTATATTGGATAAAATAGAATACTGATTTAGAACTAAATGTGATAATTAGGATACTTGAGCCTAATGTAATGAATTTCACATTTGTGTTTGAATTGCATTTTTAGGCTTTACGTATAATATTCTTAATTGGAACCATTTTAGAACCTAAATCAAAACCAGATTCGAAAATCGAGCCCTAAACTAACCTAGGATGAATTAATAATAACTATTATGTATAAGGGAAGAATTAGGTTAAATTATAACCTAGAGTATATATACATATACATATCATCAACATATAAATACTAAAAACGCATTTATATTATATATTATAGGATACACGAAGACGAGTCGACTTGCGGTTAGTTGAATGAGCGACTAAGGATATCAGGTAAGTTGAGATTAATACATTGCTGTATTTCAAAGTACTAATTTGTAGTACTTGGAGGCTTGAAATTGTACTAAATTGTTCTTGTTCGATAATTGATTATGTGTATGTGCTTGTTCTCAACTGTTGATATGATTACTGATTTACTGCTTGGCCTGTATTGTATGATTTATATGAAATGATTGATTATCCTAAACTGGACCTAATCAAATATATGATCTATAAACATAAATTGGACCTGCATAGCAACTCATTAGGGAAAACCTAAGATTCTCCAGCCAAATATTGATTCTTTCGAAAGGGATAGCGTTGGATAGCATAGGATAGTATAATTGGTCCCTTATTCATCTTTAGTCAAACTAAGTGACTAGTGAGGAAATCGCAATAAGATTGAAGTCAATGGTTTAAAGATAGTCGTGGGAGAAGCAATGTCTCCATTGTATAAATTTGGATTTAGTTGTGAGCTATTGCATTAATGTAAACTCCTCAACTGGGATTAGAGCGAGTACAATTTCTCTAATCTCACAATGGGCTGGACAACGTCGTATGATGACATTTGTTTGAACATGTATTATACTTAATTATTTGGTTAATAACTTTGTTTGTGATTATTGTATGATTTTAAGTCTCCGTTCTAACTTATTGAACTGTGGTTACTCACATTCCTATAGACATTATTGTAGGTGCTAGTATAGAAGCAGCTTATATTTACCATAAAGTTAACAACTATTGGATTCTGGAGAGTGAGGATAATAACTTAAAGAGTAATTATACTTTTAAGATTGGATTCTATCTTTACAATTTTTAGCATTAATTTATGTATTATTCAAGTAGGTTATGTTTAGGTTATTAAATCTTGTACTATACTTAGAATACCTAAAGTAAACAGGTATTCTTTATAACTTTATAGGTAAATAACATGTTTATTTATGATTTGTTCATTTTTAAACGGATAAAACGGATTAGTCGTAGATGCCTTGTGTAAATCAGGTCTGAGATAGCGACTATAAAGTCAGTTTTTATCTTAGAATGGTTTATATGGCGGGATTATTACAACTTTGTCACTTCAAGACGTGACACAAATCTCTTATATATATGATCCAAAAGTTCTTTAGCGGATTTAGCATATATGAAACTCTCAAATAACTCCTCGACAACGGAATCTAGGATCTAATATCCCATCATAAAATCACAATAAATCAACCTTTCATCTAGTAGATTCTTTTTTGGTTAAACATGTACCATTAGTAAACCCAATTTTCACTTTAACACTAAGTGCCATTTTAATTGACTAATTTCAAGTAGAAAAATTGATTCCATTATTGAAAATCACATTCATAGTTAGTATTTGAGGATTATCAAGTTTGCACAAGAACAATGGGTCATTAGAAGACAATTCTTGATTGGCATTCATGTTGAAATCACTAGAGTATCCAAGTAATAGAAAAAGTAGAAAACCAATTGAGAAAATGAAACACAATAGAATCACTGCTTTACCTAATCTCTGATATCATGTTGAATTAAGTAAATTGAGTAAATTTGTAGATTGAAGTAATGGAAGACTTACATGTTTTATCATAAGACGTAAAGTCAAAACTATGAAATGCGAAATGAAGGCTTCCGAACTCTCTAACTATTATAACTGTACAAGGAGCGTCGTTTATGTAAGGCCTAAAGTTAAGTCAAGTGACCGTAGGATTGAATTTAGAATACAAAGTTTAAGACGATCGGTTAAAGGATCTGATCAAACCCAAATTATAAACTATGGATAGAAAAATTAGTAAAAATGACCCTGTAAACTTAAATATAAGAAAATAAGTAATAAAATAGGAGAATATAAAATTTTTAAATTTTAAGTATAATAATTGTTAATTATTGAAAAAGCGAAAAATATAATCTAATAACTAATAAATTACTAGAGATAGATTATATGTATACCAAAAATTATAGAATGACCTAAATAATAATTAGGAATGTTCATATGTACCCTACATGTATTTACGTGTAGATAAAAATACGTAAAATTTTTTAAATTGTCTAAAAACTTATTAAATAATTAAGGAAAATTACTAATTAATTAAGGAAAAATCAGAAAAAAAAAATCAGAGGAATCAGGAATGCGGTGGATGTGGTCGTAGCAAGTCAGGAAGTGTAGAAAAAAAATTGCCCAATCACAATCAAGTAACACAAAAGCTAAAAACTAAGGGATTTGGACAATGTCTTATCTAATTTAATACACATTAATTACCACAAATCTCTATAAATAGGGAAAAAATTTATGTAGCTCCTTTAGACAGTTAGAAATCAGAGAAAAATAAAGAGCATTGAAATTCAAGGGAAAAACCAGAGAAAAAAGAAAAGAAAAGAAAAGAAAAGAAAAGAAAGGAAAATTGTGTAGTTAGAGCTAGTGAGCTAAATCCACATGCCACCACCACCACCTCACTCCAGACCCACCGTCTAGGCTGGCCAACACACTTGGATCGGAGTTGGATGGCCAAAAGGCATTGAACCGGGTGAGTCCCTTATCTGCTCCGATTTTATATAATTTCTTAAAATTATTTATTTTACCCAGAAAATTATGAAACTTGTTATTCTGAGGTTTTATTGTATGTAGATTTAGGGAAAAATAGTGATTAAGTTTAATCACGCCTGAAAATATAGGGTTCTTAACAAATTAAGTAAAACCGAACATAATTAGAACTAAAAATAAATAAGCTTAGAAGTGTAGTTTGGAGCTTAAATTTTTTCTATAGAATGCTTAAGTGATATAGAACAGTACTATAAAGCCATTTTGTTAAAATTAATTTTCAAAATTTTTAAATAAATTTTTAGCCCTAAAATGATGGAAAAATTGAGTAATTTTGGGTTAATTAAGTGATTAAGTAATTAATTACTAATTTAGATAATAATTAGATGTTTAGGGATATTAATCTCTGTTGTGGAAATCTAATTCTAGCCTTTGGAGTATTAAGTGTAATTAATTTAAGAATTAGGTAGTAATTGTAGGAAATTAGGAAAATGTGGAATTGATAATTTAATAAATATGAAAAATTAGGGTTATTTAGATAATATTATAATAAAAATCAAAATATACTAAATCTGAAACAAAATTTAATTTTATGTAATTATATAAAAAATGTAAGATTTTCTTATATCGGGAATAAATCTGGTACTCCAATTAGGATTAGCGTATACCGAATAGTTTAGAATACTAAATTAAGACCCAATAGGATATTAAAATACTTGAGCTTAATGTAATTAATTTCACATTAGGATTCGAGCATATTTAAGACTTTAGGATCAAAACTAAAATCTAATTTAGGATTCAAACCCCGAAATAGGGTAGAAAGAATCATTAGTACATAATAGGTAAACATGGAAAAAAAAATGAGTTAAATTATAACTTAGAATATGAATTCTTAAAGTATAAGTACTAAAAAGACTTATTTGTATTATAGGATACCCAGAAATGAATTAGCTTGCAATTAAGTGATCGAGTGACTGAGAAATTTCAAGTAAGTTGGGTTATTACTTACTATATTAGAGTACAATTTATATGGTACTCGAAGACTTAGGATTGTATATAGTTGTGATTACAAGTAGTTTACACATGTGTTTGATGTATCTAAATTCGTGTTGAAATTTGTAATATGATTGATTTTGTGTTATGATTGAATTGGTGTGAACTTGTTTGAAAACTCTAAATGAAATTTAATCCTATTTAACTCTAATGACCTAAAATGTCATGTATTGCAACCCATTAGGAGATCATTAGGATTCTCCAACAAAATACCAACTCTTTCGAAAGGGATAGTGCAAGATTGCATAATGATCTCTTCTTCATCCTTAGTTGAACTAAATAACAGGAGAGGAGGTTACGACAAGAATGAAGTCAATGGTTCAAAGGTAGTCGCAGGAGGAGTGATGTCTCCATTGCACAAGCTTAGATTTGGTTATGAGTTGCTACATAATATGGAAACTTCTCAACCCGGATTAGAACGGGTGAAATTTTTTTGATTTCACAACGGACCAGACTACGTTGTGCGATGATACTTGATTGTTGCATTGCATGAAAATAATTGTTTGATAATCTTGTTTGTGTTTGTATACATTCATGAGTCTCCAATTCAACTTACTGAGCTGTAGTTGCTCATATCCTTATAGATCCTTTTGCAGGTCTTAATTTTTGAATACTTCAAGTATTATGCCGCCTTACAATTATCTAA
This sequence comes from Lumnitzera littorea, assembly GCA_024138015.1. NCBI lineage: Eukaryota > Viridiplantae > Streptophyta > Magnoliopsida > Myrtales > Combretaceae > Lumnitzera > Lumnitzera littorea. Next base: position 14,836,699 of record JAMXBB010000002.1, read on the forward strand.
AGGTTAGTTTTTATGAAGCCAGGAGTGTGAGGATCAATTTACTTAGTAGTGGATGTGTAGCTAGAGTGTTCTTTGTAGTTTGAGGATGAAAGATTGATAGTTGTTATGTAAATTAGTGAACCGTTATGTTTATATAGAGTTTCCATGTGGACTTTACATATAATTATGTATGTTTATTAAAAATTTGTGATATTTACCATAATTGTAGTTAAACATTTAATTGGACTGTTTACTTCAAAGCGAAGGGTTGTCGACACCTTGTGTAGATCATATCTATGGTAGGTACTATGATGCTAATTACTATCATAAAATGGTTTATACGGCGGGATTGTTGTGACTCTGTGACTCTGGGGCGTAACAGTTTATATACAACAATGACTTACATACAAATTAATAAGCTTGTGTTTGTATACAAAATAACTTAACTAATTTCTACATATATACAAGATACACATTGTATGAGGTGGTATTATAGATGGTTGATCACATGCATGTATTGTGATGCTACTTTGAGTGACCATAGGGAAATTTTAATCTGATGGCAAGTAAAAAGGTGTGGTTAGAGAGGCATGATTAGAAAGAGATGTAAGAGGAGGAATATACAATCTTAGTAATTTATAAACACGTGACAAATAAGCGTTATTTAGTATTTTTAATCATTTTTCATCAAACCATTGATTTGATCTTTTTAGGGAAATTTTCAATAGCATGATCATGTTTTTTCCAATATTTCAAAAGTATAAAATGAGGAAAAAGAAGAAGCTATATAAAGATTTTGATGCTCATTCTCGATCATTGGATGACTCTAGAAATTGACAATTGAGATGAATCTTCAATAATGTCCGTTGGATGGTTCTAATTCTTGACAAACCATATGTAATCAATATTAATTCATTTGTAACTCTTCATTTTTGGAATTTAATGCACAATAGATCCTTTAATGGGCTAATATAGTTTAAACTCTAATGTATAGTCCTAGCGACTAGTTTAGAGAAAGACATTTTAATCATTCATGCCAACTAAAAAGGCCAAATGTAGTTAACTCGATTTAATGATAAATTGGGCTATTTAGGCTAAGCCTAATTATCAAAATAGATTTCTCTAAAACATTCCTAGATAAATGAGTTCAACTCCTTAAGTGTTATTAGTAGCTTAAAAAGTTAGTCCATGACAATAAATTTAGTTAAGCCCCATTATCAAATGTACACACAACATAGACAATGTATATATTGCCAACAATAAAATATGACTATTGATGATCAATTGCTATAAAATTAAGTATGTATAGATGTGTTTATACCATTTGAAAAACAAGAGAAATTTGAAAAAAAAAAGAAAAGAAAAGAAAAGCAACATGTAGGAGGAGAATAAGAGGTTTAACTACCTATTAAAAGAACATATTATCATCCTAAAGTAGAAAACGATTAAATCAATTGTTTTTTATTAGTAATTTTCATCTTGTAGTTTTATTTATTATTATTTGTTATCTATTTATTTTCTAAATATAAATATATTCTAAAATCAATGGTCTATGATATCTGAATTAAGCTAATTTCAAATATTGTGGTTCAACAATTCTAATACAAATTGTATATTAAGTTTCCAAATTAAAAACCTAATCTAAAGTGCTTATTGAAATCCAGTGTCTTAAAATTAATCTTGTAATCATTGTTTTAACTTGGTGAGAAACCTTTTCAATTAACCGCAAGCATCTCTCTTCAATGCTCCATGCATTTCTAATTCTGTGTTCCATACATTCCATTTGTCTTCGTCCTTTTGGAATTCTCTATATCGTTTTAATTTTTTGTGGTTACCATGTTGTTGATCTTCAAAGTACTTGCTAATAGATGGAATGTAGATTTTTCTTTTCTTTTTCCTTTATTTTCTTTTTTAGAATTTCAATGCCTAGCTATCTATTAAAGTTCCTACCAGTTATATCGACATTCCTTAAGACTTGACCTAATCATAAGTCTTTGGAAACTTATTGAGGAATATTCACACATTAAATGACATTTTCATTCAAAGCAACATTTGATTCCCCAGCATGTAAAGGGCTAAATCTCTATTGGGTTTAATCTACTATTAATTCATTTAGGCTTAACACTTTGAGTTAAGCAACATGGTTTAGAAAGTCTATTTTATAATGGGATAACTTAGAGAGATTTGGTATTATGGACTTCAAACAAAGATCATACCTCTCTTAAACAAGCTCACAAGCATAATAAAGTAGGCTATTGGCATCAGCCTCATAGTAAGTCTATTAAGATAATGTTGAGAGGAGTAAGCTTTATCTTATGTATTGATCATCATCATTTGATGAATGCTATCAACCTCAATAATTTATAAATACTCATGCATGCCTCTAAACTAGGGGGACTTTAGAAGCTTTAGAGATTGGAGTAATAATACAAGGTTGTAAGATCTTTGCTGTTAAAGATCGAATAAAGCTTAAATGAATGATAAGTTAGCACTCAACTAAGAATAGTAAGGTTAATACTCTATAGCTCTCTCACTTGTCATAAGTGTGTTTAAATCATTGAGATCGCCTATTTTCTCTCCTAACCATTTTTGTCTAAGTCATTCTACAAGTATCATCCATGCATTACCCTTTCAAGTTTGTGTATAGTACGAGATTCATGCAACACTCATTTGAAAAAAATTATCTACTTACTAACTTTTACGCTCCTTAAGATAACGCAAAACATTTCTTGTGATTTTATGTAAGGTTTTGTTAGTATAATATGTTAGTATGAGGAGAACGAAGTAGCACAATATAAGGACAATGATACAATACAATCATTTTGTGCCCCATTTGGATTGTGCAATACTAGATGGATTTTTGACAATATACTTATTTTTATCATTTGAAATAAAATTTTCTATTATCAAATATATTATACCAATCTTTTGAGTTTTGTCCAATACCATGAGGTCTATTTTGTCCAATTACTTGGCGCACCATGCAAACTAAACAAAGTACTAAATATTTTATTCAATCCAGTATCTTAAAGTGATGATAGCCATGAAGAAAATTTCTTTATCTCCTTTCATTGATGCTATTATATTTTCCAAAGCCAAGTTAAAAATTTCGTATCATCATTTTTTATTCTTATTCTTAGTTTTCAATTTTAAGACCGTAATTTTTATGCTTAATCTAAATTTTTTATTCTTATGTTGGATAACAAAAATAGAAGACCACCTATGCTTAAATCCGGCCGCGTCCCGTGGTGAATGATGGGTGAGTTTGATGTTTAACCCCTCGGCCCAAGTCTGGAGAAATCCACCTATTTTAGCCCCGTAAAACTAGGCCCCAATTAAAACCACTCCAACACAAAAAGTCCAGTAACGCCTAAAGCCCGACATTTTTGGGCTGGTATTAAGATCTCGGCTTACATGAAAGTTTGTCATCTTTTTATTTTGTCCCTTCTTTCTTTAAAATATAAAAGCCCCTTTGCACGTAGGTAACTGTTTAATGTAATGAAGTCGGGTTGCAAAATAAGACGACGAGTATCGCTTCTCGTGTATGTACAAACTAAGAACAAAAGAACAACACTTTGGGTGTGAGGAAATAGAATAATTGTTCCCTTTTAACTTTTTATTATTTTGTTTATTTGAAAATTAATTAGAAATTTTCAATTTTTATTGATTTTTTTATTCCCATTCTATTGAGAATAGTTGTTACATAAACAAAACAAAGGTAAAATTTTTTATTCCATTCCAAAAAGAAATGAAAAATTTAAATAGCGTGATTATTATATCCTCCTTAATACTGCAATTAAATAATCTTTTGGTTATTTTCTAAAATGAATAAATAGGGTAAATTGGTATTTTTAATTTTATTTCCAATTTAATTCTATATTAGCAAGGTGAAGTAAATATTGAAATAAGACATTTCCTACAATAAAAATTTATACAAAATAAACATTGGAATAGAATTTTCTAGTCTATTCTTGATAATAGTTATTCTTAATGTATAAGTTTTCTACTCTTTATTTACTACATTCTAAAAAGTAAATAGACTGCTATTGTGTAAATACGTATAAAGTGAATGGATTGGCACCCACTTTTAAAACAAGATGTTAGGCCAATAATATTAATTAATAAAAGATTGGATCACCACTTCTATGTTGTAAATACATAGTTAAAAACAATCCAACTATAGTAATAGGAATTAGTTTTTAATTTTTTTTTTCAATTTACTATTATATTACTAATGAATTCGAACCTATAAGACTATTGTTCATGCTAAAAGAGTTTTGGCATATCAATCAAAACATTGAATTGACCAAGCTAAATCCCCTTCCAGGATCTATAATTGCCTCAAAAGATCTGATATTAAAACCCTCGATATAATATTTTGTACCATATATATGCGTGGATAAAAAATTCAGTCACGGTTGAATGAGAGTACAAGCTTAATATGATAAGCCAGTAAAATTCATGTTTTACAGTAAGCAGACGAATTTCACGAATTTTATAGGAAGTGTTAGTTTTATGTATCCTACAATGTTCTTTGAACTGGATCTCCTTCTATTCTACTTTTTGGATCAAAGAAGAACCACACAAGGCCCGATAAGAATAATGTACTAAGTACCCATTCTTCTTTTCATTAATAGGAGTTTATATGAACTGAATCTAACCAAATTTTTAAAAATCTTAAGTTCGGTTTGTTTAAAATTTATTGAGCTTAATTTTAATTGAGATTTTATCAAGCCTAAAAATTATAGGTTCAAATTTGAGTTCGTTAAGAAATCTGAAATTCAAACTCGGCTTATTTAAATACACAAACTTGAGCTACTTTACATAATAAACTTGATCTCAAGCTTATTTAGATAAACGAGTCTTAATGAGCTCAAACTCGAGTTTTAAGTTTAAATTAAAACTTAAAATTAATTTAAAAATTTGAAAATAAAACTTTTTTGATAATTTTTTAGTTATATTATTTTATTCTTATATTCACATATATATATATATATTCATATAATATGATTTTTAATATAATTTATAAAGTTAATGAGCTTTCTCATGAGTCTACTTATAAACCTATTCGTAAACTTATTAATAATATAAATGAGCTTATTTATGAATCTCAAGCTCGATTTATTTATAGAAATAAGTTTTATTTTAAAGTTAAACTTAGTTTATTTATAAATAAAGCTTGAGCTAAATTGAGCTAAAAAGCGAATGGAACTCAAATAACTCATAAATAACTTGATTCAATTATAACTTTATTTATTAACATGATGCATAGAAGACAATATAAATAAGAGTAGAGTAATCAAATAGTTATTGGTTTGAATCTTTCCAAAATATTGGTGAATATTACTACGCTTCAACTTATATATATCTTTAAAACTACGTTTCGTACGCATCTCGATTGATTCACGCACAATGGCCAAAGTCAATGCTGGTCCGAAACAAATTTAGGGCAATAATTCGCATAAGCTATTTAGGACGCGGAAATCATTACTGTTTGTCTTTAATGTATATATTCTAATCTTATTCTTAAAACTGTGCAATGATTAGGCTACGAAGTTGCACAACCTCTAGATTTGAGAATGAGATTATATGGCCAAAACCATCGACAAGTACACTAGATCAAACAACGTAGAACAGAAAAGTGAATTGAAGGTCGTCTCCCACAAGTTAGTTGAATTAGGCATTGGATTATAACAATTCTATTATAAGCTAGACTATTGAAATCCAGTGTAAATTAAAATGACTGAAGCTAAAAATCTCTGAGGTAGGAAACATTCACTAAATCAAAAGGGTGAAATCATGATGACGCTGTCCTTCGGTTAGTGAATTTATGATTTTAAAATATATTGAAGTTTATTAATTGGCTTTTTCCCCACCACCACCCACCCAACACAAAAAGAAAAAAAAAAAAAACCCTCTTTCAAGTGGTTTGCCTATAAGTATTAGTTAAATAATTAATTCTCTCCACAAATTTAACTAGCCAAGTTTGTTTATTTATTTATATTGTAATACCTCTTAATAAGGAAATCCCACGTCAATTGTGAGAATAAATTGATATAGTTTTATAAAATTGTAGTAGTAAATATCTTATCAAAACTACATTGATTAGTATTTATCAATTGGATTGTTGATTATTTTTTGGTATGGGATGTTATATATATATGCTTATGTCACAAAAATTAAGGGTAATAACATGAGCTTATAAATCCTAAAATTATTTTAATTTGCATAGGTCAATGTTGAAATTAAATTAATTCAAGCCCAAAATTACATAAACCATAAATTTCCTTGAGTTTTTCAAGTTTAATAAAATAGTATTTGATCAGTCAATAAATTCATGGACTATAAAATTTAGGATAATTAAAGTTCATAGTTAATTATGTATTTATGTATAGCATCATTATGAATTCAAAAAACCATGAGGTAAACATTACAATCCCACTAAATCTAACTTATCTTATAAATATAATCAACAAATAGAATATCACAAACCTCCATTAAAATCAACACAAAGGATAAAGAAGACAATTAAAGGGTTTCATGCACAAAATGGTCTTTATTCCACCTTTACGAGCTATCATAGTGATTCTCGATGTTCACATGTCACTTGACTTGACATATTATATTTTGGGGTTTAACATCAGGTTTGATATATAAAAATAGATCGAAATAAAATTGTGATTCCAGATTTCATTTAGTTTCTCAATATTTGAAAGTGTAATTTAAAGATGGATTCAATTTCACTTTTAAGAGAACAAAATCACAATTTCATGTTACCTTCATTAATTATAATAACTTAAAGTTACTTATTTATAATATTAAAGCGAAACATAGGAGTTTTGGTGTCTTTTTTCAAGTCTTCAAAATACCCTAAAATATGTTAGCAAAATTATTAAAAACATATACTATTATAATCTAACCTAATATTTTTAAGGGTAAAATTGTAACTTCACTCCAATCTCTCCCTTTCCTTTTCCACTGAGACTACGTTTATTACTCAATTTTATTTTTAATTAAATCACTTCTATTAAGGCATGTAATAATCACCTATATTATAATGGATTTATTTTCTATTTAAAACTATTTTAATTGTCACTTTTTATTTCCAATTGATAGTAAATATCATTGGTATATATTATAGTTTATCTTATATATATATATATATATATATATATAATATTAAAGGGAAAGACATGAGTTTTGGTATCTCTTTTCAATTCCTCAAAATACCCTTAAAATATATTAGCAAAACCTATTAAAAACATGTGCTATCATAATTTAACTTAATAATTTTAAGAGTAAAATAGTAACTTCATCCAATCTCTCCCTTTTCATATAATTTAAGACTTTTAATTTTACACTATATGTAATAACTACTTCTCTATCTTTTGCATTTATCACCATTAGTATCACATTTATTACTTAGTTAAAGTATGATAATTACATAATAATATAAATTAATAATTATATCATGTATAGTCAAACTACAGTAATACATATTAATATAATAAATACATATTAATGTATAGTAATTTATATCAATATTATCTATTCTATATCTATATGAGGCACTTTTAGTATTCATATCTTTTAAAGGTATGTTTATTTTAATTCTTTTTAGTATTCTCAATTTAAGGGCTTTTCAATACATTCGAAAAACTACTTATGAGCATTTTTCAGAACATATTGAAAGACAATTACTATTAAGTATAACCACAAGAAAGTGGAGATGCAAGTTTTCTTTCATTCTCCCAAATTTTTATTTTTCTTCTTTTGCATCTATTATCTACACGGTTATACTCATCCTATATTATTGCTATCCTTGAATAAATTATAATTATAGATATCATATGCTTTTCTCTTTCCATAGTCATGATTGGATAGCAACTATTCTACATGGATTAATGATTTTATAATTTGTTATCGGCTTTATTTTTTGCATTTATGACTATCTTTATAAGGCCTCATATGCTTTATAGATTTTCTACTTTTTTTTTTTTTTTTTTNGGGAATTAAATTCTAATACCACCATTATTAAATCTTTAAGCAAGAGTAGGTTTGGTTTGAGAAACATCTAGTCTTGGTGGAAGGACTTCTTCTAAAGTCCATTCATCTAGAAGTTGAACTTCATTCCAACTTAATGACTTTAGAGTAAACACCAAGGATTCTGTAGTATTTGATTCTAAAAGTATAGTTTCTCCTTTAAGAGATAACTTTTTAACTTTTGGATTAATTTGAGAATTTATAACTTTATAATAGATCCTAAAGATAAGTGCCATAACTTTAGTTCCTTCTATAAAATTATAATTTTGAGATTGAATATATAATATTAAACTATCCATAATTTTTTAATCATCTAAACCTATTGAAAAATGAGGAAAACATTGATTATATCGAGGTCCTTTATGAAGATTAGTTTGAAATAATGACAGAGTGGTTTCATTGAATATGTATTTATAACATCTTTTAACCAAATTAAAACATGATGATTTATACCTTTTCTATGAAGAGGTTTAATTGAAATTTGAATCAGTCCAACATGTAAATATTTATATTTATATTTATATTTTTATTTGTGCTTTTGAATAGATGTTTTTGAAGGTAATTTGATAATTTTATGTTTTCCTGATAAAGAAATAGTTTTTTTTTTCTATTGTTTTGATCACATAATCAAGATTTAAATTAAAACTTCCAATTTCATAAATTTCTTTGGGTTTTTCGTGGAGAGTTGACCAATTATCTAAACTTTGTTCAATTTGAGAACTCTTAATTTCAGAAGAGTTCTAAACATCTTGATTAGAATCACTAAATCCTATGTTTATAGAAGTAGAGCTTCATCCAGATCTTTGACTAGAAGAAGAGGAAGATCTTCTTAATAAATGCATTTTTATTTAATAAAGACTTAATATTTTGCTAAGCAAATTTGTATTAATATATTCATTTGTGGAACACCTTACTGATTAACTGTCTTATTACCTCTCTTGGGACTTACTACCAATACCACAGTTTTGGCTTACCAACATAAAAAATAGAATTACTACAAACTACTTAAACAAGATATTTAATTTTCACAAACTCAAATAAAATATATTAATCCTATCTCTTTCTCCTCTTGAAAAAATTTCTAAAGGTCTAGCTTTAATACTAATTCCCATATAGGAACTTTAGTGATAGGATAAATTAAGAATTTTAATGATTATTTTGATTGTCTTTCTTTTATCTTAAATAGCCGCTTATTGGCCATTTTGATGAATAGTTGACATGATGTACTGTTTTTATTGAATAATTGATGTCCTTTAAATAGTGATTTCTTTTGTCTTGTTCTTCAAAAGTAGTTGAATATATCATTTCATTCATTCTCTCCAAGCCTTAATTAGATACATGTTAATTTATGCCATATCATGCTTATATCAATACAGTATTTGCATTATACATCACCATTTCATTTTGAATATGCTTAAATCAATTAACTTAGAAGATCCAATTTTGAGTACAAAGGATTGGAATTTTCCTTTCATTATAATTTAAAAATTTATGGTTCTTAGAAATGAATGATAGTGTCTCATTAGTTGGGAATTATTTCGTAGTTTGTACATGCTAAAATAATTGTATATTTAAACAAATTTAAATGGTTTATAAATGACAATATAAATATAAATTTAAGCAAATTTGAATGGCAAATATCCTATTAAAGAGATAAAATGTTTTATAAATTATTTTAATAATTCCAAAATTAATCACTTATTATCACGGTTTTTACATAACAATACCCTAATATAGTTTTTAGAAAATCCACAAAATCATCATTATGTAAGTTAACAATTAGTCCTTTGATTAAGTTAACTACTCTTCATCTAAAACTAATAGTTAACTTAATATTTTAGTATTTATAATATCAATGTAGGTGGGAGACTCTATTTTTGGTATCTATACCCATTAATAAAATTATAAATCATCAATGAGTCATTTAATTAAGTTAATTTTCATTTAAAACAAGTAGTTAAAGGATATTGTTGTTTTCTCGAAAAAAATAAAAACAGATATTGTTGTTTCTATAATCTATAATATTAAAACGAAAGATAAGAGTTTTGGTGTCTTTTTTCAATTCCTCAAAATAACCCTAAAATATACTAGCAAAATCTATTAGAAAACATATACTATTATAATATAACCTAATAATTTTAAGGGTAAAATGGTAACTTCATCCAATCTATCCCTTTTTCTTTTCTACTTATACTACATTTACTGCTAAATTTTATTTCTAATTGAATTAGCTTCTTTTAAGGCATGTAATAATTTTAATTGTTGCCTTTTATTCCTAATCAAATTGTGATTATCATTAGTTAAATTTATATACTATATATTATAGTTTATCTTACATATATATATATATATAATATTAAAGGGAAAGACATGAGTTCTAATGCCTTTTTTCAATTCCTAAAAATACCCTTAAAATATATTAGCAAAACCTATTAAAAACATGTGCTATCATAATTTAACTTAATAATTTTAAGAGTAAAATAGTAACTTCATCCAATCTCTCCCTTTTCATATAATTTAAGACTTTTAATTTTACACTATATGTAATAACTACTTCTCTATCTTTTGCATTTATCACCATTAGTATCACATTTATTACTTAGTTAAAGTATGATAATTACATAATAATATAAATTAATAATTATATCATGTATAGTCAAACTACAGTAATACATATTAATATAATAAATACATATTAATGTATAGTAATTTATATCAATATTATCTATTCTATATCTATATGAGGCACTTTTAGTATTCATATCTTTTAAAGGTATGTTTATTTTAATTCTTTTTAGTATTCTCAATTTAAGGGCTTTTCAATACATTCGAAAAACTACTTATGAGCATTTTTCAGAACATATTGAAAGACAATTACTATTAAGTATAACCACAAGAAAGTGGAGATGCAAGTTTTCTTTCATTCTCCCAAATTTTTATTTTTCTTCTTTTGCATCTATTATCTACACGGTTATACTCATCCTATATTATTGCTATCCTTGAATAAATTATAATTATAGATATCATATGCTTTTCTCTTTCCATAGTCATGATTGGATAGCAACTATTCTACATGGATTAATGATTTTATAATTTGTTATCGGCTTTATTTTTTGCATTTATGACTATCTTTATAAGGCCTCATATGCTTTATAGATTTTCTACTTTTTTTTTTTTTTTTTTTTGTACTTTCATATGTTTTTTTTTTCCTTGATAAACAAAATTCACTACTTTAAAGTCCAAAGTACAATGAAACCAAAAAAAATCCAGATCAGCCTATGTCAATAGGAACAGCTTCCCCAACAAGCCTATTAGAAGAGATAACAAAACTTGTAAAGTTTTTAGTAATAATAGGAAAAATAAAAGCAAGAACATAGTCTAAGAATAGGATGTCTTGAGACATGTTCAACTTCACTAGAATATCTGCAACTTTGTTGGCCTCACGACTTATCCTGAACAGTACAAGATTAGGAGTAGAGTTAATACTCTGTAAACAGTTTTGCAATGTTGGATGACTGATGTTGGTGTCCACCATTGAATTTCTAATCCACTCAATAACTTGTTGTAAATTTGTTTCAATGATGATTTTCTTCTTTCTCAATAGTCTCCCGAAGGATATTCCTTCTCTAATCGCCTGTAATTTTGCCTTTAGAGGTGAATCTACCACCATAGATTTATAAAATCCCCCTTGGACATGTCCTTCCTCATCCCTACAAACTGCCCCGATTCTTGCAGAATTTTGATTTCCCTTTTTTACGCCATCATAATTACTGTTTACCTAACCAACTTTTGGTTTCATCCACTCCTCCTTTGATAATTTCCCGGCACTCTTTAATCTTCCCTCTCGCTGTTTAGTCTACCATTCATTGGCCTCAACACAAATCCTTTTTCTGCAATCTTCATCTTCAACTTCTGGTCTAAAGACTCTTTTGTTTCTCTCTCTCTATATCCTTCTAAGAATAAACAGAGCAATGATTTTAGTTGGAGTGAAGGTTTTTAACCAGTTAATCTTGCTCTTCTTACTAACTTTTCGAATCCATACTCTAGCCTTTTCCAAAGACATTTGACTGCTTGGTATTCTTCCTTCAAGGGTCCTCCAAATCTCTTTGCTCCATTCATAATTAAGGAAGATATTCATAATAGTTTCTTCTTCCTTTCTATATGGTGGGCATTCCCATCCAATATGTACATTTTTTTTCCTTGTATTGTCCTTTGTGGCTAATTTATTGTATAAGATTCTCCATAAAAGAAATTGAATCCGTGGTATTGTTGGAGTCTTCTAGATCCACTCCTAATTCTCACAATTTTGATTCCCCAGATCATTCTTGCAAAGAGTATTAACTTGGTGGAAAATTCTCTATCGATCTCAAATGGCCACCTTTGAACGTCTTTAATAGAGGCTTCTTCCATCAACATAACATTTCCCAATTTCTTTTTTATGTCCTGATCAGTAAGGTAACTAATCACTTCCTCCTTCGGTCCAGAGACCAAATTCCAAGCTTGTTGGACTGTTAAACGCTCATCATTTTTATTGAAGGGTCTGTGCAACCAGTTAGTTGTCCTCCCATCTACTGTCTAATTCCCTATTCAGAATTTTGTATTGGCTTTAATCTTCAATCTAACTTTTGCTTTTGAATTCACCCAATCTACAACTTTCTTTAGTTCTTTAAAAAAAGTAGATCCTAAGCATTTCCTCTTGCATTCCAATTGGAGTTTATATTTTCTTCTCACAAAGTTGGTCCCCATACTGTTCTTTCTCTTAAGCTGCCAGGCCAGTTTTGCAAAGTTCGTCCTATTTCTCCTCTTTACATCAAACATCCCATGGCCACCTTGTTCTTTTGGCTTGGTTATCTTTTTCCATCAAATCCAAGGAACCTTTTGTTGTTCTCAAGTTGAAAATATCTCTGTATTTTCTCAATTTTTCCAGTAATAGATGAAGAGAGGGGGATTGCCTGTGAGTAGTAGGTCGTGATACTTTCAAGTACAAACGTAATCAATAGTTTTTGACTTGCCATAATAAGTGGATTTGGCTTCCATCCTGCTAGTTTGTTCTTGTTTTTTCAAGAATAAAAGTCAAGTCTTTGCCCTCTCTAACTTGGATCCCTAAGTATTTTCTCATATTAACATCTTACTTGAGGCTAAAGAGATCAGACAGATTTTTCTTTAAATTTCTAGAGTAAAAGATACTAGATTTTCATAGCTCACCTTTTGTCTTGAAAGATTGCCAAAACCTTCCATCATTTCCTTCATAATAAGCAAATTATCTTCAGTTGCCTCTCCCATTAAGATGAGGTTATTTGCAAAGAACATGTGCAAAATTTTCATATCAATTCCACGTAATTTAATTGAAGTTTATGTTTCTTCCTTAATTAAAGTGTGAATGATTTTGTTGAGGAACTCCATACATAAGTTAAATATATATGTAGAAAGGGGATCGCCTTGTCTCAGGCCCATACTTAAAGCAAACGCTTCATCATGGTGCCATTTAAAATAATCTGGTAATTGACTGATAACAAACAAGATAAGGCAATATTTACTCAAGCTAAAGGGAAGTTAAAACTCTCTAATATCGTACGGACAACAGTCTCACTCCATACAGTCATAGGCCTTCTATAAATCTAACTTCACCACCATCCAATTTTTCTTGCTTGACTTTTTATTCATAGAATGCAAAATTTTTTTAAAAAACAATAATGTTATCTTTCGCTGCTTTACTAGGACTAAAACTCAATTACTTTGAGTTGATAATATTATTTAACATGGGCTATAACCTGCTCACTGAGTACTTGCTGATGATTTTATAGATAGTTGTGCATAAACTAATAGGTTTAAAATCTTTGACCTTGTTTGCACCCATCAATTTTGGAACGAGAACTAGCAAGGTCTTATTGATCTCTTGTGGTACAATGGTTGAATCAAGGATCACGAACTATCTTATAAACTATTGAGCCTACTGCATTCCGACAAGCTTTGAAGAACTCAGCATGTAACCTATCAATCCTAAGGGTCTTATTATTTCCTATACACCACAAGCTTCGTATGATTTCCTCATCCAGCCAAGGCCATTGTAGATTCAAAGCCTCCTCATCTGAAACAATTTTTTGGCTTTCTGCCTAGTTCATGTGTTTTATCCACACAAATTATCTCTCTGTTGACATCAAATTTTCAAAGCAGTCTTCAAATAGTCTCTTAACCCCTTCCTTATTATTAATCCACTGTCCTACTACATCAAAAAGCCTACAAACCAGAGATTTGGATCTTCTAGCTAACACACCTACGTAAAAATACCTTGTGTTTGTTTTACCCTCAACAATCCATTTGGATATTGCTTTGGCAGCCCATAGGAGTTCTTCTTGTTTTAGTAGCTAGTCTAATTCTAGTTGAAGATTATGTTCTCTTTCAATAAGGGATTGAGTATTATTCATATAGAGAGCTTTTCTAACTTTCATTAGGCTATTAGAGATTAGTTTCTTTTGGGCAGGAATATACCCGAATACTTCTTTGTTCCATTTTCTCAATGCATTAATAAATTCCTTAAGATCATCAAGATATTTAAAGTTAGATGACCAATTCATTGCCACCAAGTCTTTAAATTCCGGGTCTTCAAGCCACATAGCTTGGAAACGAAAGGGTCTTAGGGATCTATGTCCACCACTAAAGTTTGGCCGAGTGTTCAATAGAATATGCAAGTGATTCAACTGGTTAAAAACCAGACGGAACACTTTAGCCTTAGGGTAAATTTTTCTCCACTCATAATTGGCCTAAGCCTTGTCTAATCTAGTTTGGATCAAGTCTCTCAAACATTTAGATCTTTTTGACTAGGTATATTTAGGTTCACCAAACCCCAAGTTAGCTATGTCACAATCATTCATATAGGCTTGATAGCTTTCGACCCTAGTCTGATTTATATCCATGTACTCCTCTTTTCATCATTACTAACTACTTCATTGAAGTCTCCTATCAACAACTAAGCCCCTAGCTCCTTACTAGCATAAGATCTCAATT
This sequence comes from Lumnitzera littorea, assembly GCA_024138015.1. Taxonomy (NCBI): domain Eukaryota; kingdom Viridiplantae; phylum Streptophyta; class Magnoliopsida; order Myrtales; family Combretaceae; genus Lumnitzera; species Lumnitzera littorea. Next base: position 14,851,726 of record JAMXBB010000002.1, read on the forward strand.
CATCCTACAGCTTAGTCTTAATTTTTGGGTATGGGCTAGCATAAATAGTAGAGATAAACCAAGAGAAAGAAATAGTACATACATGAACTTCAAGAAAGATCTGTTATCATGACATCTGATACTCTCTAACCATAACTGCATCTTCCTTACACATCATAGCAATACCACTACTAAACCCCTTGGATTCAGAGCAGGCTAGTCTATCAAAAGGAAGATGGTTCAATAGCCCCTGCATTGCTGCCAAACTCATTCGTATCTCAGATAGAATCAATATATCTAGATCATGTCGATTGACTAGAGAGAGAATAACATGACGTCTACCCTTTGAATTTGCCCCTCGGGCAATCCAAGCTAGTACTTTAAATGGCCTCATTTTGATATCAGTAGAGAGGGTATCCATAAGTTCTAGATTTAGCATTCGAAAAGTCATGTATACCAATGGTCCGAAGCGTATTGTTGGTAGTGTTCAATCTCAACGCGCCATCGACACATCTTGCAAGCTATTCTCACTAGAGCCATTTGTTCCTCCAACGCTGTAAAGATCAATCTTTTCCTTTGGTCTTTCATTACCGACAGAGTGAAAGGGATTGGTTATGCTTCTATCATTTCCACATCCTTAAGTAGAATTGTTTCTACCAAGGTTATGCATGTCCATTGCATTATCCTCACTATGTCTAGTAAGTTCCATCGTATCATTGACATCTTGATGGAAAGTTTTCCTTTTGTTAGCGTAGTGATGGTTCTCTGTCCTTGTTGAAAGGATCTCTCCCTTTGTACTATTGGCCAGAATCTTATAATTTGAACCTTGTCGTGCTTCCACTATTTCTTTGTTAGAGTAATATCTACTACTTTCGTTGCCACCTCCATGAAAACAAACCCTTCTTGACCTCCCATATTTTCATGTTAAAGTGCTGTTTCGGGAAGTGGGAGTTTGTGTAGAGAACTTGCACTAGAATCTTGACCTCTAGCATGTGCACCATGTTGCTATGCTAATTTTTTCAGTGAAAAAGATTTTCTTTTCCTTTCTCTTCTGGTCTAGTAGCAATAAAGGAAGAATGAAGTAAGTTTTATTTTCCTTGGGTGTCTTTTATCTTACCAAACGAGGTGTCCTTTGGCGTTCCATCAATTTACATTGTTTTCATCCCTCCTATTAAAGCTTTGAAGTGCCTGTTCGCCTTTTCCCAATGAATATGTCTAATCATTTTTTGAAAATTTTTTTAATCCTCAATAACTGCCCTCGTTACTTTTTGTATGTTAGGATCACCGCTAAGGTTTCTTCCCACCTTTTTTTTTTTGTGCAACTTCTAGAAGTTCTTTTTTCACTGCACTTTAACTCATTCTCTATACTTAGAATCTTCCATAATATTTTCTATCGCAGTTAGACTGGAACCATTAGAAGGTCTATCACTTTCTCTATTTTCAACTATCTTTGATGTAGTCATATCCTCTCCTTTCTCCTTATTTGATGCTTTGTCATTAAAGTCTTCTATTTGATTATTAATGTCTTGACCTTGATTGTTTGGGTCAGTCTCAACATCATTTTCTTTAGTTTAAGATTCGTGTGTTCCCATATCCCTCTTCACTTATTTATCTTTAAAAGGATACCTAGCAATTGAATGACTAATCCTTCCATATGTTGCACACAATCTCAGTAGACCTTCATATTGCATATTATATGACGCTTTGTTAATAATCTATCAAGGTGTGCTTTAGAGGGAAGCTATATTTATTTGCACACATATATGTGCAAATCGATGCCTCTCTAATCCCACCATGTGAGAGTCACATCTCAAAACTGGCCCTATACTTTTTCCAATTTTTTGTATTGCTAAGGAAGAGTAATATTCAATTAGAAGCTCATTGATACGAACCCACACTACTATGGAGTTAAACATTGTCTGTTCAAGTTGAAAATTTCGTTCTTATTTTCATAGGGCTAGGTAGTATCCATTTACAAACCATAGCCCGTTTTTTGCAATCCACTGATAGTCATAATTACTATCTAGGGTAATTAGGTAAAGCCCTATATTCTCACATGAACGAGCTTCACATTATTCAATGATCTTTACATCTTATTGAATTTTTCCTTCAAAATTTTATAACCCAGATTTGGTCCAATAATTTTTTAAATGAAAATGTTTTTCCAAGGTGCATAAATGATATCTTTTTTAGATTTTGAGAATTTCACACAACACACTCCCGGATCCGAGGTCAACAATGGGTCTTCCTCTTCATTAAACTCATTTTGACTATCATATTCCATAGGAATTTCCTTAGATGAATCATTTAAATAGAATCTCTCATATGCTATCAGTATATTCGAGAGCATAGTATCTCTGAACGAAAGCCTTTGGTTCCTTAAGAATGCTAGATCTTTCCTAAACAACTTTCTTACGTGGGTTCTCATCATTTTCCACAACCATTCTTTTCCTACTCCGATGAAAGGATCACCGATAGCATCCTTAGACAAAGGGATGACCTCGTTGCTAGGGTTTTCACTACTCATATTCTCTGAAACTTGGTCAGCTATTGTTTTTTTGTACTTTCATATATTTTCAAATGTTAACATAGATTGTAAATTATAGGTACTTTATTAATCAATTGTCAAAATGTATAGTAACATTTTCTCTGATTATATACTTCATATTTCTTAGTACTTTTCCATTTTTTTTTTAACTCTATTATGTGTAAATTTGCTCCTTATGAAAGATGATAGTGGAGGAGCCAAGCTTACTGCACATTATAGGTAAGTATATAATGCAAATCTCCTTCAAAGGTGTTAGTGGTGCTAAAAAAGTTATGAATTTGATTTCAATATTGCAACCACTTCCTATCTCCAATAACAAAGAAATTTTTTTTTTTTTTTTATGAAACTAGATATTTAATATACAGTTTTATTTTTAATTTACTAATATATCTTTTGTTTAAACATCTTATAGTATGAAACTTGATATAATAATTTAACAACAAAATTGATTTGATATTACACATTACTCATCTTATTATTGTTATTTTATTAGGTAATTGAAGATTGGAGGGATGTTTGCATATGATATTATGAAGGAGATGAACTTTGGCAATCTTTTTTCACACAAGGAGACAATTATTATATAGATCACGTTACCATATAGAATTTTTCATTGTAATATTGGTTACTCAATTATACCTATGAAAGAAAAATCAAGGGTTTTTTTTTTCATGAAAAAGTAAATGTATAGAAAATATTCAAAAGGATGAATTTTGAGAAACGAGTTTATCAAAGTTTTACCTTATGTCCATACACTTTGGCCTTCCTTTCTTCTAAGTTTTTGTGAACTTGTTCACCTTCATTATGTTGAAGTTCCATTGATTTTTGTATCCTATTTGTTTTGGATGCAAATGTAAGGAATAGATACTTATTTTGCATGATATGTTCTTTTATTTGTGGTATATTTAGTGGTTTTTATGTGATTTATAAAATGTGTAAATGATTTTTATTTAGCACTTAACTTTTTCTAAATTTCACGTAACTTAGATTCAAATAGTTTATATACCAAGGACACCTATGTGAAAACTAAAATTAAGCCTTTCACTATATTTACTTACCTTATTAAAAAGCATTTAAATTTAGCAAATAATTTCATACTCGTGAAAAAGTTATTGCATTAGATTTTTGTGTAATAATTTTTATTGTAATTTAAAATATTGAAAATTTAATTATGAAAGTTTTATATTTTTATCTCATTTCATAACTTGAAATTTTATAAATAACGATAGTAAATTATTAATATTTAATTTATAACTATTTTGTATATTTAGGCACCTATATTAGAGGTCTATTAGAATTTTATTGTTTTTATTAATAATTTTACATGTAGTTGTTTTTACACCAGCAACATAGGTGTATCGTTTGCTAGTTTAACCTTTAAATAAACTATAATATGTAATAATTAAGTGTATTTTTCATAATTAATATTATTTATACATTTAATATTAATTCATTTCATGAATATTTCTAAACATAGGAAATGATTTAGCATTTCGATCTTCGTTCTACTTCATTCCATTCAGTTTCATTTTGTTTCAATTATTCCAGTCCATTTCATTCCACACTATTTCTATATACCAAATTTGAGGGCTATGGGGTTTTAACTAAAGCTAAAAATTAAAAGAAATGAACTATGTAATGTCTATGTTTGGTCTTGTTTGTTATTGTTTTTAGCAAGGCTAGAAAAAAAAAACCACAAACCAAAACTAAAATTGAATTAGATCAAAAAATCTTTTTTCTTCTCTCTCTCTTTTTTTTTTTTTTTTTAAATTTACAAACAGCTATATATATTGATATGATATTTTGGACTTGGATCCCTTAAGCCCGTACCGATTTACTTGGGCTCATGGTCTAGCTCAACTTAGCAATATTTGGTCCCACTATCCTCTTAGCCTAACCTTGACCCAAGCTTACCAGACAGCTTGCTTAGCTACCATAGGTTTACAACAGCTAGTAGACAACAAGATAAGGATTAAAGAGTCAGTAACGACCATTATCGAACAAATCTAGACAATGTTGGACTACACACTCCTATTACCTATGACGTGTGGATGTGTCAAAATACTGCTCTAAGTCTCTTAACTTCTAATCGCCCTCCTCTATAAATATCAACCAACATCCCATCCCAACAGTAAACCATTAGACTTTTTGTGCACCTAGCCTATATTCGTGTATTCTTGCATTCTTATTCTTCCCTTACACACGAATTGATTTAAGTATTAAAATACTCATACTGAACGATACCCTAATGCTCCTTACTATTTTTTGTTTTGTAGGCTCATCATACAAGTGCAAAGTCCAAATTCATATTACTTTATTGTCAAAATCCTATAAATGACATGTTGGATTACTGATTTGGTTAGGTATAATAGAATTGGTTCGTGGTTCATCTCGAGGAGCTCAATAGAACTAATTAACAACAAAAAGGAAAAAGATGGCCTGTTGATCCCACTTGTACGGTTAAAAAAAAAAAAAAAAAAAGAATGGTCTTCACAACACCGTGTATGAAGGACCTCAATGTCTCTTGTATTGAGCTATAACTTGAAAATGAGCCCGCGAGGAGGAATATTAAATAAACAATTGTAAAAGCAAATGCATATTGATGAAATGACTCTAAAGCCTACCCGCTACTTCATCATGGATCAGATTTCACCATATGTTTTTATATAATGCATATCTGAGTGTACGTGGAGTGTGTATATGACCATGTAATGATATATGAGAACACAGGGGTCCAATCATATTACTTAAATGAATGTATTGATTGCGTGTTAATTCTAATCGTGTGATGTGTTTGTAGGAAAGTAGCCGTTAATACAACTCAATTCACTGTTAAGAGAGGTTGGTATATTATAAGCTTATCATTTAAAGAAAACCTCCATCTATATATACGCAATGTAATATATTTATTTATTTGATTATTGTGATTTTCTTTTGCCAAACTATTTGAATATTTTTTTCTTAAAATATGATTCTAGTCATTTGTAGGAAACTAGCAATTGATACAAATGAAATCACCATGAGTAGAAGTTTGCAGTTTACAATTCCTTCAGATAGATAATGACTAATTCTAGAGGTAACAACAGAAAGCAGAAAATCCCCACTTTAAATCTGCTTTATCTTCTTGGAAAAAAAAAAAAAAAAAACGAGCCTTGTCTTCGTAATGTCTGCAGCAATAATCTAAATATTCTATTTGAGAGCACCTACCACATAGAATCCATTTAGAGGCACGTACAACACACCAAAAACGAAAAGTAATTATGGAATTATAATATTATTTTTCTCACCATATGAATTGAATCAAACGAAATCATTTTTCTTTTAAATTCAAAATATTTATGGATTGAACTAGATGTTTATTTTCTATTTTTTTTTTTAAATTGTACTAATAGATCCGATTCAATAAGGAGGGAGGAGGGATGGGCAAATTATACCGAATCGAACCATATCTCTCTTAGTTCTTAGAGATGAAACTAGATAGATCATTATAAAATATCGATTCGTTTAACCTTATAAGGTTTTTGTTGGGTTTTAGGATGTGATGTAAAACTCTATATTATTTAGGATTGGGTTGAAAACTTAACCCAATACAAAAACAATAAATTATTTTATTTTTATCTTTCATATATTTATTAAGAAGATTAATAAGTAATTGAGCACTTGTCTATAGAAATCCTTAAAAAATATACTTACGACAATTTAAAAAATCAAATGTAAAAAAAGTACTTTATGTAATCGAAGCATGGTGGGTTAAGTATTAGGTCATTGGACTCTATATGGGTAGATTTTGGTAATAGGAGAAAAAATCATATGTGAATTTTATACAATTCTTGAAAACGCTAAACTTTATCTGAGTGGTTTTGGTAATAGAAAGAAAAATTTATGGGTCTTTTGGATTTTGAAAAATATTAAATCTTATAGGAATAGGTGTTGGTAATACGAGAAAAAATGTATAGATTTTTATAAGGTTTTGAAAAATGTTAAAACCTATAGGATAGATTTGGGTTTTAGAAGACTAGTTCCAAACTTAGCCCACTTGCATCCCTATCCATTCTTTGCGTAAAACAAAATCCTCCAAAGCATGCTTCTCTTTTTTGTTTTTTTTTTTTTTTTTTTTTAATCCGTACATTTTTTCCCATCAAAATGCATAAAATCATGTATATGACTGTAGCTTAAATTCGAAAATAAAACAACAAATTTTCATATTGATTAGATCTCTTCAAAATTTTATTAATTTTTTATTATGACCTAAACTTTAAGAGCACTACTTATTTCGACAAAGAAGAAAGGAACATTGAGTGTAAGCATTAGGATAAGGCATATGTAGCATGACTAAAGATTCTAACAACACATAAAAGTTTCCTCCATAAGTTCCAGTTGGAGGGATGCAAAATCAAGATTGGGAAATTTGTTCATGAGAAACCCACATAAAAGATGTCAAATATAGACGTTAAATTAACTTCATTAGAATATTGCTCTAAATTCAAGTGTGATTTGGATTTGTCTCGTCAAACCTATATTTTGGAATGTCCTAGTGATGTGGAATTAATCCCTTTCTTCCCTTAATTACTTTCACCTTCGGACACATCCTACAAATATGGAAAAGTAAAATAACCTCACAATACTTTCTCACGTGTTCACTCGATCATTAATCATACTTGATTATTTGTATCTCATTTTTTTAATATAGTTTTTTCTCCTTCTAATAGTCTCACTCGCTCTTACCTTACCACTCTTATTTTCTTCTTTTGTTTTTTACAATATAACTACTCAATCTAAAACTCCCGTTTACTTTGTTAAGTGAACAATCTTTTAATTCTTGAAAGAAAATTCGAATGAGTTGAGAATCTCTGAAATTTGACGGGTTAGATGAACAAGAAAGATTGAATCAACCACGGAAATAATTTATGACTGAGATTAAAAAGGAAAGTGAATTTTGCAAGACAGCTAACGGTATTAAAAAATTTATACCAACTCTTGCTAAAATTTTGTTGTTGTAATTTTGATCTTTTCTTTTTGGTTTTTCTTTTTCTTTTTTTTTTCTCCGATTCCTTTCTCCCTTTGCTTTTCTTCTCTCTCCCTCTCTCTCTCTCTCCCCTCTTCCCCCACCCACCCAACCCCAACTACCTCCTCTTTTCTCTCTCTTTTTCCATGATTTTTGTGCTTCTAATCACAGGGAAACAATTACGAATTCAACAAAGAAAAACAAAACCATTAACGACTAATATAAAACAAAAATCGATAAAAGATAAGAAACGAATTAAAATTGGTGTTTGATTTACTGATTTCAAATTGAACTGAGTGGAACTTGACTCTTAGATCGAAAAGCTTCGGTATCACGGTGACATAGAACAATAATGCGAAGCACAGAAATACTAAGTAAGTCTAAAGTAGACCTTCGACTTGTTGAGCCAGATCCAGAGGTATAGATTGAACGCAACCTTGAGGTTTGGTTTTCCAAGAACGTTTATTGATTGAGTATTGGTTAAACAAATTTGATAACCTTGCTCTAAGGATAGTCATGGTTGTTAAAATCGTTAACTACGAGTATATAATTTTATAATATTTTTTTTAATTTTAACCAATACTCAATCAATAAACGTTCTTGGAAAACCAAACCTCAAGGTTGCGTTCAATCTATACCTCTGGATCTGGCTCAACAAGTCGAAGGTCTACTTTAGACTTACTTAGTATTTCTGTGCTTCGCATTATTGTTCTATGTCACCGTGATACCGAAGCTTTTCGATCTAAGAGTCAAGTTCCACTCAGTTCAATTTGAAATCAGTAAATCAAACACCAATTTTAATTCGTTTCTTATCTTTTATCGATTTTTGTTTTATATTAGTCGTTAATGGTTTTGTTTTTCTTTGTTGAATTCGTAATTGTTTCCCTGTGATTAGAAGCACAAAAATCATGGAAAAAGAGAGAGAAAAGAGGAGGTAGTTGGGGTTGGGTGGGTGGGGGAAGAGGGGAGAGAGAGAGAGAGGGAGAGAGAAGAAAAGCAAAGGGAGAAAGGAATCGGAGAAAAAAAAAAGAAAAAGAAAAACCAAAAAGAAAAGATCAAAATTACAACAACAAAATTTTAGCAAGAGTTGGTATAAATTTTTTAATACCGTTAGCTGTCTTGCAAAATTCACTTTCCTTTTTAATCTCAGTCATAAATTATTTCCGTGGTTGATTCAATCTTTCTTGTTCATCTAACCCGTCAAATTTCAGAGATTCTCAACTCATTCGAATTTTCTTTCAAGAATTAAAAGATTGTTCACTTAACAAAGTAAACGGGAGTTTTAGATTGAGTAGTTATATTGTAAAAAACAAAAGAAGAAAATAAGAGTGGTAAGGTAAGAGCGAGTGAGACTATTAGAAGGAGAAAAAACTATATTAAAAAAATGAGATACAAATAATCAAGTATGATTAATGATCGAGTGAACACGTGAGAAAGTATTGTGAGGTTATTTTACTTTTCCATATTTGTAGGATGTGTCCGAAGGTGAAAGTAATTAAGGGAAGAAAGGGATTAATTCCACATCACTAGGACATTCCAAAATATAGGTTTGACGAGACAAATCCAAATCACACTTGAATTTAGAGCAATATTCTAATGAAGTTAATTTAACGTCTATATTTGACATCTTTTATGTGGGTTTCTCATGAACAAATTTCCCAATCTTGATTTTGCATCCCTCCAACTGGAACTTATGGAGGAAACTTTTATGTGTTGTTAGAATCTTTAGTCATGCTACATATGCCTTATCCTAATGCTTACACTCAATGTTCCTTTCTTCTTTGTCGAAATAAGTAGTGCTCTTAAAGTTTAGGTCATAATAAAAAATTAATAAAATTTTGAAGAGATCTAATCAATATGAAAATTTGTTGTTTTATTTTCGAATTTAAGCTACAGTCATATACATGATTTTATGCATTTTGATGGGAAAAAATGTACGGATTAAAAAAAAAAAAAAAAAAAA